>JAOQGH010000051.1:15099719-15202475 GCA_025769975.1 Gallinago jamesoni | reverse complement strand
CTTTCAGTAAAGAAATATTTCCTAATATCTAACCTGAACCTCCCCTGACACAACTTGAAGCCATTACCCCTTGTCCTGTCATCTGTGATCTGGGAGAAGAGACCAACCCCTGCCTCTCTACACCCTCCTTTCAGGGAGTTGTAGAGAGTGAGAAGGTCTAATGAAGGGGATGAGGTGCGGGCAGGAGGTGGGCCCACAGAGACCCTGAGGAACATTAACATGGGTGGTGCTCAGCGTGTGCATTTTACTTACATGCTGTGGTGCACTGGAGGCATTGTGCCTCTCTAAGGTATAATCCCTTCCAGAGTTCCCCTCAGAGTGGTACAAATCCACAACACCCTTTAATTAACACTGTGCCTAGGAGGCACAACTGAGCCTGTAGTATAGCCACAGGCTCTACATACACCTTAACTTGCAAATTGCAGCTAAAAGTATTTAATTTAAGTATAAACTGCTTCTTTTTTTTAAGAAAGAACTGAACTTGATTTACACATGGAAGAGAAAGTAATTACATTTAGCAGATGTCACAGCTCTTAAAGAATATTTGATCATAATTAATCACTAAGATAGAAAAAAATAATATAAATAGGCAATTCAAGTCAGTTTAGAGCTGTCAAACCCCCAGTCTCTGAAAGGAAATTTTACTCTCTTATGTTCTACTCTTTTCTGTTCTTTTTTATCCTATTCTATTCTTTCCCAGGTTTTACGCTACACATATCACTGTAACATGGGAGCATCTTTCCACCATACTACATTAAATAATGTGATTACATTCCATTGACTGTACCATCAACCATATTCCATGAAGTCAATCGGAGCTGTGACTGATCAGCCTCTTGCAGGACTGCCAAGCATCTTCCACAATTCTCTAGCCAGGTTTATTCTCTAGGGTTTATTTTTTTAATGTAGACTTCATCAGAGTTTATTCTCATCACAGCACTGAGGCAGTGAACGTTAAGCAAATCTAATCCTGACATGCCTCTCCCCCTCCCTCCACCATCAGCATGCCAGGGCACAGGGTTTCTGTACTTATAAATGGCATTTACCTCCCTATCCATTTTTCTTAACTAATCTTTCTGCAGAGTGCAGAGAAGCAGAAGCAAGAGGCTCACAAAAAGACCTCTGCTTGAATATTCTGCTCATAGTCATAGACACACACCAGAGCGTAAGTGACATTTTTATGCTATGTCAGTGCATATCACATATGTCTACACTTATGATTCAAACAGTATGGTATTTCCATGAATTTGAAGAGCGTCTGCTTAGTTGCTATTTATTTTGGTTGCCCAACATTTTTACTCTTCTACATTTTCACTCTTCTATATTTTCTTCTCTTTCATCTAATAGCTATTAGCAAGTTTTGGTTTAAATGGGATTGTGGCCTGAAACACAAAATGTTCTTACTCTGCTATTCGATGTTTTTCATCTTTTAAAACACATATATCCGAAGATGAAAATGTCTTTTTTGGAGTCCACATCAAAAGAATGTTAGAAGTCATCAAAGAAAGTAGAGAGTAGAGCATATGCTGTTCTAAGGATGGCTTCAATCCTCTAAAAGTTAAGGGCCAGATTCTGCTGTCACTGATACCAGTGGGAAAATTTCCACTGACTCCAAAAAGTGAACAATCAAGCCTGTAATATTTAAACACTGACAGATATTGCTAAGGGAAGTGTGCAGTACCTTTTGAATAGACGTTTGAATATAAATGCACACAACGTAAGTCTAAAGGACAGGTGAGCATATTTTCTTTTTGTTCTGAGAAGAGAGTAATGAATGAATCAGACTTTGAAAAGATCATACCATTAACTCTTTAACCTTTCTGAGCATCAAAATGCATTTTTTCTTCTTTGCTTTTATCAGAGGAAGGTTTCAGCTGTAAGCTTATTGCTACAGATGCTCAAGTTACCTAGTATTTCTTAACTCCATTCATTTATGGTGTTTTACTAAATGCTAGATGGTTTGCTGCTGTTTATAGCTTGTTTATTATAAACTACTATACAGCAGAAGAGGTAATACACTCAAAAAGAGTGAAGAGGTATGAAGTTGCTAACTCAGAGCTTTCTCTTTCAAATCATGATGTTGGTGAAGCAAGTGGGCAGCCCAGTTTCTCTCCCTCTCCTTCAGTAGGGCCAGGCAATGAGTTTTCTCTCTCTCTCTGAAGTTAACACAAGTTAACTGTCATTCCCCAATGTGCAAGAAATCAGCTGTAAGTGCAACTTGGGTCACTACATCCATCCCAAGCTGTGACAGAGGTGGCAGCGATGAAGTAAGGCTGTTGGCCTCTTTGTCTGCATAGGACACAGTTCTTGATTTCTTTCCCACAGCAGCAATAGGTAAACCTGTTACAGAGTTACCCGTTACCTGTACAGAGCAAGGTTACAGTCTACCTTCCACATAATCTACTTCACTTGCTTTTCTAGTGCAAAAAGTAATCTTGCTTTGAAGAAGTTCCTTGGAATAATGAGGGGCATTGGATGGTGAAACCAGGTTTTCCTTCCTATAACAGCCTACCTGGAAGGCCAGTCATGATACCAGTCTAAACATTCAGCAGTGTACAGGGATAAGGTCCCCTCTGCCTCTCAGGAGGCGTTCTCTCTCAAGGATGGGTCACAATCAGCAATCACACTCTTCCTGCAAATACATGAGCACAGGTTGTCCCACCTTAACCAGTGGGAAGCTCAAGGAGAACTTGTATGTAAGTGGGTTGCAAGTTAACGCATAGCTGCCTTAAGGCAGCCCCTCAACTGGAGTTGAATCAGCTTAGAAACCACAACCAAACAAAAAAAGACTAAATGAGAATAATTAAAAAGAACAGAAAAAATGAGCTATTTGAAAGCAGGATTTTCTGAAGTTCATGGGCCACCGATTTGACAAGTTCTCCATCTTGGACCCCAGATGACTGGGTAAGATTGTCCGTGTCCAAAACCATGAGGGTCACACACTCATTTAAAACTGAGTAGAAAAAATGAAATCAGATTATTTCACTGATGCTTCTGACTAGGGAGACTCCACGTATTTGCAAGGGGAACATTTTAATCTTCCATCCAAAAAAGAAATGATCTCTCATGGCATGCCTGATAATTTAGAGTCTTCTCAGGTTTTTGAATTATGCTACTGTATGTAGCTGAAAATTGTTTGATAAGCATCACTAAGTGGTCTGGCTTTAAACCAAGCCTGTCATCTAGTGGAGTGCTATGCTATTCCAACTTTAATCTAGATAACTGGCACACATAAAATAAGGAAACACAAATGTGACACAGCTGCAGCTAGTCTGGCGGAGCTAAAATGCTTAACAGTGTTTTATGCCTGTAATATAAGACTGCTTACTAACGGGAGAATCCTATGTGCAAAAGAGTGACAATCAGATTGCCTTTGATATAACTGGTTATAAAAATGTAGGAGATTTAGTATTTATGGTGCCTGCAGGTTACAATAAAATGCTTCTTGTGTTATGACTCTAGCAGACATTAAAAATGCTGTATAACTATGACCAAACTTCACAAATTACTGCCCAACACATGTGTAGCAAGCTTGGTTTGCAGCAGAGAACAGGTTAATGATCAACAGTTTACAGAAAGGCTTGTGACATAACTTAGACATTAGAGTGGTTTGTTGTGCAGTCCATGTGCCCTTTCTGAATAATGTATCTGAATGTGCCAGGAAAACACAGTGTGTGTATTAAGTTTACTAAATGAGAGTCAGTGTAGTAAATTAAATAAATAGTGTGTGATCCAAGTGCTTTTGTCAATAGTGCATTGATTATAATGCCACATACTGTACTAAAAATCTAATAAATACAGAATGTCAGCTGGATAACTAGAGTATAAGTATGTTAAGTTCTGGCACTTGAGGCAAATATAAACAACCTTATTTGTGCTCTAAGTGTAAAGGATTTTCCCCTCAGAAAAAAATATACACTATTTCTTATCCTACATTTCAAAACAAGAAACAGGTGCTCAGAAAATAAATAGACAGATCTGCTCCTTTAATTATAGACTGAGAGACTAATATTGGGAAAAATCAATTCTGATAGTAGAAGAGATCGATGAACAGAAACATAAACTAAAAATTCTTTCTTCAGCCAAGACATATTATACGTCTGAACCTGTTATGCATGAAGACATGTTATATACTTCGTGTCTCAAGAAGTATCTCTGCAAAAGTGTAACACACAGATGTGACTAACACTGCACAGAAAGCACTGAGGCAGCTACACTTAATTTAATGTGGCATGTCACTGGGATGTCAACTGTGGCTTGAGGTCCTTGCTTTGAACCATACTTAAAAATATTTTGTTGAGTAAATACCTATGCACAGGCTTGCTCTCCTAGGACAGTAGCACTCTGTTGTTCATGAAATTCTTCTAGAGATTTTCTGAGACTATCGGGCCAAACTGGAGGCTGATGTAACCTCTACAGCCCACACCAAACTACCCAGAAAAACCCAGGCTGGGTAGACTTGGTGCCACCAGCAGATGAGATGGATTTTTCCTTGCCTCTGCAAATCAAAACTGCATAATTTACCTCAAATACCCATAGCTGGCACAGAGCTGTGAGCTAGTGAAGACAAAACAAGGTAGAAATATTGGGGGTGGCTGCTGGCAATGACAGCAGGTTCCAGCACTGTAGGTCAGCTAGCTGACTTGCCCTTGAAAAGATTGTAACTTTACACAGAAATTCTCCCTGATGTTTTCTCTTAGCTGCTAGGCAGTGGCATCAGATATATTAAGAGCTATTGTGGTTTTGGGTTTTATTTTTTTTTATTGGGCCTCCAGGATAACCTTCATAAAAACTTGTATATTTTCAAACTACATCAGGATTTTAGGACTCACTTGGTAATCATTTGTGACTAATCTGATTTAGGAAAGGATGACACGCAATTAGGCTGATGATCAGCTTGCAGTTTGTGACTGCTAAGTCTTTACAAAGATGGCATTCTCATTTTTATGACCTGATCACCCCCCCCAAGATTACAAGAAGCTGCAGGCCCAATTATTCACAAGAGCCTGATCCAGAAAAGTAAGTATTTGAGAAAGTGTGAAATCTTAAGCATTTGCATCATTCTACCAACTTCAACCTACTCATGTTATGATGGATCATTCTCAGACTAGAGAGAGATATCTGTGAGAATGCAACCGCCAAGTATTCTGCATACACCCCTCCAGTTGAACTATGCAATGGTTTCTTTTGCACCTGAGTGTAATGAGTTGAGCAACTGTTTGGAAACTCGAGTGCTAATCTAGAAGAGTGGAATTTTCTGTCTGTTAGATATATGTAGTAAATGCATCTTGGCTGTTTCTAAAGATAAAGCATTCTTCCTCTATGGTAATATATTTATCCAGAAAAGATACATTCCCTAAGTCTAGAACGAGAAACAGTGCAAAAAGTCTAGATGAATGTGTCTCTGCAGACACAGACATGAACATATTTCATGTTTAAGCTAAGTACGTGTTGTAAAACACAGACCAAAAACTGATTACTTGCACGGATGAGTAACAGTATGTGGCTAAAGTTTAGGCAAGCACGTAATTGTGTAATGAAATCACTTAAATGCATTGGGAAATTCATTTTCCTTTCACCCTTGGAAAAACTGATCTGCACAGGAAGAACTGGAATTTCACACTGAGGGTTTAACTCCTGTTCCCCCAGCCTTCTTGCATACCCTCCCGCCCTTTCTGCTGGGTCTACAGCTTTTACACGTCTCTCCATGACTCTCTTCCTTTTGTCTGCCTCCTCAATGGCTCCAGAGTCCTAAAGAAATGTTCAGCTTTGAAGATTGGCCTAAAAAAATGGTAATTTTCCAGACAAAGGCCAGGTGTTACTTCCGATTCATTCAGTATGCATCCCTATTATCCTGCGGGTCAGCTCCTGCCGTGCACGCTCCATGGGTGTTCTGACTGCGTAAGGCCTATGAGATTTGCCCCGTGTGACTGAACTGCAGATGGCACTTTCATATCTCTCATTTTAGCAGCAGTCAATTTGCTAAACTTTCTTAATAGCAAGCTACAAGGTGATTTCTGTGTCACAGTCTCACAGCTTTCTCACTCCAACCAGAGGAGGAAACACAGTGTCCATCTTGAGAAAACGGGGTCGGAGATGAAAGCTCCAGCCCATGGACAGGGTGACCATCAGCACAGCTTCCACCTGCCCAGGTGCTGCTCTGCGGCGCCACTACAAGGGGCATGGGTTTTGTCTCATTGTGCCTTCCCCTACCCCCTTTGGAGAGAGAGAATGTTGGTTCCCCTCAGAAGAACTTCAATAGGAGGAGAAGTGGGCCAGGCTCTGCAGAGTAGACTTCGCCAGGCACACCGCTTGCCTACCAAGTGCTGCACAGCTCCTGGATCACAGCCCCGCAAAGAGCCCTGCAACCGCTCCCACAGGCATCGAGTTCCTCACCAGGATTCCTCAACTGCTTCTGGAGGCGTGATCATCTGTGCAGATATTTCTTCCTGGCGAGGTCAGCCATTTCAAGCAAACAATGAGTTTGGATCATTGTTTGCTCTCAGGACAGATTATTTTTTCTCTATCTCCACAATCAGGTTTAGACAAAAAGGAAAAACAACACACCCTTTGTCAATACACTGTATCCAAACCAAACTAACACATTTCTGCAAGAAAACAAAGTCAATTTTCAGTTTCTAAATAAACCACTTTTGGAGTTGTCCCCTCTGGAATTTTGTCTTCCTTTCCTACGGCTCCTATCAGACAAGTAACGATGCTGCTGTTTATCACTAGTTAAATCCAAATTTCTTTTAAAAAAATGCTGAATGCTGCTGAAATTCCCAGAAGTTAGAAGCCGAGATGTCATTCAAAACCCTCCATTTGAATGCTTGTTGCCCCAGATTCAGCCATTTATTTTTGTGTATAGTGATAATAGGAATAGAACTCCATTACGTTCTATTGCTATAAAACCTTGCACCATCTTCAGTGATGGCTAGATCAGGCCCAGGACACTTTACAGTAATTTCTTAATCAAATCAAATATCTTATTACACAGCAGATGAACTTAAACCACTATTTGATTATGTGACCAACAGAATACTTGAATTTAATAGTCTCATGCTTCTTACATGAAATTTCTAGAATAGTTGTTATATTTTTATTATGTGCTTTTACCACATAAACACAGTAAAACATACTGTTCTAAAGGCTCAGTAAAAAAAGGACAAAAAGAAAAAAAGACCTTAAAAGAAGATTAGGATGTCAGAAATAAATAACTCATTGCATTAGAAAGAGAAAGCGAAACCCCCAATTTTTCTGCAAGATACCATAAACAAGCCATGTTATGGGGAGGATCAAGGCAAGGCAACAAAGGTGATGGAGAAATAAAAGGAGTGGTAGCAAGGGCTCTGTGGCTACACAGACTCAGCAGACAGGGAGGCTGTCACATTTGTGAGAGCAGCAGTGACTGGGTTCAGAGATTAAATGGAAGCTAATGGTTATGATTGAGCACAAACCCCAGCAAACTCATACTTTGAAGGCGAGATGGACGGTTGCTATGCACTGCTTTGAATGCAGCTACTCACATTTTTTGCTGAAGAGGGTGAGGAGAGGTAAGCGGCTGAGCCCAGGATGGCAAGCCACGAGTTCATCTCAGTTCGTCGCAACACTTGGACTTTTGGATCATTAAGCCTGTGTTCGGATTTCATTGCAGACAAGGAAGCAAGCAGGTACCTCTGTGCAAAAGTGTTGAGCAGAACAGAAACCAACTTAATCAGGAGCTTGGATGCTCTTCTGTGTTTCAAGTTGATAGTGATGAAAATGAAGGCGATCTGAAGCATGTAGTTACAAGGTTTTGAACATCTAAACACTATTTCACAACTTTTTTTTTAACTTGTCCGGAGCGAGTTTTTATGGTTTAGCCATTAATCTCGTGAAGCAGGAATTTAACATGTCAGTGTCGACAGACTGTTAACTATAGCAGCAATGATGAAGCTTCTATAATACTAACCTTTCAAAAAATAAAACTGCAATAATGATGTTGTTTCCATTAGACCTTTCAGATCACTTACAAATTATCTGGAACTCCTACTGTTTATTTGTTTTTACTTTAGATTGTGGCCCCAAGCATTTAAATAATTGTAATAAAATAATAATAGAATTAAGATTAGATAAATTAAGTGGAAATGAAACTGAATACATTTTCCATGACAGCTGGCAAGTCCCATTCTGTGACTGCTCAGAAACAGAACTGGAATTTTTATGACAGTAGACAATAAGGCGACCGTGTACAGGATGTAACCCAATGCTCAAGAGGAGCAGTGTGCAAGTGACACATCAACAAAAACAAACTTGTTTCATTTATGTACTGTTAATTACCATAACTTACATAATCATGGACATCTGTTCTCCCTTTCTCTTACATGTACCTATACACAGATAATTACCACTATCTATTGGCCAGAAGAGTAAACAGCATAAGGTAGAGATAGATGGGTTATAGCATATAATTGTATATATATATCTTAATATATATAAAGATATGCCCATCTCTGTCCTATTTATCACTGTATTGCTTTGCAAGTCTTTTTTTTATTTCTTAATCTTCACAGTCAAACTGTAAGTAGGGGTCCTTGCATAGGAGGAGGAGCATTACACAAAAGAAAGAACAAATTGTTTTAACTAATAAAAAATTAAGCCTGACAATATCAGTATAGTATCTTTTTTCATAACGGTCCTGTAATACCGTTTCAAAGGATTTTTTTTTCTAACCAGGCTGTAAAGGATTATCAGCTTTAAAGCAGTTGCATAGCTCCAAGAGGGAGAGCCATTTTTTTATTGCATTATTCAGTTAAAGAAGAAAAGCAACTGATACACAAATTATGACCCTTAGCAAACAGATTTCTTTTTTTTTTCTTCTGTTGAGTCTTGATTACTTAAGGGTGATATTTGTTCCATGAAATGTCTTCTGATTATCACTTCTCAATTGTTATATTTTTGGAACTTTATGAAAGAAACAGGAAAGTTAACTGATTTGCCTGAATTTAATGTAATTTCTGTGTTTATTTGGGGGCCTGAAGTCGTACAGTCAGATATCTTAGCTCTGTTTGAAATAGAATTTTATAAGAAAGAAATGGAAATACTCACATACATAAGGTTAACAAATACCTTTTATATTGACAAATTTGTATTACTGTGAAATTGGTAAAAGGCAAAAATTGTCTTAAAGCATATTTTTTAAAAGCTTTGAGATCTTCAAAGACTATTGATTTTTTTTTCACTAACATCATATTATTGTAAATTCTGAAATTAATATGGAATTGTACACATTAAATGAATCTAAAATTTTGTCTTACCTAGTCCATGGGCCTAACTTTGTTTCAATTTCTATTAACTGCTCTCAAATGACAAGTAAAAAAAAATTGTTATGATCTTTTCTGTACATCCTGGGTAACAGATCATGGGCTAAATAATCCTAAACTGCAGGTACTGAACTACTGTTTCCACTTTTGAGAAGGATAATTAATTAAATTGGTCTGCATGTGTCCTTGGTTAGAGGAATTCCTGCAGGTGTCACAGAATTGCTGCTCAATGTTCAGTCATTTCTAAAAAGACTATTAATTGCACTTTACTGTGATTTGGATATTTCCTTATTTACTCTATTTTCCTACTTTCCACCCATATGATCAGTGTGCTGGAATTGTCCCATCATCTGGGAGGAGCTGGGGAGACCAAGATGGTGAGCAAAGATTGCCTTACTGAAAGTAAAATAAGCTGTTTCCTTACTGCCAAATGCTTAATGAGAAAAATGAATATTCTTTTCATACCATCGTTCATCAGTGTTAGCATTATGCTGATTTTGCCTTTCTTCATGCTTGTATTTTTCTGTCATCCACAGGATCTTAACAGAAGCATACCTGGGGAAGAATATGCTGCATTAAATTGACAGCTAAAATAGTCCATAAATGAGCTGTCACACACAAAAAAATCCACCAAAATTTAGCAACCATCCTCAGTTAATGAATTTGGGAATTATTCCACTTAGAAAAATGCCTTTACACAATCAGAAAAAAAATATTTACAAACTGAAACTTTTCATTATTTTCACAAAAAAATAATAAATTGATTTCATTTATTTCATGTCATGTTTTTAAAGTATTTAAAGGATCAAAAGAACTTGATTTGGGACAAAGAAACTTTTAAGTCACATTGATTTTTTCGATCTACATAATAGCACATCTATTTATTTATTTATTTATTCATTTATTTTCAGCCTATATGGAAATACACTTTAAAAATGGTTATTCACACAGATTCACCTAGAAGTCAGTTTGAAAAGTGGCTTGCAAGCCTTGAGAATGAATATAACTGCACTTGCATACAATTCAAAAGAGAAAGCATTTCTAGCTTTTCACTTCAGTTCTCAATATAACATTTTAGGTTTGATAATAAAACTCCACACTGAACATTCATACTGGTAAGACATCATTACTTCTACAAAGCATACATTGTGAGTTAAGTACTAACTTAAAATGCTAAAGCTAGACTATTTTTTTGGAGTGCTTTAGGAAAATACACTTCTGGATCTGGTAGTCTTGCTTTCTACTATCAAACCATAGATCCATACCCTTGCAAGGTGCTGAACAATCTCATTTCCCTGCATAATCCAGAGAAGATGAAATCTCACAGCACTGGGGCCCTCCCTGCCAAATCTGCAAACCCAGTGAAAATTCCAGATTCATCTTTACACCTGAGCAAGACACAGATCATAAAAATCCTGCATCTGTTGACCATTCCATCTTTTGTTTTGTGACTGACAACATGTCATGTTGTATTACAAAGGAAAAAAGAAACAAACTCTACTGTGCAGCTGTATGATAACTTACTGGACATTTCTTCCCTATTAGCCAGTTAAGCAGAAGATCAGTCTGTATCCTGAGGCCTGAGGATTTAGATTACATCCACTCCTTTTTTTTTTTTTTCCTGTCTAATGTGTATCCGTCTTCAATCTCTCGTGTAATAAGTCACTAATGTATCCATTTGAACCCTATGAAACTATTGACATACTGTACTTCTGTGGTATTTCTTTGGAAAGAAGAAAACTCCAAAAACCACCACTCCAAAATTCAAGTCATCAGTACATGGTCCCACTGCGCCCATGAAATTAAGGGACAAATTCTCTGCTGTTGTATACTGGTCTGTGAGGAGGCTGATGACAAAAGCAAAGGAAGGAATGATTGGGAAATAATGACTGACTATACCAGTTTATGTCTCCTGAGGAACTGGTCTAGTGTTTTAAAACAGTAAATTGTTGCTCTACTTTCACACTTTCACATCAAGAGTCTGATATACACTGGAAACAAGTGGAACACAATATTTGAGGTGATCCTGTGGTCTCTAAAAGCCATAGGAGATGCACAGACATAGGTATATACATTTAGCTATAGATATAGTAATAGATATGGATGAAATAGATATAGATACACATGGACATATAAATTTTTTATGTAATGTTTCTGCTGAGTCAAGCAAAGGAGACTGAATTTGGTCCATACTAATCCATGTCCCACAACTTTGGGGGGAGGAGGGAACAGAGGGCTTTGATGTTATTTCTAAGTTGTCTTGCCCAGTACTGCAAAGAAAAAAAATATCTGAAGCTAATTTACTGAGCCATGAAGCCTCCTCTCTTCCTCCCCCTAACTGCAAGTGTGCTAAAATAAAGACTGGTAGAACAAGGAAGAAAGGTATCACTGGGTATGACTGGTCTCTTTGGCCTGGTTAAAACTCATGCTCTGATGTATGCTGTATGTTGCACAGTTTACATCCATTAAAATCCAGATTAACTCCAGGGAAATCAATGTCACTTTAGGGTGAGTGAGACAGAATTTGTTCTTTTCTACTAAAACTTGTGCCAAGTAATATTTGTATTAAATATAACGTAAACTCATTCCTCTAAAAATGTAGTGCCTCCCATGAACATTTTTCTGAATAAAAATGTTTTATCTTTTCCTTAAAAATTGCTGTATTTGAAAGAATTATTTTTTTTCCTAGCACCTGCTTAATCTTTTGTTCCATAGATAATTTCTCATTACCCAGGTGTCCTCTTATGGACCCACAGAAAGATTGGGCCTAGTTTAAGTGTGAAATAATCCTGTTGCTTCTATCTGAGAATGAATGAGCCCAGGATTAGATCAGATAAAACACACTTGAGATAAAGTGCACAAGGTGGATTATATGGGAAAAGAGGATTTAGTGAAGAACATATCCACAACTTTTTGTTAACATAGAGAATGGTAGCTTTTGTAAGCAACATTTATGGAAACTCAACTGGAGGTTTAAAAGCTATGTCTTTTGTTGTACATTTCTCTGCATACATTTGCTTTGTAGTTGGTAGCTTTAACTTTGGAAGCCATGCTGGGCCTTGACTCATGCTCATTTTGTTTAATGAAAAGCTAAGGATGTACTTTTACTCATAGATTCTTGTTTTGTTTTCTTTGAAGTTTATTAAGCTATCCAGTAAGATGGGAGGTTCATTAGGTTGTTATTATCATGGCCACAAATTAAGCATCTGTTCCCTGGGGAGTTATAAGCTTCAAGTGGATGTCAGAGCCATACTTATTACAATATTTACTTAATTACCAAGTTACTGCTTCTTGTCATATAAAATACAAACATGGACTCTGCTGTCCATGTTAGACACATACTCACCACCTGCTGAATGTTTAAGATCCACTCTTTGCATTTAAGCCCTGTTTTAATATATGTACCAATTTTTTGTTAAACAATCATTTAGAAAGGTAAACCAAGAACAATTAAGCACAATAGTGACTTTAAGACATCATCAAGAATATTCAAAAATTGTATAGTATCTGACATTACTATTGATTTTGTTTTCACATCTTAGGACATTGGTAGCTTCCAGTACCAATAAATGCATGAAAAAATTGGCTAATCACGACTTGCCAAAGCACCTCAAAAGTCATCATGTAAGGGTTTTTTGTCAAGTAGCTGGTTGGAGATAATTGGATTTGAGAGCTCTCCTCGGCAGTAAAATCAGGCTTTTCAAGGCTGGAGCACATATCTTTTATGAAATCTTAGGAAATTTCATGAGAGGCAAGTTTGCCATCACAAATGTCTGAAAGTCACTCTTCATTATCATTTTGTTGTTTTTTCCTCCTCCTCTTCAATGCTTTAATTATCTAATGTTGTACATTGCAGGATTACCAGATCTTCCCCCATCTAGTCTTCCAAAAATGTCAAGCCATATAAAACTGAAAATGTTATTCCCTCTTCTCAAATATGACTTGTGTGAACAGATATGACTGTTGGGAGGATGTCAACACCACAGAACAATGTCTCTGTTTTTGGAAAAATCATGACTATTTTTACTTCAGATAGTGCATTTGGACTTTATTGGTAATTATCTGTCAAATTCATCATTGGCATGCTATCTACCATATAATTAATACCTCACTGCAAAACCTTCACCTTTTTTGTATCTTATAGACATAACTCTCACTCCACTAGTATTATGTTGTTTGACATGGTCCATTCGAGCAGCCCTCTTCCCTGCAATGAAATCCTGTAATCATTTAACTTTGACAAATCCTTCCCTGGAGATATCTGTGTCTTCTGCAGCTACAGAAGGATCACAGGTTTCTAAATCCAGGTCCCTCGCCCACAGCTTGTGAACAGCTTCCATCATTGTTGTAAATTCTAGTTAATATTAGCACACTATTTAAAAATTTAGGTTTCCGCAACTCCCAGTTTTAAGGTAATAATGGTTACATCTGAGTATCAAGACTTTTCTGTTTGTCTCATCAGAATGCAAGGCCAGCTTAATGAAGTAGTCACCTACCAATAAACATGAATTCTGAAATAAAAAACATTACTGACTTGTTTTGAAACTGTCAACTTGAAACATTTTAGCCTAATAAAAAAGCTATTTTCCAGCTTAAGTGCTTCACGAAAACCCTCAAATGTTTTGGTAGGTTCATATAAACCATTGTCAAGTAAAAATACTGAAATTTTGGGATCCAGTATAAAAGAATAGTGAAAAACCTGTAATGTCTCTCTTTTATGGAAAATATCATAGAAATGTCTTTGCATATGAAACTATGTATACTAAATATAAAATCTAATACTAAAGTGCTTGCTTTGTGTTCTTGATACGTTTATATTGTTAGCAAAGAATTCTGAGAACTTTTCCTAAAAAAAGGTAAAAAGTAATATCAATGTCTGAAAATGGGATGATATCAATATTTTGGTGACCACTGAATCCCAACCATCATAGATACAAGGCATCATCCAAAAAGAATCCAACAACCCAGCCTTTGTATTTCTCAATCTTACTTGTGTTTTTTTTTTAAACTTGAGTTTTTAAAAACCACTCTTTGCAAAGATGCATTTAATCTTTGCATTTCAGTTCTGCAAAAGAAAGATTATAAAACATTTATAAAATTACCTTACAAAACATTAAAAAATTTGTTGATAAAGTAATTGTTTTTGCAATGATGAAATAATTTGAAAAGTTTAAATAAACTGATTAGTTTCCATCTTGTCATCTAACAATAATTAAAATTAGAAAACTCAACAATGTCAATCATCATTTCCAGCCATCAGGGACTTTATTATAATTTTGCATAGGGCCAGACATCAGTGAAGTTATTTACAGTTATATAAATGTCATCAGAATAGGACTCTGAGGTGTCTAGCATTTCTCAAATATACTCAAATACTAGGAAATAAAAAAAATATAATGTTGTAATAATTGTAATAAAATAATAATAAAAATATTCTCTGGTAAAATTTATTCTTATCCATTTTCTTAAAAATAGGCTTGTGATTAAAAGTAATCCTCTGTAATTATATCTGCAGAGCTGTTTAAGCTTTTTTATCACTGCTAATGAAAATATAGTCATGCCTTCTATGAAAAGTATATTTCTCAATATGATGTGCTGTAAACAACATGTCTTTAGGCTATTTTTGACCTTTAACCAATGGGAAAGGTCTGTCTAGTTGATCTCATCTAACTACACAGCAGGTACAAGGAATTAAACCAATTTAGGTTGAGCCCTGGTACAATATCAAGTATCAGACAATGTTTTCAAAAAGGAAATACTTAGCAAGTTTGTAATCCACTATTATATTTATCTAGTGAAAAGAAAAAAAAAATAAATCTGAGCTGTGTTCAACAGAGTGGAATCCCAAGTAAAAAAATCTATGATATCACATTGTTTGTAAAAGTTGGCAAAGAAGGCTGTTATGAGCAAATTAAAAGTAAACAATCTACTCTGGACCTACACAGTGACAGACTGCTTATAAGGTCGCACGAGAAAAGTAAAACATTAAATAGCTGGCTCCAGCAGCCTTAAGACATTTGCCTGACTTTCAAACTGAACTGTGTTTTTCACTTGGAGAGTACAGAAAATAACAAGGGCTTAATAATAAAGAATATTATTTTAATTTTTTAAAAATAATTTTTTAAAAATTTACACTAATTTTTACACTAATTAGGTCCTTAACAACACAAGCATAATCTAAGGGGACAACTTTGCTTTTGGTAACAACACAGGCCCTGAACTCACAATTCTGGCTCTACCTTCTTGCTGAGATGGAGCACAACATGTCCTGGGCATTGCATGAAGAGCTGAATTGCTTCATCGAGGGACCGGGAACATCAAATCTGCACTGCTTCCTTAGCAAGCAGGAAAACCAACAAAATGGTTAAGGAGGATATGGTGTCATCATGTGAGGAACGAGTATTCCAGAGATTTTATGAGAATAAGTCAGTTATTTGCCCCAGATTCCTGCAATGTCTATCCTGCTAGAAATTGTCAGACACAGGAGGAAAACTCAGAGGGGATGTGATCCAGGGGGACCATTCACTTCCAGTGACCAACTCTAATCTACACACATATTCAACAGCTATATATTAAAGAGGTACAAGGCCAAATTCCCTAAAACGTGCCATTCAGGTTTCAGTTTTGGCCTCCAAGATGAACTGCCTTGTGCCATGTAGGATAACCACTGACCCCCATACATACCCACATCTCACCAAGCAGAGGCAAGAGGATGCTGGTATTGCATCTCTGGTGGTTACCTTTGGATGTACATTTGGAATGGGGTGTGGACTGCAGTAATACTGCTTTTGTCACAGTGATGTTCAAATGACCAAAAATTAAATACAGCTTGATTTTTGCATAGTTTTGGACAATGCTGCTCATCAAAAATAACCGCTGAAAATTTTCCCTGCTGTCTCTGACCATTTCCTTCTTCTGGGATTTTTTTTTGGTTAAAAATAGCCTTAAGCAGTCTAAACATTTGTTTGAAACTTTTTTTGAGGAGGTACCAAATAGTGTCATTATTTATTGGTGTATATCTTTAGAGAATATTCAAATGTTTAAAACTGGAAATGGAGCATAATGCAAGCCACTATAGAGCAGATGCTAAGCTTGAAGTGCTCTTACGAATACATATACCACATTTTAATTTCAACTCCTATTATTATACTAACTAGTCACAAAATGGCTTCCTATTTATGCAATATGTTATCTGTAATGTCACTTAAATTGAATAGATGAGTGCCTTCTAATAATGTATGTTTACTTCATGAACTTGTGTGCAATTACATTGTAATTATGTCTTTTGTAGGTCCTTTTTTGCTGACACATAGTGCACCAGTGCATTTTAAGTATAATTGCAGTTCTCCCTACCATTTAGGAAAGCTGAACATTGTTAAAGGTTTGTAAATTACCTACACTTAGACCATAGGCAACTAGGCAAATTAAATGGCAGTGTCAGTAATATTACAATGTAAATTGGTGCCAAGCATAATCCAAGGTATAAGCATTTTTGCAGAACAATAATGTTTACACAGCAGCTCAAAAAATGCAACAGAAAACACAGATGCTCCCAAACTTGCAAAAGTGCATATTTTTGATACCTGAAAAAATGTATACAGCATAGAGGTTACATAGCTATCAACTACCCAAAGAAATGAATTTATATTCAACACACGTGTTTTGTACAACTGAGCTATAGAATCATCTTTAGAATAGAAAGATATACCCAAATGTCAATATATCAAAATGCCACTCTTCCTGCTCCTGAGGAATAACACTTAACGAGAGAAGCAAGCAAATATACTCCCAGAAGCCTTTAATGCCTCAGAGGGAGGGAGACAGACCATTCTTGCAGTGAAAACTGGATCTTGCTTACTCCCTTCTTGCAAGACCTCGTACTCACCAGCATGAAGGAAGGAAGCAACCAACTTCATTGCCAAAGGTACCACTCACTGTGAGGACTTGCAGGAACATGGGGCAGGAGGATAACTGTGTGCCATCATCCCGATTTTAGCTTCTCAACAAATCCATGGAGTAGATCCCCAGGTAAACTCAGGTTTGGGGCCCTGGTGATATTTGACCACGATCCTTGCAGCAGAAGGAACCTTTTAAGCCTATTGAAGAGAGAACAATCCATTATCACTATACTTACTCCTGCTGAGCAATGAGATGAATCTCCCAGGTGACTTGAAGAGCATAGGTAGAAAGAAAACCATCTCTTGTCATCGGCATGAGGCCATATCTTCTACAGTTAAGACCCTGGTACTGTTTGATTGGGACATGGAATTCTAAAATTAGGTTAATACATTTTCAGCCTGATGCTTTAAACCTATTTTCTGTGTGCTGTATCATTATTCACTTCAACATCTGGATCACAAGACTGCATATCACTTTCTTTTTTTATCCACTTTGAGGATAAAACATAAATTTCAAACCAGAGTATATATTTATTTGCTCGATTTTTGCAATGATTCATGAAGCAGTTACAAAAATACTACTTTTTTACTACGGATGCAATATATTGATATTTTCAAGAACAGAAACTTGGAGAGTTGACGATGTTTTTACTATAGGAACTTGAACTATCGTATGCATGGACATGTCACTGCAGAATTTTTTTAAAGTAGATTTATGTCGCCCTATGGGGCTTAAGGGGATAGTGATTATTATACACTGAGAAATGTGCATTTAGCTTATAAAACCAATGTCCCACAGAGGTGACCACTCTAGAAAACCAGAAACATCACTTAAGTAAATTAATTTTGAAGTACTGTCCTGTCACTTCATGCCTCTAGGCCAATCACTCACTGGTAGAGACATCCTAGTTTTGGATTAAACCAGCTCAACCATGCAAACTGTAGCCACTGCATGGGAAAGAGCATCTGGGATTGACAGCTCACAGATCTTGGCAATAGAGGCCACAAGTCCAATGACATAATTTTTATTTAGAGCAAAATCCTACTGGCATTTTTGGTAGAATTTGATCTTCAGTAAATATTTATCAGAATAAACACAGGAGGACAGATGCTGATCTCACTTGCCTTCCTTGCAACATGGATGTAGCAATGGAATTATACCGGTGCAAATCAGAATAATATCCTGTGGTTGGATGTAAAAATCGGTATGATAAAATGGAAACAATCGCATTACCAGGGCCAGCAAGCATGTGTATAGTCAGCTGTGTCCTGTTTTGTCCATCCAGAGTTACCAGGGATTTTGAATTAAGCTTTTTATTGGTGTTTTAACTAAAAGTGAGAAGGGCAAAACATTCAGTAAGAAACAAACCCACAGAGTGTTTGGTAATCATTTCCCCATGCTTAGCTTGGTCAGAAAGAAAGAAGTTTGCAGAGCACAGGCACAGCAAGGACACAAAGATTTTAATTGTGCCTGGCCTTATGAGGGGCAGCATAGAAAAGGCACAACACACAGTCACCTTTAGCTACTGTGCTTCTCGCCTCTATTTTTTAGTTTTCTAAATGCATCATAATGAGCAGTTCATACTGCTTAAATTGAAAACTCCTTACTACTGCCTCGCTAGGAACTTCCTCTGTGCCCAGCTGGGATGGTTAAACCAGCCCCAATGCCATCTCATAACTTCTATTTGGCTGAAATATACCTACTCATGCTATAATTTAAAGAAGTCAATTTTAGATTGAAGTCTGATGATTGGCACGGGCATTATAATAATCTCATGCTTACAGGCCTCCCCCTACCTCTTCTACATCACTTTTGTTTTCACCTTTTTACGCTAAACCCAAAAAGGTTTTCAGTAAACATCAGGGCTAAGTGCTATTCCATTTAAATGGATATAAATTATTCAACTACAGCAATTATTGTAAAAATGTAACTTTTAATTTGGGGAGAAAAAAAACCCTTAATTGCTACATTCAGTGAGTATTCTTCCATATTCACAATGGACTTAGAAGAGAACGGGAAAGTGAGGAATCCTGTTGCCAAACACAGCCTCTAAATTACCAGCTTGTCTACGGAGCTTTCTACTTTAATGCACTTAGGGGGAATAGCTCATCACTAATGATTTGGAATTACAGATCACATAGATCCTCAACTCAAAGTTGAACAGTAACCCGAGTTTTAAAAACCATGTTATGTCTCTTTCCTCGAATACATATAGAGATTTAGGGAAAAAAAAAAAATTAATAACACCAAAAGACCATGCTAAGCGCAATGGTTTCCCTACAAACTCTATCACCTGTTTATCTCTCCCCCTCAGTACTAACACTAAATTGGGCCTCATGAATTATTCATGAGGGGCCCTTTAATGGGATCATTTTTCCTGGCTAGCACTGACACTAATGCTAAGAAAAATCTCTTGACATTAATCTTGGGTTGAAGAAAGCCCCAAATACCTAGTTTTCTTCTCAATGTTCCTTTTCCTCCCACTTAATACGTTGCAGAAACCAGTCATTCTGAGACTCTGTTATGCACGAGTGTGGGCATGGGAGGGTGGAAGGGAAGATACGAGGTCGGAGAGGAAATTTGTGCGATTAGGATTTTCACATTGGGAACTCTGGGGTCTGGTCCAGTTCACATTAAATTTAAATGAGTTTCCCATTTCCAGTCCCAGACAGCTGAATCAAGTCCCAAGGCCTGCTTTGGTTTTGCACACATGCATCATCTCTCTGAAAGAAATGGGGATATCTGCTTGAAAAAGACAAACCAGCTGTGAATCTCTAACTGCATTATTTTAGTTGAACTGTCTAGAGTTGATTAAAGCCTGGCTTTTTTTCCCCATTAGTTTATACCTATCCTGATGATGAAGTGATACAGGGTGTTTGCCAGGGCTGATTACAAGAGTAAGGCAAATTGCAAATATGACCATTGATAGAGGCATAAGAAGCCAAAAGTAGGTTTGGGCATGTCCTGAAGACAGAGTTGTTTTTAATTTATGCACAAAGGAAACTCCTGCAAAATATTATCCAAATTACAATCCATTCTCTAAGGAAAAATCTCTTTAAGATATCCTGATATAAAAAAGAATCTACCTTAGAGAACTGTGAATTGCAGTCTGAAACATAGCTTGTTAACTAGTGCTGTACAATAGGAATACCCTCCCCAACACGCACACTCTTTTGGTCATAGTGATAAAGCTACTGACTTTCCTTATTTTTCTAAAAAAAAATACCTAAAATGCAATACATTTATTTTTTCAATTGTAGCTTTTTGACATCTATAATAGTTTTGTGTCTAAATCTGACAACATTTGTAACAAACTGAAGTGACTGTTACTGCTGGAATGTGTCCTGGAGGCTTTTTCTGTCGGAGGAGATGACAGTAACTTTTCCCATGCAGATTAAGCTGGTGTTTACAGATTTGCCCTGGGTGTGCATTTTTATCCAGCTGTGATCAAGTAACACTGCCTGATGAGTGCCAGACAGATCTCCTGATACGAAGGGTTTACATGCCCATCACTTCTGCACAGAACATGGTTCTAATCTGGACACCATGGCAAAGATCAGTTATTATTTGATTTTTATTGTCCCTTCATTTATATACTAAGGCAGAGAACTTGCATTAGAATGCAAAAAGCTTAACCATTTAAAAATCTCCTTGCCATTTTACAGAAAATAACACTATGTGGATTTAAAAACATTTTTCTTCAGCCTTTCAGTTTGCTGCGCTGAACCCTAAATGAGGATTTTAAAACAATAAGCAGTAGGGTGGGTGGTTTCACAATTTAAAATTTAGCATTTCTTTCATTCTTATATTTTTTTCCCTGCTGAGTAACTTTACCTTGCATACTGTAATAATCTGTGATATGGAAAAATACAGCCTCAGTAACATATAACCTTTTTCCCACCAACAAAAGTGTGAGGTCAAGAGGTTGATTGCCTTTGTGGGACCTGAAGCTATACACATTATAGAGATGCTTTGAAAGTGGCAGTGGCTGCATATTGCTTTCTCAGGACTCCTGACTGTTCAAGCTGGGAGGGAAGAAGTTCTGTTGCCTAATATCTGACTTCCTGTTTGGAACCTCTAATTCATGACAGGATAAGAGAAAAACCCATGCCATGCTTCGAATCGGAACTAATAACACATTTCTATTAACAATATTAGGATCGCCTAAAGTCCTAGCAACTCATTTCCCATCTGCTGCGTGGTTTGAAGCTGTTCCTAAAATCACATGGACATGCCAAAGTAAAACCTGTAAAAGGAGTATTTAAACTAATGGATCAGGTTCTGCTGTTTTGCATTTCCACTGCTTTCAAATACCAATATTTGTACTGGTGTATTTGGAAACAACACCTGCTGTTCAGTTTCCTGTTTGCTTCAAAATGCCACACATTTCACAGACCTTTCCTGCTATGGTTCTAATTCCAGTACAGCCAAGTATTAAGAAACTGATCCTCCAGCCCATGCAACAGCAAGGTCTGTGTCATCTAGTTATCCTTACAAATGCAAGGCAGTGTTTTTCCAGAACTCAGAGGAGATATACCTTGAAAAATAAAAAAAAAAATCAATTGTTTCTACCAAAAGCTGGTGTAGATAATTTTTACATTGGCTATGCAATTTACATTTGTGCTGATGGCATTGAAGCTGCAGAAAACACAGTGGAAAACCTGATTCCAAAATCTGGGGCTTAAAATCAGAGTGTTTTTATTCTTTTCTGACTGTATTAATCAAAGTTTGAACTGGTGAGGTACTAGTGAGCTCAGAGGAACATGAATACAGAAAAACTTTCACCTCTGGGTCAGAGGTTTGAATCTGGATGAGTCCTTAGTGACTGAAAGTCATTACCATGTGATGGTTGTCTGGAGACTTACATGGAACGTGTTGGTGGGCTTATCCAGATTCAGTGGGCAGATGTCCGTATCACAAAAGATACCACTACAATTTGTTCTTTTCTTGGCAGTCGTAGCAGAGAGACCAAGGAATAAATAGGCAAAGTCCTCCTCCCCTGAAACCTTTACTTTCATTCAACTGGCAGACTGTTACAGAGGAACATGCATTTGGAAACCACAAGAACAGAGAACACACAACAATTTTACTCACCGCTGAGTTCATAAATTACAATAGAAGCACAGGGATGGGGGAGGTTCTCTGCAATGTATCTGCACCCATGTCATCGGATGGGGTAACAGGAACAGCCCCAGAAACCTGTTGGAGTCCTTCCCGTCAGCAACTAAAGCTAAGCCTACATTAGAAGTGTTATCTGTGTAGTGTGAATGCATTATATATGTTCATATACATATGTTTATATATACATGCAGAATCTCATTGGCTGACAATAATTTGGCTATTCCAAAAAAGTTCTTGTATTACTAAAGGAGTCTATTTATTTTAACACGTCATCCAGCAATTAGCTCATGCAAAGCCTATAAATTTTTGACACTTAGTTTTAACTTGCCACATTCATAATAATCATTAAATCATTTAAATTATTAAATAATCATTTAAACCCATAAGGAGAAAAAACCTAACTGAATTCCAGCAGATTTAAAAAAAAAATAGTTAAGGTGCTCTTTGACTACAGTGAAAAAATACCGAAAGTTAGAGGATTGCTTTCCTGGCTGTACTGAAAATTCAGTATCATGTGATCATATGATTGTGAGTAATTCTTTAAATAGACAATACCACTTACAGGCCAGATTTTAAATGAACTGTGGCTAGTTACCTAAATACATTAAAACCTGGCTTTAAATCACATCAGTATCAAATTTTATTCTGCCTGAGGGCAGAATGAAGTCTAGAAAGTAGCTCAAGCAGCCTTACAGTCACCGCAGAACATTTTTTCTACTCAACTGTACCCATTTGGATCTCAATTTATGTTAAAAAGTAGGTGAATATTTTTGAGCCATTTTCTCAGCTGATGTAATAAACAGAAGTCAGTTAGTGACAGATATAGCTCTGAAAAATAAAAAGTTACATAATTATATATTGCTATCTGATTTACCACAAAATCCACCTATTAGAGCTAATCAGATGTGTTATTCAGCTAAGGGTCCGGTCCAGAAGCGTTATATTTTTAAAAGTGGCAGGAGCAGCACATAAGAACATATATTTAATTCATTTCTTCATCCGTCCCAATGAACATTGGATTTTACCCTTTTGTGCACAAAAATAAATCTCCACAGAGACTTTTATAGCACTTATTGATTTAGAGGGCTTGCTGTACTATTTAATTTTGATTTGCCAGGAAAGATGTGGTTTTTAGTAGTCACCTGTCTATTATTCATTTAGCTAGGTTCTCGTATGAGTTTTGCACTTTTTAAAATCCCTTTCAGGAGAAGTAATTTTCACCTGCATATACACTAGTCGACAGCTCCCTGTTCTTCTCCACTGTACTGGCAAGTAAACCGAGAATCCCTGTACTCATTTCATTATAAACATTTTATAAGCATCCCATAAAGATTACTTCTGGACACAACAGTTGAGGCTAAATATGAGCTGCTTTTCCCTGTGATGAAAGGCCAGTGTCCCATCAAATGAGCCATCCAGGCCCTAAAATGGCTTAAAAAAACCAGTTTTAATCTCTTCATTGTCTGACTTCACGGCATGGTAGTGCTGCCCTTAAATAAAACTTACATAAAAATGGTTAGTACAGCTGGTCAGAAAATGTGCTTGAAGTTTAGAATCACATATCATTGTTTATACAGATGACTATTTGGGATAGACTTCAATAGAATCTGACTTCACTAGCAAAGGAGAAGGCTTTGGCAATAGCATAGGGTGATCAGCAACAGCAACTCATATTTTCCGACTGAGATCAATGTGGACTTTAATCCATTAATGCAGACCTAAATACCACCAGACAGATATGAATAGATGACAGTGAAAATGTAAGGAAGAAAAGTCTGGAGTAGTCAGATTTAAGAGAGCTGTTTCATATTCCAATTCATTTTAGTACTCTACAGGAAAGCAGACTGTTTCTAGATTTTCAATTAGCATACCCTAGATATGAACCGAAAACACTTCTTTTCTGCTAACACAGATGCTTTTTTGTTCACTCATTTTAAGCCTGTGTTCACAGAATTGGATTTTTACAAAACCCTTGGAAGCATGTTAGCAATGCATCTTTTTGAAACGGTCAAGGAACTGGTTTGTTTGGAATGGAAAGTTGCCGACAATCATGTCAAGTCATTCAGATGCCAATTTAGATATTTAAATACTAATGCCAGGCTGGGGGAAGGGGAGAGGAAAACCCCAAAACAACAAAAACACCACCCAAACTGAAAAAGCTCCCAGCTCTGTGCCTATTAAATTAAACTAAAAATAAAGATGACGGCAGTATCTGCAAGCAATTTGGGTGGTCAAAAAACAATGGTGCCCTCTGGTTTGAAAACAGTGTTTAGTGTTTGCACTGTTCTTACTTGTCACAATAAATTTGGACAGGGTTCCTATTTCCTGAATTGACTGAAGCTTTTCATTCTTTAAATTTCTAATGTGTTATGTCACATCTTATTGTATTTCATGGTGTCACATTGCATTACTTTGCATCATTGTCTCTGAAGTTGATGAAACACAACACAATAGCACATGACAAAAAGTAATAAGCTGTTGGTTACACAGACTAAGTATTGTAACTCAATATTTGTCAGATGCAGTAGTCACTGTAAATAATCTCAAACTTTTAATAGTTGTAATTCCTCAATCAAATAGTGAGAAACCTGTTCAATTTACTGGTTTATCAGAAAGGAAGGACCCTCTCCTGGGAAACACAGGGTTGTCGTTATTTACTGAGTATCAGAGTATGCTGCTGCTGCTTTTCAGTCTCTGCATTGCTAATTTATAATGATTAGAATGAGATTTGAGACATACTAGGGTAGAGAATTTCTCAGAACACAATAATGAGAGTATCCATTTGAGACAGCATTAAAGACACAATATGACTGTTTTGATTTTACACCACAAATACAGTACATATCCTTGGGAGTATTTCCATTCATTATGATTAAGCCATGTCACTCAACGGAGAGGGAACTGAGGGCTCCCCCCGCTCTGCCCCCAATTATTCTTGTTGATAGCAGTGCAGTAAAACTGAGGAATTAGAACCTAACAATCGTGGACTGGTTAAGAAAAGAAAATATTTGTATTTGGAGAAACAAACAAACTTATTTTTACAAAATATTACTCTGTCGTCCTTACAGAAAAAAATTCCTATCGATATTGCAGGTGTAATTATTGTCTGAGCAGGAACCGCATGAACATAAGAACTTAACAACATTTGTAATGGGTCATTGTGAAAACCATTTGGTCTATGTACTGAGTAAACTTTAAACCTGGAAAGTATTCATGCAACTTCCAAAAATGTGTATAAATATAGAGAATGGAAACAACAAGAAAAAAATCAAAGACTGTCTTTCAATCAAATTATTCTTACCTCTGAGTGTGTTTTTTGAGTGGATGTGACTCAAGATGTTTATTTTCTGAACAACTTTCTTCTGATTTTATATTTTTTGCTGCAATACAACAGATTGTTTTGTAAGGAAATAGCAGTTTTCTTTCTGTTTCATTTCATTGTTCTGGTCATTGCAAGACACGGGCTGTTGTTGCCGTTTGCCTCTCAGGAAAGCAGAGAACAAATGAACTAAAGATATCATGCAATATTTGTATTATATCAAGGAGGTTACATTGTAAAATATATCCACAAGTACAACAGAGATGTACAAGGAAATATAATAAGCCCAGCAAAGGACTGTGAAGCAAGACTGCCTGTAAAATAGGACACAAGACTGACCAGGAGTCAGCAAGTTCAAACGTGTGCCAGCACATGAATCACATCACATGAACCCAGTTAATAAATCTAGCCAGCCCTGTGTTTACTCCCACACTCCTGTACTTAAGGCTCCAGTGTCTAGAAAGCTTTTCTCCATTTCTTGTCCAAATATATTCATAGCCAATTTATGTCCATTTTTCTCATGTCAAAATTATCACGTGAATTCAAGAGCTTTTGTTTCTCCCTGGTGTTTACCTCATTGTATTTTTATAGACAGCAATCGCTTCCCCTCTCAACCTCTGCTTTGCTGGGCACAGCTTCTTCTCAGACAGTCCATCCTTTCTTCTGATCACCATACTAGTCACTCTTTGCACTTGTTTTTTTTGTTTGTTTGTTTTGTTTTTTTTTGTTTTTTTTTTTTTTTAAAAAAACAAACTCAAAGACATTTGCACCCCAATCATAGGGATTCAGAATTTCAGGTGATGTATAACAAGCACCTTGGTCAATGGCATGGATACTCTCCCTGCCTCATTAAAAATATTTTCCTCGATATATCTTTAAATTGCATTTTTCTTTTCCATAGTCTAAGTGCACAGGTACTTCACAGCAATTCTGTGATTGACTGTTACAACTAGGTGGTTTTTCTCTCTGTCATTTCCCACTGATGAGCCTACAGTTCATAGCAGATACTTTTCATTAGTCCCTAAGTGCATGACCTTACAGTGCATGACCTTAAATTCCATCCCATTTCTATTACTCCAGTCTTCAAGGTCATTTAATTCTTCCTGTATAATATTCCAATCCTCCTCTGTATTCATGACTTCTCCCAGTTTTGTATCATCAGCAAATTAATTAGTACACTCCTACTTTTTCTGCCTAGGTCATTAAGGAAAATATTAAATAAAATTAATCCCCAGACCAATCCTAAAGGAACTACACTAGTAACTTTCCTCCAGGGAGAGAGAGAAATTCTTTCAACATAACTCCCGTCTCCTATTCAGTCACTTTACTTATCTTACAGTCCTGATACTTGTCCTTATCTTTTCCAATTTAAGTAATAATTCCCCATGTAGTAATGTATCTCCTTTACCGAAGAGTAGAAAGGTTGAATCTAATGCATTTGCTTTATCTCAGTGATCAAGTTGTCACTAAAATAAAGGGGACGAGATAAGTTTATCTGCATGATTTTTTAAAAAACAAATTCATGTTTCGGTTAATCCCATTTTCATATTTTTTTTCCTTATCAAAGTCTTAATTTAGTTTTTGGGTCACACCTATCATATTTAATTTCTATTCTATTCTCACTGTACAGTGATTCTCTTGGTTATTTTCACCTCAGATGACTGAGAAAGCTTTTACCATCTGTTTAACATGGTTTGCAAGGTCTGACTCTGATCGACTTTTGCCATTTCTGTGTACCGCTATCCTCATGAAGTGTCAAGATTTTTTTGCTAAACTATCCTTCCTCCACCTCCATTTCTTGTAAGGCTTTTGTTATTTACTGTATGCTGTCTGAGGTTGTAATTTATCTGCTAAGGCATACAGTCCCACATGTTAGTCCTCCTGGTTTGTGGCACATCATCTTGTTGGTCCAATAATTACCTAGTAAAGAAGTAAGTTGAGTGAGAAAAAACTGGACTTTCCCATTAGTGACATTCATTTTCTTGTCTAGTCTAGGCAAAAAAGTCTTCTGCAAAAATATAACAAAGTACAGACTTTATCATGCCCTGCCTATTTAAGTGCATCCCCTGTGCTCCTTAGCTCTTCTCTCAGTACAGTCTGTTCTGGCGCGCCTGGTGATACCGAACCAGTCAGTGTTGCTGCATCTTGCTACCATATTGTGGCTTTCTTTGCTCCTAGCTTTTCACAGAGATTGAAAACCAGCAATCCAGTAAACCCTGAGGGCCAACAATGGCAAAGGGCTTGTCAGCAGGCAATGGTCCTGTGGCACTGGCAGCAGTTATGGGGGCTGCTCTCCCAGCACGCACAAAGCGCTCTTTAGGCAGGGAGATCCAGCTTCATTGCTGCGGGGATCCAAGCCCAGTCACAAGAGTATCAGTTTTGACTTTGGCTCATCTTTCCCTCACTCAGGAAATTTATTTTATATCTATATATAAGAAATGTGCATACATGTATACGTGTGTGTATGTATGTATACATATACACACATATGTGTATATATATATATGTATATGAATGTACATATGAATTCAGCATGTACACCTACATTGTCCAGCATTTCTCTTGCGCGCCTGCAGACCTGAACGGTTGTGTAAATTTTCTGTAACTGCTCAAAAGCTGTTGTCTTCCTGCAGTGTCTCTAACTCAGTGATGATTTCAGGCTGTGTCTGCAGTCAGGGCTATCAGTAGAAGACGCATTATGTATTTTCTATGATTCAATGTTAATATAGCCAAATACAAGACAATGAACTTTTTTGAAGGGAGGCCTCCTGAATGGTTCTTTTATTTCTCTTAGCATGTTCTGTCTTTTTAAAAATTTATTCTTGGCTTTCAATTGTATTTACGTGGAAGACCCTGCATGTTTACTCTATGTTCTTATGTTATAGAGAAGCCAGTGCACTACAGATCAAAGGGAGGGATCTCATAATAAAAGTGCAGAATCAGTCATGCTGGCTAGACCAAATTTTCCATAACTGTTTCTTGGCTTTGACACTAGTCATTGGCTGGAGAAAAGCAGAGGCAGTGTTTTAAAGGGAGCAGTTTTTTTAAAAGTGATTTTTCCTTCAGTTTCTCCTCCTCCGCTCTGGATACTGACTTACAAACTTACTAAGCTTGGTGTTGCCTCCAGATCATCTTGTTTAAGAATCACTGATGAACCAACGTTACGTGACTACCTTGCAGCTTTTTCAGCCCATCTATACTTTTAACCTCCATAGTTTTCTGTAGAAGCAAAGTCCACAACTGGTAGCATTTTCTCCATTTTAAATCTGAAAGGCTTATTTACTGTGGGATCCTTGCCTCATGCTGTGAGAAATAGTGAATGATGAGTCCTTGTTCACATTCTGATGTTATTCGTGGTTTTTCATAGTTTTCTGTCTTCTCTCTCTTCTGACACAGTTCTTGCAAATGAAGAGTCCTAATCTACATAAAGTCACAGGAAAACAGTTTCATTCCTCCTGTCTCCATTGTACTCCTTTCCCAGTTCTCCTATATATTTTTGGGGATGGGAAGATCAATATTGAACACAGTATTCATGACACTGTGGTTTCATAGCAGGTTTATGCAGGACCACAGTAATTGTTTTTCCTTTTTTTTTTTCCCTAATACTGCTTAACAATCAATTTGCAATTTTGACCACTACTGATGTTTTCAGAGAATCATACACATTTTGGCTCCAAGACCTCTTATCTGAACATTTTACAAGCCATTTTTGCAGAGGCCTAAGGTTATTTTTCTCCATAAGTATTACAATATATTAGCAGGCACTAAGAATGGGTCTCTGTTTCCCAAACATAGGCATCTAACGTCACAGACGAGGACGAGCTGTGTGTCTGACTTCTACCACAATTACATGGCTACACCAAATAATCTCTCAAGTGACTCTAGATGTCTATTTTCAAGAAACTGGAACACATCCTGAATGTCCTATATCATTTTGTCCCCCACTTGGCTAGGAAATCCTATTCCAAACCTTCACAAACAGCTGTAGAACTATTAACCTTAAATAATTTTGTGTTATCTGCAAACAGGGGCACCTTCTGAATTATTCCCCTCCCTTTATAAAAGTTCTATATGAATATACATAGTGCATAGTTCCTCTGTGCTTCCAACAGCAACCACTCCTCATTGTGAAAATAGATATTTTATTCCTGCCCACTGTATCCTATTTTTATTCAGTTATTAATCCAAACTGTTTTCTCGTATTTCTTAAGGACTTGGTTTCTTAAAGATCGTTTGGGTTAGAGATCCTTTATAAGGCTTTTTGAAATCACAGATATACTATCTTCATCACACTATCTTAACTCGTATTGTTCATTGAACTTCTACAAAATTGTATTTGTTCTCATAAAAACTGCATTCATACTAACTTACTTGGTACAAAAGTTAAACTTCAGTAATTTTCCCATTGAATTCTATCTGGAGAAACAGCATCTGATCCTTATAATTAGATCCTGTTGATTTTCTCCTATTTCTTCAAAAATCTCTTCTATTGACTCTTCAGCTCAAAATAGCTTCTCATATTCAAGTCCTATAAAAGTGAACCTGGAAGAGAAGAATCGCCTTATAGTCTTAGTGCTAAATGCTGATTCTAAAGTTTAATTTATCTTTCCTGCTGTGACTTGATGTTATTTAAATGTTCTATTTATACTTTCAACATTGAGCTCCAGGAACTCCTTTCAGGACTTTCAGCAGCCTCCACTGCACCCCTTGTACTGTATGAATGGACAATGCACCAGGTTTAATGTGCCCACCCAGTACCACACCCAGGTATTCTTTAGGAACCTCTCCCAGCATACACCTACTATTGGTGCTAAATTTAATTCAAGAAAAATGAAATAAAAAAAGATATGTGGATAACAAAGGAACATTTTTTATTGATAGAGAAAACTACCATTCTTAATACAAGACAAAAGTAGATACTAATTTTTGGTTTATCACCAACCTCATTGTCTTTGATCTAACCCTCTGTAAAAGGGTTTTCTTTGCTCATGTAGCACTATAATTTTTATATATATTCAGTGGCATTCATCCATTGTCTGTATCACAAGTTAAAAAACCAAAACTCTACATATTTCTGCTCTTCAGAAGGATGCAGAATGCCTATTAATTATATATCAACCATGCATATGCAACCGTAGTGTTAAAAAGCAGATTCATGATAGACATACCATTTACTGAACTGAAAGGATATTTAAATCCCAGTTGTCTGAAAACGGGGAATTGAGTGTCTAGTGTCTGTCAGTAATATCTCATTGAAATGAACAATACCATGCACTTACAGAGGAGAAAGAAAATTGCCTGGACAGGTAATATGAATTCCAGACCTGTTAGTGATTGCTTTGCTTTGTCATTTCTAGAGTGTCAAGTTTTCAGATCAGCATTATTCACCTCTAATTAATAATATCAATACCCCGAACCCAAATTTTTCTATAATTGCTTTTTCATGTGTCTTTTCCATATGTTCTCACCCTAAGACAGTATGTAGGCTTGAGAGGCCTAAACCATTTATAGTTCAGCAAAGACCTTAAGCTGTGCTTTTCAAGTTTTATTAACAACAAGTTCCAGTTCCATACTGATTTTCCTGCTGTGCATACAAAAATGCCATGAGCATTTTTGGTGGATATTAACAAATTTCAACAGGACAAAACCAATCCTACATTTTGCAGATAATTAGACCATCTGAAATAATTTTGAAAAGGTGGTTTCTTTTGTGATCTGTGAGTAATTCACTTTCATGGACACAAATCCCTTCTTAGAACTGGCTAGGGTAATTTACACATTACAAGGTTTCTAGACATAGTTGGCCACTTATCCAGTGCTAATAAATTGAAAATGTGTGTGCATGATTTAACAGAGAATGGAAGATATGAATGTAATGCAGGTAATTGCTGAACTACAGTTCTGCTTCTGACAGCTAAAGAATACATGAATAGAGCTATCTGGAGAACACAAGTTACTTTGCATCAACTTTCAATATGTTGATTTTTCATCTATTTGAAAACAATCATATGGCTATTTTTGAGAAAATGTTTTGTGTAAAAATGTCTGTTTCCAGGCAAAATGATTCTAGATGTTCAAGTGTGAGTCTGCATGTGGAGAGGGGATGCAGGACCATATTACTCCTCCTTCAGCATCCATATTGGACTTCAGAGAAACAGCAATAATTTCTGTAAAAAATAGGAAGATTTTTTCGTAATATGTTTAGCTTTCAAAAAAAAACAATATTTTTTAAAAATAATTTCTGCTATAGCTCATTTCTACAAGGCTTTTCATGTCACCAGCCAGTGGCTAAATTGGTGTATCATTTCCAATGCCTACCTTTACAAAATGGATCTTCTAGATTTGATTCCCAGTCAGTGGCAACCAACCTCTGCAGGTTCACAAAGAGTTTCAGTTTTGAAGAGCTCTCTTCAAAGGATAAACCTTTCTTTTCTTTATCAAGGTCTCCTTCCTGCCTCTGGCAGCACCAGGTATTTTGCAAGGTTTGTTACAAAGTCTATGGGAAAAGCAAGAAGTCTGAGAGCTCTTAACAGAGGTGGAATTTGGGGAGAAAAAAAGGAAACATGTTTGAAGAGCATAGGCGTGCTGTACTCTGGCACATTGGCGATACAGCAAAGTTTCCTCTTTTTTATATGAATTTTTTCTTTGCTATTATAAGCCCTCTGTTTTTTTCCTTTTTTTTTTTTTCTTGAACTCTTTGATGTTGGATTTCTCCCATCTCAATCAGTTTTTAAACAGACATGTATAAAAATTATAAACCTAGAATTAAAACTCTCAAACAGGAAAACAGAGAAAGATATGAACTGTGAGGGGCAAGTGTCACTATTAAAGTAGTAAAATCTTGTAAATTCTGTAACAATGAAATCAGGTTGAAATTGTGTGACAGCTACCAGCACAGAAATTGAGTTGTCATTACAGAAAGACCCAGCAAATATAAGTATTGCGGTTCTTATTAATCAACATCAGCCACAGTAACGAGAAATAGGCAAATAAATAAATTAAAAAAACCCCAAATGTATAGACAGTCTCATCTTTAGTTTTGTTTGTGTTTTTTTTAAAATAAGAAATTTCTTTAAATATGAGCCCAGAATTCAGTGTCCACTCAAATTACGGAAATCAGAAATGTCCATGAGGTTGGATCATGTTATGAAGACATGAAACAGGAGTAGAGGTAGAGACTCAACTCAGCAGTTTATATATTCCTGTTTAAAGGAAAATACTTTTCAGAAGAAACACTTTTTTTGTTGTTTGCTGTCTAAAACCATTGTCATTATGAATTGTAAAACTAAAAATTTCAGTTATTTTCATTTTTGCGGCACTAGTAGCTGAAACGGTGTACAATTACTTGGTACTGAGCTGACAAAGTATTTCAAACATAGCTCAGCCTCTCCTGCCTTCCTTCTTAATTCAGACATTCTGGAAATGGTGTCATTCTTACCACTCCTCCTATTATTTCTGCTCCACATCTCTGGTGGCTTCAGATCTTCCTGCCGCCCATCCAACATGGTCTTTGAATATCCCTCAACAACTCACACCAGCCACTGGCATCAGAATCAGCCCTCAGCAGTCCAGCACTGCCTTGGAAAGGGGATGCCATTATTACCATTGATCACCAATGGAGCAGGGGATCTGTGTCAGCTGAAAAGACGCTTAACTCTTCAGTATTGCCTCAGTTCATGGTGGTTCCTTTTCTGTCTCCTGATATTTTATTACAGCAGAATAATTTTAATTGGCACATGCTGGTGGAAACAAAAATGCATCTGTTGAGGGCCAGATTCTAGCACTCCTGCTCAGGTGGTACAAGTCCCTTGCTCTGGAGTGTGTCCATTGAAATCAAGGGATCTGCCCAATTGTTAGAGGTTCATAGGAACACATTGTTCTGATAGGTATTCACTTTTATTCCATAATATGCTTTAAAAATACACACTGTACAAACCATTAAAAAAAACTCCTATTAAAGTAAGTTTTGCCATAATAGAGCAGGGAAGCAGCAGGAAGGGAACAAAGGGCTACCCAGCACGACACTTATGCTAGCAAACACCAATTCACACCTGTTAACTACTGTGAATAAAATCTTTGGAATCAGTTCCTCAAAAAAGTCAAAGAAAGAAAGAAAAACTGTTCACCATGAAAGAAAACAGGAACCTCAGGTGTGCTGCTGAAAGCTTACAGAGTCAGAGCAGCATTTATAATCAGTCACTTCTGAGACTACCTGACGGAATGGAAGGAGAGGACTTGGCAGGTATACAAAGTATACACAAGCACTGAAGAATTGGTCCTCGTAATTTTGAAGTGAAATGGAGGATAACCCCACCAGGTCCCAGCAAAGATACAATGTTCTGAACTAAAAGTTCAGCCAGAGCTTTGGTCCTGGGAGATAATTATAAGGCTGCCTGACCCAACTGACCCAAATTAATGAAACGAGTATGGCTCAACTGAGGACAAAAGAAATATATACAGTGAACATCAAAATGGGGATCCTGATCTGTCACTGCTATTCAGATTCTTGCGAAGAGAGACGTGTCATTGTCAAAAGCTTTTCCATTAATAGATGTCAGCCTTCTCGGCTATAGGCAACCAAGCAGAGTATAGAAACATAAGTGGACAAATTCTGATCTCATTTATATGTCCACAAACCTGGTGACAGTTGCCTGAAAACTATCACTAAAGTCTGAAGTGATTGTATTCAGGACATTTACTCAAGATGAGTGTTTAATCATTAGTGTTACTTATCAATCTAAAGTCCAATTATGCACTCTTACCTTTGTGAAGATCATGCACTTGGGCAATATGTCACCGGTATGAGTAAGCAGCACAAATCCATCCCCTCATTATTAACATTTCATTATTTGGAACAGAATGCTCTTGCAGAGAGAACAAAGATTACTGAAGAACCTACAGACTTATATCTTACATATGTTAAGTCTGGTTTACATTAGCCCTGGTCTGAAAGTAAGTTTAAACTAGAAAAATCCAGCTGTGGGAAGTCTGGCTTGGTGAATTTTCTAGTGGTATGGGGCTGCCTTCCTAATCACTGCTGCAGGAGCATACCACTGAGAAAGGATGATATGGCTTGCATATCCACAACCCAGCAATTCTTGGCTCCCCACGCAGCCCAAAGGGCCTGTTCACAGATGACACAGCATAAATCCTGAGGCTGTATCCCATTTTCCTTTATTTACACACACATGTAGTCTTAAACAGGGGATGCTTTGGCATGCAAGAGCAAGGTACAGTACTTAATGTGCAAATTCAGTTCAGCAGAACTCCAAGCAAAGCACATCAGCCTCAAGGGCTTTTCTCTCAAACAGTGCTCCTAAGTTCTCCACAGAAGGAAACTTGCTGAACTACATCTTTCTGAACTTTAAAGAAAAAAAAAGTCCTGCTTCTAAGATGAATGAGGGAGTAAATGAATGAGTAACTGAAAGCAAGGAGTGGCTCCTGTCTATTGCTAGAAGAGCTATAGAGAATCTAGACAACCCAGTCATGACAAGAAAATGTTCCCACATTTTTTTAAAAAACTCTTTTTTTGCAAGAATATTATCCATCTCAGCAGCTTTATTCTCAGCAGCAGACCTTAGACTGGTCTTTGAGGACTCTCTTAAATAACCTCCAGAATGGATGTAAAAAGGAAGCAAACCAGAATAATCAAACTTAAGGTTTACTTTTTAAAGTATTTCTAAGCTATCTTTTTTATTCTCAGCCTCCTCCTTCACCTTTTTCCTAAGTCAGTTTCATTCCCATCTTTCTCTCCCTAAATGATTCCCTCACAGCAGGCAGAGGGGCACCACTTCCAGGCAACTCCTGCTGTGCATCAGTTGTTCCCCTGTAGTCTTTTTCTTGAGGCTCCTTTGCATGGCTCAGCCTCCCCAGACCTAAAAAAAATAATCATTTACTCCTGCCACAGCTACTTTGGCCTCAATTTCCACACTTCTGTATCATTTAGTGGTTTGCTACAGTGAAAGCTCATTTGGTCAGAAGCTGACCCGCTTGCTGCCTATTCTGAATAATTTTAGATTCAGTTCTGGGATCTGACTGGGATCTTGTGCTTTAGGATTCCTTTTTTCATTTGCTTAAGGTTTAATGAACCTTTTCAAATTGCCTTATGTGGTATAACATCATAAAGTGCCTTAGCTTTGCCAAAAAAATATATCCAAAAGAGTTAGTGTTAAGCTGTTAAATATCTCCTGTTTTCCTTATTACTTCTTTGAAACTACGAGCATCTGGGAAATGATGCTGTTCCCATTCTAGTACAGCAGACCCTTGATGGACTGACTCATGTAATCTTACAAGCTTGACTTAGACTTACGTTCAAATCGGAAATTAATGGCTCTGGTAAATAAATTAGCAAAAAAAGCCATTGAAAACTCCTGGCTTTTTTAGAACTTCTGCTGTCATTACACACTTCTGCAGATAACTTGGGGAACTTCAGATGAGGAAAGGAATGCAATTCAGTGGATGTTTACCAGGTGCATGGCTGTTCTTTTGTTATTTACTGGATACTCTAGACTCGGTGACTTGTCATGGATTAGTTCTGAGTCAGTTCCTTTAAGCCAACATCATTTTTAACTTCTGCCTCATCCAGGTCCTCAACCTTCCTGGCTACACTCACATGCTTTCCTCTTGTGCAAAATTTGCTGTGGAAGAAATACTGAAGGAGTCTTGGAATAAAATCTGGGACAGTGGTGAGATAGGAGAGGAGTAGAAGTAGTCCCAGTCTGAAAGGGGACAAGAGGACCATTATTCACCCATTTGTGACTCGATCACACAGTACAGGAGCATACGCCAGCATTGGTGGGGGAAACTGGCCGGAATTTACCCAGGCTCTATTTAGATGTAGTGCCTAGATTGGGTTTCATGGGCCTGTCAGCAGCACAACATATCCTTGGCGCTTCTGCAAGATGTAATTGCATTGTTGTCTTTGACCTTGCTGTCATAAGGATTTTGTCTTTGAGGTGAGCTTTATCAGCATTGTCTGACTTCTTTCATCTGGCAGGCCAAAATACCTCCTAACATCCACAGACTTTTTTTTTTCTTTTTTATCCCAGTTGCTTTATGTGACTCTGCTTAATTATGACCTTAGTTAACATTTTTCTTTACTACTTTTAAGAGCAGTATAATAAGCTGTTTCTAGGTAGACTGCTGTGTCTTTGGTCTTCACAACACTTCTTTCATAGATGTTAACTTTTTTTTTTCCTCAGGAAATGTTAAAAAAACAGTTCCCTGACTTGTATAAAATAAATTAATTGGGACAACTAAGCTAAAGCAATTTAAGAAAGAATATAAAAAATTACCTTCAAGAAGTGTTCCAAAAAATTCCTCTGCCAACTAAATGTTTGAGAAAACCGCCAGTATTTCCTTTCCGTACTGGAAGATTCAAACAGCAAGTATAATCATAGTAAACTTTAATAGTAGCCACAATAAAGCTGAATATCCTGCATTGTCATCACTATATTAATAGTATCTCATGATATTAATTCTAAAAAGTCAAAGAAAATTAATATTATGTATTTATTAGCAGATTACTCACATGATTTACAATCTTGTATGTCCCGGTAGTAATGCTGAAAATTCTTCCATTCGTTTCACTGGGCACAATAGCATAAAAGGACACAAAGTGCTTCTCTTGTTTACTTACACTTCTCACAAGATTGTGTAATGTTTTCATTCTGCCACCAGATAGATCTCCTTTCTTTTTGCCATTAGAACTCCTCTACACAATTTCTTGAACATGCTTATCTGAGGGGGAAAAAGGGAAAATGCATCTATAGTATTAGTTCAAGTTCTGAAAATACTTTACATTTTCAACTCTTCCTTTTCACATTAAAAAAATATTGCTTTGGGAATAATTTTTTTTTTTTGGTAAGGTCTCAAAAATAAGACCTTCCAGGCTCAAGGCCTAAAGACAAGACATTCCCATAGTGCAAAAATACTGCTGAAAATTTTTATCAGGACTGGAAGTGGAGCTGGCAAATTGATTTAAATTAGTCAGGCCTGGCTATATATTGGGGAGTCTATGCTTACATATCCATTTTTTTTATGCCAGTGCTTCTTTTGGATTCTTAGATAAAAGAGTATAAAGTGGGCATTCTCCACTTGATGCAATTTCACTATACAGTGATTCCCATCAATGTATAATTAAAAGTGGATTTCCTTTTCCCTGTTTGGCTGAGGTGGGGGAGGGTCTGCATAAACCTGGCTGATGTGAAGTGAACAAAGAGAACTTTCATGAGTTCTCCTGCAAACAGTCTATCAGTTACAATTCCTAGTGTTCACACTGCTGCACTGTTCAAAAGGAGCTCTAAAAAAAAGTCAAGCAGGGGGTCCAAGAAAAATTCAACCCGCATGCCAACTAAGGGAAAGAAAGAGAAGGCAAGAAAAAAAATCTAGCTTTTGTTGTAAAAAGAACTAATGAAGCTGCTCTTAGAACTGTCCATGGTGACACAACAAGCCTGTGCACCCACACGCATTGTGAGAATGCCAGTCACCCACGGTAATGAGAAAAGGAAACACTGTGGGCAAAGGAAATATATGAATACATTGCTTTTATGGTTTAACTGTAGGGAATCGCAACGCTGGCCCACAATATCTTGTGCCAACTGCCAAAAGTGGTAAAGTAATACATAAGGTTGTCTACTTATATTTTTCTTACAGACAAGATGGACTGGTGGGGGGTAAAATCCCATTATCATTATAAATTGCTAATTAAATAATTATCAATTAGATGGGCAGACAGAACTCATTCCAACGAATTCCTTAGAGGGCTTTCAGTAAAGAAAAACAGTAATTTTGATTATTTTTTTTTATCCATACTTCCTGCCTAGGGGCTCTAAATAGAGATGATACATGGTGTATCCCATGTTAGACTTTCACACAGTATATCCCATGTTAGAGCTCAGGGACAAACACTGAACTTTGGAGCATATATAGATCTTTTTTCAGTTTTTCAGATAAATGGCCTTAATTTCACGATATTAATTAGAAACCCAGGGTTATTTCCTAAGGAATAAAAAGAATACTTTCCAGACTTTTATATGGCTTTGAGAAACCATTTTTTTTCTCAGTAGCTGATAATATTTTCTAATTTTGTTTTCCCTTCTTTGCATAATCCAGAATTTTCTTTGAAATAAAATATGAAAAATATTTAACACAGATAAATATATAGATGTTAGGCATGACCGAACACAGTGCAAAGAGTATTTTTAATGAACTTTGCTCTATTCATTAACACCAAAACCAATGTGAAATTAAACACTGTGCCTGTAGGTTTTAGCTGTCAAGTTTTCAGATCAGACCCTTGGGCAAAAATACTGTTGTCACAGTACTGAGCGACAGAAACTATCCTGTCCCATCCTGTACCCCTTACATCTTTCCTGAAGAGAGGGCTCCCACTGGCTTTAGTAAAACTTACTCAGCTATAAAAGGTAATTACTCACACGTGCACAGAGAGGTTGCACCCACATTTTTCTTGTCCTGAGTCTTCCAAGACAATTTAAAACTATAACGATGTGCAACTGCTATTTAAGAAAGCCTCAGTTGTCTGTGACAAGAAATATTTTCTAGGAGTAGAAGTTCTGCAGACTTAACTGAAGAGTCACACTAATGTTTGGGACATAGTTTTCACTGCCGGCAAACACCAACAAAAAAAGTAAGGAACGGAAATGGTAACATGAAAGATGGACTTTTAATTCCAAAGCCAGGAACATTTAAATATGAATGGGGCTTGCTGCAGTCCTCTGTCTTTTGTCAGGAAATATGAAGCTCTGGAACTCCTTTTGTTGCCTTCTTTGTTAACTGTATGAGGCTGAAAGGAGTTAGATGGCTTGTTTCATTTTCAAGCCCCATCACAATGAGGCTCTCAAAAATAAATGCTGATAAATACATGAAAATGCTGAAGGGTTCATAAAGGAGAGAAAAGTTTCTTTTGCAGAGTCGTCTGTCACTGGATGACTTACCAGGGACAATCATTAAAAACAAACAGCAAGTTAGATTTTTGAGGTTTAGAAAGGGGAGCTGAGTTACAGTATAAAATTAAAACACAGGAAGATGTTTGAGAACAAAATTAAGTGACATAAAATACCTTTTTCCTTCCTATTTTGCTATTTTTCATCATCAGATCTGGGAGACCACAAAATCCCAAGCGAAGTTCCTTATGGTGATGTTCTCTAATGTAATTTACTTTGAGGAATACTTAATAGAGAAAGGTGCCTACTACATTTTGTTATTGAGTTTTTGTTCATGGTTCAGGATTGATCCACTTGAGTCTTTCAGCAGGGAGTAGTTTTCCAGTGTGGCACAGCATGACTCCAAATCAATAAGGTTAATAGATGTGGTGGCCACACAGTCAGAGGTGATGTGCCTGGCATTTTCTGTGCCAATGAAGAAAATTTCTGATGACGAGATGTCATTTTTGTGCTGGCAGTAATGTCACCCTGATTACCTAGAGCACATAGCCAGTTAGTAAGTTAGCAAGACTGTAAATGGCCCATTAATCTGAATTATCTTTACAGGAACAGTTTCAAAAAATTTTGCTTGCGCTCAAATTACTGGCCTCTCTGTGATTCTTGAAATGCCAACAGCACACTTGCTATATAAAAATAACATTGCTGTGTAAAAGTGACTAAAGAGAAATGCTAGCCTGGAACTTCACTGTATATTTTTAAAGTCTCAAGAACACACTATAAAAATTGCAAAATGCCAGACTTAAAAAAAAAAAAAAAAGTTGCAAGTTGTTTTAAAAAATAAATATATGAGCAGAGAGAAAACATAACATGCAAAATACCACTGGAAAAAAAGTAATAATGTAATAATGTGGATGTTAAATCTACTGATGTGATGAGAGTGCCATGTGCTGGTCTTCCTGCAGTTCTAATTTTCTCTGACTTTTTAAAATATGCAAACTCTTAACAGTGCCTCCCAGAGCATTAATGGGTACACATTCCCAGATGGCCTGCATTGTGAACAAAGTGTTGGACTGGACTGGAAAGAGAAATCTGTTTAATATTCCAATATCTAAATGTCAGGAAAGTGTAATTCAGAGTGCCACTGAAAGATGAGCTGAAGAGAATACAATTTATGGTGACTTTAGTTAACAAACGGCATTAAGGGAAGGATTTCCATAATTAAATCATTAACTAATATGAAATATCGATTTCCTCTCTGATATTACTGTATTACCACTTGTTAGACTCGCAAATACCCAAAGAGCACTCAGTACAGTCCCTACCAGCAACAGCAATGATTTTCATTATAATACCGTTGAGCACTATCAAGGATAGAAATCAGAGCAAGGTACTGTGTGTACCAAACCATCCCTGCCCTGAGGAGTTTACAGATAAAATTTTGAAGAAAAATCATAGGATCAGTGCAAGGGAAGTCTATGCAAACAGACTGGATAAAGTGATGATTTGTATTAGGAGGCTCCTTCCACACTGGCTTCCTTCTACTCTCCCTACTCCTTGGTAACTGGTTTGGAGTGAATCAGCTGTACTTCAGCTTTTCCTAGGCATCTCTACAGTGTTTCTAGATAACTGTTTATTTGAAGAACTAAATTCTATCACAATTTATATGAAGAACTCTCATTTTCTAACAGCAAGAGTTCCAAATAGTGGAACATATTAAGTTAACTTGAAAATGTGGAAGGACTGGAAGTAGCAAGATTTAAAAAAAATTACAGTGAAAAGATCCTCCTTAATTGAGTTGTAATTAGTTAGTATTGATCATTAGTCCTTTCTTTTATCAGCATGATGAAGATAATGATGATAATGATGACGATGATGCAATGTGCAGCATTTAGATCATAAAGGATGAAAAACTATTTAAATATTTGATGATAATTCTTTCTTGAAGGTGATATAGTCTGAACAACATCAATTCATGATAAATTAACGACAGAGCCTGAAAATAAGCAAAATTGCATTTCTTTAGGTATACTTGTTCAGATCTACTTTTAAAGGATTGGCCCTCTCTGTGCTAAAATGGAAAGGGGTTACGTTTTGGAGAAATGCCTTAAAACTGTTATTTGCTACCTCAGTCTTTCAGCAGGAAAGCATTCTTTTGGCAGTTAAACATTCAAAAATCATGTCTCATTTGAATAAATTAACATATTTTGTGGCAAAAATTAATTCCAAGGAAGGAACAATAAATAGGAAAGCAATTTAAATTGTGTATTTTACAGGGGAGGAAAAAAAAAAAAGAAAACCCAACATTGTCATGCGTATGACAGCTCAGCTAATTTGATGGGCTTTGATGTTAATTTAGGGTTTACTTTAATTTCAAAACATATTTTTTCACTTAATAAGGGAAACAAAAGAAACTTTCAACCAGTTTGTTATCTGGGAATGTTTTGGCTTCTCAAATGTGAGAACATGATTGTTTTTATTTCCAGGAGGAGATAATAACACTGAAGCAATAAAAAAGAGTCAAGGCAGCTTGCACAGCACAGGAAGTTCACAGCCAGAGACTTAATTTCCCACACAATGTACTGTGCAATGGGCCCATTAACATAGATGAATAGGCTCTTTAAAGGTTTTTTTTTTTCCAGATATGCAGCTGCCGCTGAATGGTGCTATGTTAATAAGGTACTCACATGCCTATTCTTCAGGTACTCTGGCATTCTCTACCTAGGTAATCTCCATATAGGAAAAGCTATTAGGGGTTGTATCTCCTACCACACCTTCAATTATTTTAACACCTGCACTGATAATCCAGGCAAGGTAAACTGGTAGGGGGTCGAGGGTCTAAGTCCATCCTCTTGCCCCCCAAAGTCACATCTCGGGGGGGAGGGGCTGCGGGAGAGGGGGGAAAGAAAAAAAAAGTAAAGTCACTTTTATTACACATCAGTGGGAACATTCTGAAAAAGCTTTCATGCCTAGGAAATTGTTATTTCTTCAAACAACTGACAGCCTGCAGAGGAAACTCTAATGGAAATCCAGCTCATGCATTGTTATGCATGGCCCTCATGTAGATACATGGGGGTGGATTAAGTTAGCTTCCAAAGGGTCTATTGTGTGCAGCATTAATTTGCAGTGCTCTTGATATTTGAGTTTGAAGGTTTTACAACCTTTGTGTTTACTTAGATGCACTGTATCCTAGGTTTGTTTATTTCCTTCCACAATCTCTTATTACCCAGTAAATGTTACATTTATCTTTATTAACTTTCAATATGTTGCTGTAAGTCACAGGGAAGGAAATAATTACAGCCTCCTTGAAATGTATTAGTTTTAGAGGGGGGTTGTGGTTTTGTTTTGTTTTTTGGTTTTGTTTTGTTTTTTCTTTCTTCCTGGTCAGTTCTGATTTATCCATCTGTTACAATGCTGGCCTTCTTTATAAAGTCAGTGGAAAAAAAAGCATAAGAACTGTCATTTATTATTATTATATCACTATTAAATTATAAAGAAATAAATTATTTTTCCCTTGTCATGAACGTACAAATAAATAAACCAATCAATAGTCTTCCAAAAGAATCTGACACTGGTGCAATTGCCTCTTACTACACATTGATATAAGAAATGAAAATGCACATACCACTCTTCACGATAAGCACAATCTTTCCACTGTTTCCTTAGAATCTGTTACAAAATTGTTTGCTATAACATACAGCTGCTCTTCTCCCAATATTTAAATGCAAGACACAAATAAGACTTTTCCCATGCTACCTAACCTTGTGTTCTTGCCTTCCTGTAGAGATTCATATACACAGTAGACAGGCATTTTTGTAAATTCAACTTTCCAGTGAGATTTAAATTCAGGAGATCCTAATGGATTTTTATTTGAACTTGTCAGGGAAGTCTAGAAGTGTTCGTTTTTCAACACTGAACTAAGAACTCAAAGTAACTTGTACATTCAAAGGAAGCTATGATCCTAATCTGAGCTAAAGGGCTCAGTTGAATAAAAATACCTTATGCTCGAGTAACTCAAGTTATGTGTGGCTCCTTCCCCTCCCCCTTTATATGGAAGTCAGTCAGTTAGACATTTTTGTAGGGTTTCTTGTAGAAAGAAATAAATGCCTGACTTACAGTAATTAGGGTCTGAGTAGTATCAGATGCATAATTTACTCAAAAACCTCAGTACTAAACGAAGACCTCTTTAAACTACAGGAAGTTTTGAATTCAAGTTTTGATGCTACATATTGGACAAGAGAAAAGAAATTACCTTCTTTAGGGCTCGCTCATTAGAGGCACAACAGCAGAAACAGCTGCCTCTAAAACCTGCTTGCTTGTTAGGTTGGGGGAGTCTATTTGTAACCTGTCTCAAACAGAGTAAGAAGTGGTGCAAACCAAAGGACAGGAACCAGTGACCTCAGCTGTTGAAGAAGTGAAGATCTTAATCCAACCTTTTGGACTTGGTATCTTTTCTAATGTCCTAGGAAATTATAACAGCAGAAATAGAAGGAACTGCATTTCACAGAACTGTTTGAAGTACTGTGGTACTACTGGCATTGTATAAAACAATAGCACAGCTTCCTCTGGAACATGATAAAAGTATGTGAAACCACGGCTGGTTTAGGGAATATAGATCTAGTGCTTCTGTTCTCCTTGTTTTGTAACACAAGGATGAGGAGTGATAATAGAGAGATGCAAATTCAAAACCAATAGAAGAAAACCCTTTTTTTCTCACTTTGGATATTTAAGCCTTTGATATGCAATACCACAATACTTCACTAAAATCTGATTAAATCCAACAAATTAAACACCAAAGTTAGATGTTTCTATAATACAAGAATCTCCAGCACTACAATAGTTAACTTGAATTACCGGCAAACAAGAAGAGGCCCGGATCTGAAACAGTGTAGTCCTCATTTGCTATCATAAAATTCTGTGTCTTCAACTGAATCCTCAGACCCTGCTGGAGATACGGTGCTGCAATGTGTCTGCTCACTTCCCTAGCACAATATGGCAATTCTCACTTTGCAGCAGTCCTAATAATAACTCTCACCTTTAATTATCATTGGGTTGTATTCAAATATTTTTTTTTTTATAAAACTACAAGAAATAAAGAGTGGGAGGCTTAGGATTTTTTGTTTGTTTGGGATTTGTTTGTTTTTAAATGATGATTGTTTGATGTTTTAAATGATGATTCCAAAGTTTTTCCAACAAAAAGCACAGAACTGAGTAAACCAGATAAAGCCCATTTTGCTCTCATAAAAGTTGGTAAAGCTCTTACAGTCATAGTGTCCACGGGAGACTCCTACTGCAGACTTCCCACAAGTTATCAAAGACTGTATTATTAAGACAAAAATATTCCTACCAACCTAGCAACACCCATCTCTCCATTAAAATGGAGATTGGGGGCCAGGAGTTACTGCTGCAATCAGGCAGAGATTGCAGGCTTTTCTTTATTACTTTTGCAACTGTGAAAACATTTTTGATCCCTGATCTCATTTCTGGAATGACAGATATTATTCTGTGGGTCTTCTGACAACAAGGTCTTTACAGGCACATGAAACTGCCTCCTATCTGTATATTTTTTGAACATTAACATATACTCTGTGCTTATGTATTTCTCTAGCAGAGCGACTATTTATTTAATATATGAGGTATGAACTTACTTAACTTACTGCATGTTAATTCTGTGCAATATTTTACAACCTTGCCATATTCCACAAGAGGAGTTACATACAAAGAGTACATTATACACCTGAACTGGGCTCCTCTAGTTTTTATCTGTGCCTTCTTTAAGCAATCCTTTCAAGAAACATGTGAACTGAAATGTGGTGATGAATACTCAACATATTAAAGGAGAAGACTGATTTGTGTTTGGTTTCAAAGCGTGTACAGTACTTTGACTAAGTCTCCACCAAGGTCTTGCCAAGCCAGGGAAGAATAATCTACGCCAGTGCTTGCAGTAACTTAGATCTGTCTCTCACTGCACTCGTAGCATTACGGGGTTGGGGGGGTGGTGTGTGGGATGGACCAGACCAATCCTCTCCCGTCACTGAAATCTTCCAAGAAGTTATGTGAGTGCCCATATTTCCACTTTCCCACCTCTATGGAACCAGTCAGGAGTAGGCAAAATGAAAAAACATTTACCATTTTGTGCACCCTTTAAAGACAAGAAATAGTCTTTCATGCAATCCCCTTCTGACTCATAAAATACTGAATGAATAACCTGGAGTTAACTGTGGTAGGGAGGAGATGGAACTTGGTGGTTTCCCATTCAGGAAATGAGCAGGTAGCCTGAAACTTCAAAGCAGGTTACTCTTCCAGGGGCTCCAAACACGAACAGGTGACCTGTGGAAACCGGCAAGAGGAGTTAGAGGAACTGTATGTCAGAAGATAAAGATAAGTCAAGGTAGGCAATCTGTACAGCTGAGATGGTAAAAGACACTGTTCAAAGCTGAGGAGCGGTCAATCGGAGCTTTGTTACTAGCCCAGGAAAATTATAGGCAATCTCTAGAGAGTAAAAAAGATTGGAAAGGAGCTAGTCAAGTGGAAGAAAAAGTTTAATAAGAGAAGCATTGTAAGGAAAAAGTAAACATAAAGAAAGGGAAGCAGAGAAAATAAGGTCTCGGAGTAGAGGAAACAAGTAGAGAATAGTAAATATCCGTGCAAAGTAGAGCACAAATTGTGGGAACAGAGTGCATGGGTGACAATGAAGAGAAAATGGGGTGCAGTAAAAGGATGCCTACCTCATTTGGAGAATGATATTACTCTGTCAAGAGAAAGGAAAACCTATTTTCTTTAGACTGATGTGAAATATAAAAAAAAAAAAAAAAAAGCAAGTAATCCGGTCTCCGATTGTGCTCTTCTGTGTTCATTGCCAATTGCTCAGGGTGGTGAGCACCTTGTTAACCAGGATACATCATCTTGGAAGCCTCTTGGGCACTGACCTGTTCAGCAGAAGCCTCTTCTGGGTGCACCACACTGCATTCACACCATCCTGCAAGCTGGGACTATTTGCAATTTCACCAAATGGAAAAGTGTGAGAGTAACACAGCGAGAACAGCCAAGCAAGGGGAGTCCTAGGGAGGACCCTCTGCTCACCAAGGATGTCAGGGTGGTTGCACATTCCGCTTTGTTTGGAGTCGGGATATCACAACACACACACAAGAAAAGACCAGGCTCTTTTCCCTGTGTCCTAGCGATCAGTTTGCTCTAAGGCCTGAGCGTTGCTGGCATGTACAACCGCAGGCTTAACTACAGTCCTGCCTTCTCCAGCATTCCTAACAGTGAGCTCTGAAGAACACCTTGTTATTAGTCAGACGGGAAGGATATGGGACCAAGATTCCTTAAATTATTTCTAACAGTTAAAGAATTAATAGCATATCTGTTGCCTTTACTGGCACACCACAGAGTCCTACTCTCCTCCATAAAGGTTGGGAGCTTGGGAGGCTCTGTGGTGGTGCTATAGCATGGGACTGATAAATTGCCCCAATTTTACATTACTTGTTGGTTGTTTAATAGAAACCTGCCTTTACTGGGTAATGTTAAAGCTAATTATCTATCAAAAAAATCTTTGCATTTTTTATAAAAAAGCGTTTTCTGGTGTTTTAAAGGGCAAACAATCCAGCCTCAGCATTCGAACAGTTGCAGTTTTTGGGACGTACTCTGGTAAGTAAACTCAATAGGTCACTGCTGCTCAGTTTTGCACCTTGAAATTTTCATGCCTATATGTGCAAAATTGCTCTGGGCTTGTTTCCAAAGTAAGAACTGCTTCCACGCACACAGGCCAGGACCAGTTACCTTAAAACAAAAGCTCATTTCCCTATCACTGTACTACATATAATGGAATATTGGCCCCAATTAGCCTTGGTTTCTAATTGTACCTGACACAGCAAAGACCCCTGGTGAGAGACAGTCCCAGTCCCATGCACTTTAAAATGCAATATGGGCAAAACTCATATAAAATCCTTGATAACAAGAGCAAGTCTAGATAACTTATTTTCTTCCCTACTGAAGAATTCTTCAATAACTTGATTTCTTGGGGACTAACAAAAATTACAGGATCACGGATGGCTTTTTACTTTATTCCTCTGTAAATACAGACTGGCTCGTTAACAGGAGAAGGAACAGAGTGCTCCCAGCAGTCTGCATCTTTAACACTAGAGCCTGTACCTCTATCACTCTGCTGCTCCTGGAGGCAGATCTTAACTGCAAACTCCAGCGTGATGTGGCTCAGAAACAACCAGTCCCACAGCTGAGCACCTTGATTTCTTTGCATCAACCAGGCATCTTGTTTAAACCACCACAGAGCAGGGGCAGAGCCTGAAAGAAGCTGAGGTAATAATTTTTTACATTAAATATCTGGCAAAGACATGGGCTATGGACAGGAGAAGGGACATGGAGGGAAGGAGGAGCTGCAGAAAATGACTGTGGAAAATGAAGAAACAGTCTTTTAAAATAAACCCAGCATTTCTCAAGAAGGTGAGACACTGCAGCAAGATTGGAGACAGAGTGGGGAAGGCAGGAAGACTGCACATCTGCATTCTGCACATTTTGTTCTAATGTGCTCTTTTGCCTTTATTTTGTTGTTGTTTTTCAGGCCAGCTGTAAAGTTTTGCACAAGGCTCCCACTGCCAAAGCCAACCAAAAAGACAGAGAACTCTGATGGTGCTTCATATCTATTGATTTTTTTTTTCTGTTTTGTTTTTCTGAGATGGGCTGCTAAGGAAATACAGCCACATGTAATTTCCAGCAATGACAAGGGAATCAGTTCTTTTGCGCTAAAAAAAAAAATAAAAATCCCTCATTTTCATATTTACATATTTAATTTTTGCACTTGCATGTACAGTTCTGTTATCTTCCAGCCACATGTTGCTATTTGTCTCTGTAGTGGAGGATTTCTTTTTCTTTTTTCTTTTCCTTTTTTTTTTTGACTGTGGGCTATGTGAAGCCTGACTTGCATGTAAAAGATCCACAGGGAAAAAAACCTCCAGTCCTCACTAAACTAAAGAGAGCTGGCACGCCACACGCTTTGTGAGAAGGCTCCACGCTCACCACCACCTCGTGCAGCACCACATACCTACAGACCAACATCGTGTGGTCAGCGCAAAGTCCCAGAGAAGACCAACAGGCACGGGTGAGGAGGGATGGGAGACTGAAAAAAATTAGCAGCTGCTGACTCTTCCAAAACTCGGCCAAATTTGGCCAACTAAACACTGTTTAACACTCAGCCAGCCACTATGCAACTTCCACAGAGTACCACTGCCAGAACTTGGGCAGAAGGAGAACTCTGAGATTTATGAGACCGTTCCAGGCAATCTCACTGCATTTAGACTGTTGTTTATGTTAGTCACCCTTCAGCTATCTGACTTTCAATGAGACTCAGGCTCCTAAGATATTTGGGTGCTTTTGAAAAGGTTACATGCAGTCACAAGCAGGCAGCCAAGTCTCCCGCGTTCGGTTAGAATTAGTGAGGCAGCTCATTGTTACGATACCTCTTAACTCAGAGGCAGCAGCGCTTGGACAGACATAATTTCTGTTGTGCTTGCTGGCAGACAAGATTTCAGACAGACTCTGGTTATGATTTAGCTTTTGGTCTACACGTTCAGGGCCCAGGCAAACTCCTTCTGCAGCCAACACAGAGACTGCCTTCAACAAGAGGGAGAGTAAATGCAATTGGTTTTCTGTTTGAATGATATTTCAACTATTATTTTGTCAGTGGAACCACAGCCCCTCATGGTCTGCTCCAGTCTGGTCCCAGACTGCAGACAGCCCTGGTTTGTCCACATAAAATGTACATAATGAATTTGTCCTGCAAGTTTCTCTTCTGCAGAGGGGACATACCTCCAGCTCCAGCGTCTCGCTGCGGCTTCTGGTGCCGTCACGGGGCTGCCAAACCCACCAGCGTTCCTGCTCTCTGGCAGGCATGCTCTGTCCCTGCAGCAGGAAAGAATGTTTAATATAAGGTTTTTCCCTCTGATGACAGTGTTGGAATGTGATACTCAAGAAATACAACAGTGCATGGTGCATACTCTCCTAGCATTGATCTCCCTCCCATCCCACTCCTTAGTTTTCTGTATCTCTGTATTTACAAGTCTTCCTCCCATGGTACCCAGACACCAGTCAACTCACCCAAGGGTGGTTCCCAATGTGATTGCTGACAATTTATGAAGGCTATCTTGTTTGGGAATGGCCAGGTTTTGAAATTAAATAGGTTACAACTAAAGCAAGTGTGATAATGAGACTCTGGAAAAGTATTTGAAAATTAAGGAATAATTAATGGGCTCTCATGTAGTTTCTTCAACTTGAAAATGTGAATCTACCCACAATTGATATTGAATTGCCACTATAAACATTAAATATGATAAATATATCACTAGATTACTATTTCTATTAAATATGATTACTAATGGGAAGGAAAAAGTGGGTTGCCCTTTTTTTTTGTTTGTTTGTGTTTGTGTGTGGGAGTTTAGTGGTTTAACCAGCCCATTGCTATGAAAATCCTGAAATTCAGCCAAAGGCACCATAGTATTACACACTTTTTTCCTGTATCTCTATTCATGTCCTATGGCAAATGTAGCATTTTCCTTCTGGAGCAGTTAACATAAAAGGTCTTGGTTACGAGAAGCTTTTCTCTTGGAAAAGATAATCTGCCTTCAAAGTTAGAAGTTAAACAATCGAGTGGTCTAATTGATTGAACACTTACAAATACTTCATAATTAAATTTGTGCCAAACTATGTGAAAAAGATTTATGTTCCGCTTCCCCAAACTGTTTCTCCCTCATTTTTTGTGTGTGTGTGTGCATGTGTGAACTGAATCTTTGGGAACTCCTTCCAGTTGATGCATCATTGAGGTGGTTAAACACATTGCATTATGGCAGTCTGTCACATCGGTGCTTCACACTGAAATACCAGACTTGACACATCACTGGAAAAGGAAGTCAGACGATCCAAAATCTAGACTTATGTTTCTTTTGAAACTTGAGATTCTGAAGGCAGAAATTTCACCTACTTAACTCAGTTTGCAGGGGGGGAGAGGGAAGAAAAAAAATGAAAATGAAAAAAAAAAAGAGGGTTAAGCAATTATAATACAGCTTTTTATATATTAAAAATAATTTGTGTGAAAATAATAACAACTTGATGGTCCTGCTTGTGAGTGGAAGCAGTCAGTGCTCTGTAAATACCTCTGTTTTGGTGAACCTTTCTAAAGTAGTTATGGAAGATAATACAGGGGACAGAATCTGACTCTCCAGCAAACAAAATAGAATGCATTGTCATATTCTTATGCAACAATGTCTTGAATTTAAGGAGTCCTAAAGATTTCACTAGCACAAAAACTCTTACCTGAATCCTTGATGTTGATGGAAATTTAGCCTGCAACCAACCTTCTTGAGGCAATGTTTCTTTCAACAGCCACATGATTTAATACTCAGACGAAAACCTGGTGTAGTTTCAGGGCTGTATTTTGTATTTCCAATTGAAAAATTGAAAGTCCATTGAAATACAAAGCTTAACTTCTAGACTTGTGCAGAATATGCTCCATTCCATTGGCATCAACAGCAAGGGAGGCAAAGGCAGGAAATTTTGGATTTGGTAAAATGGCAGTTTTCCTACATCTACAAAAAAAAAAAAAAAAAGACATCAGAATATTTTTGTGCTGATTTCATCATGAAAAAAGGTCAAGATTATGAACAATGTTTCAATATTGTAGTGCAAAAGGGTTAGGAATGAGACCTGGAAATTTTAGCTTTTTAGCTTTAATCAGCATACAATAATGTGGATGAGTAATTAATATGGAAACAAGGGTGAAGATGGATTGCCACAGTTTGGAGGAAAAAGACTGCCATCTGGACAATATTGCCAGCTCAAGATTATATGCAAGTCTCAGTTATTTAGTGTTTGTCTGTAACAATGGAGGATATGCAATATATTAAGTCTAACAATAAAAAGACAACGTTTATCACTCTTAAAAATATCAAAGAATGCTTGAAAATTGACACATTAGCTTGTATTATATGCATTGCATGTATTGTTGCTATTATTTTCATCTAAAGTTTTTCAGAACTGAATTAATGATCTTTAAGCACTTTGGGGTTAACAACAGCATTGGTTAAAATTTCTAAAGTTTGCTACACTTTGGCATATTTTACAGAGCTCTTGTGCAAAGAATGTCAGGTATTAAAATAACCTTAAATCTTCAGTGGATTCTAAAGAATATCTATTTCTTGAATACCCCATGGCATCTTAGAACCAAATGTCATGCCAGCTCATTCACTCCTCCTTTCCTTCCATCTCTGAATCATCTGCAGGTGACCTCACCAGCAACAGTTTTCTTGTGATAAAGTCCTGCCTGTTACAATGTCCTCCTCAGATCTCCTAAGTTTATACAACGCATTGAAGGCCTCACGGGGTTCTCTAAGATTTACACAGCTGTGGCAAACAACTTCAAAATTAACCACCTGACCTTCCCCAAAATGCTCAAAGAGCTCAAATTCCTTATTGAAGACAAAAGAATCAAATGCATTTGAAGGCCCTAGGGCCATGATGGTTCTTTAGCTAACAGGCATAGAAATACCTCCCTCCTCTGCTTTTTCAGAGGACTCCATTTCACCAGTGCCTTTTTATCTGCTCTTTGCCTCTTCCATCTCCATAAAGAAGTCATCTCTACCAGAGGGGCAATAAATGACCACTGAGGAAAGAGTGGTCATATTTATCTAGAAGCAAAAGAGGTGCTAAGTTAATATCAAATTCACAGCTGAGAGCTAGTCTCAGACTTTGCTATGAGCAGAATATCAACTACAATCTTTCATGAGCTCCCATGAAGCTGCAGATACCTCTCATATCCTAACTTCAGTCTAATTGCTAATCCACTGCAGTAATAGGTGTTCTATTCTGATTTGTAATTAATTATTACAGTAAATACCTTCACTACCTTCTACCTTATCTCAGGATTCATTTTTCATTAATGAAATTCCTGGGGAAAAAAGTACTTTTTCCACAGAAATTTATGTTCAAGATGGATGTTGAACCGAAGAGCAGAAAGACAAACAGTCTTGGAGCACACCAGGGAGCAGCTCTAAGCTTGTTCTGGGTACATAACTCTCCCCAGAAGAAGAGGAAAGTCTAGAAGGCAGTCGGTACATATCCTTGTTGGCTTAGACGTGTTCCATGTAAGCTAAAACACAACAAATTCATACAGTGGGGCTTCATCCCTTCATGGGGACACAGTCCTTGTCCAACCCTCATCAGCTCAGTAAAATAGCACAGTTTTCTTTGCCAAATTGCCTTATAAGGCCACAGCAGGGTCTGGATTTACCCATTACAACAGAGTTTAATGACCTTAAGCAAAACACTGAATTACACCTCCAATTGCTATTTCCATCTGATTAAGCTCTGAAAAATGCAGAAAGTTGGGTACATATATAGAACACCAGTAAATGGACTAACACATTGAGCCATAGCATGCAGTATTTAATCCTCATTCAACACTTAAGTCATTATTATTTCCCGAGACATTCAGAAAGGGATGTGTTACTACAAAGCTACAGAATTGAAAAACCTGTTCTGTTAAAAAAAAAAAAAAAAGAAAAAAAAAAGTTTGAAGTACTTAGCAATAAACTTGTAGGAAATCTACCACCAAAGTGATCTCAAGAAGCCAGTACCCATACCAAAGGCTCACCAAAGTCATGACTGTGCAAATAACCACTCAGGAATGGGAAAAATGGGTTAAAAGCTTGCCTCTTGGCCATAACCTAAAGCAAAATAAATGCAAACCTCACAGACTTCAATTTGCAAAGTAATTATCAGTTTTACCGTTGTGACATGAATGGCTGCAGTTCATCCAAGTGATCATCATTTAGTCTAGAAGTTTATCTAAAGTGGACAGAGTCATTATGAGATTCAGTGAAAGTGAAAGGTAGGGTATGGATATAGAACAATAGTAGTATTTTTAAATTACTAAAATAGAGCTTTGAGATATAATAAGAACCAGAACTAAAAGTTGAATGGCAGCTTTTTTTTTGTGTGTTTTGTTTTAAGCTTTCATGTTGACCCCTGCTCTACACAAACTTAAATCTGTTTTACATCAGAAGCTGCAGGGACAGGAGAGTACATGGGAAAAGAACATGTCTGGGAGTTTAGAGAGGATCGGCTAAATTTTTTGAGCTCCAGTGGGACTGGTGACATAACTAAAAAGCAACAAACAGCAGGTGAGAGGAAGGATTTAAATATAAATAAGGACACTTTGAAGCCACAGTTTTTTATTGATCACATTCACATTTACAAATCAAAGAAAAACATGTAATGAGAAACAATCCAAAAGCCATAAAATACCAAGCAGGGAAAGAAAAGATATTAGAGAAGAGTAAAGGCATGAGATCATGTTGATAAATATTCCCTGGCCTACAAAAATCAACTAAATATCCTATTTTCTTTAATTAAAAATCACTGAATTATTTAAGCATATCTGACCGAATTAAATATTGAAGACACATCAAGATCTGCCTAGTTGTGTGATTAGTGGTTTATATAGTTATTAAGATCTGCCCATTTGGACCTCAATTCAATCTCCAATTGAATAAGTTATTAGAAATTCAATCCCACAAACAACTTAGCACATACATACTACATGCTTTAAAATGGTTAAATATTCTAATTCTTAAAATGGTTAAATATTCTAATTCATAAAATTCATTCACTACTAATAGACGAGAACTTATTTTCTTTTTTCAGCAGTCAATGTATACAAAGAAACTACGACCATTTAAAGGATTGTGGTTTAACAGATAGAATTTGCCATCCTACTAAAGGTGCTGTTCACGCTCTATCCATGGGATCAGAGTTCAAATAGCAGCGCATTCACTCTGGAAAAAAGTGGTGGTTGCAGATAACAATCTGAAAAGCTGAAACCACTGAAACATGATGGTTTGCAGTTAGAAAATATTTGTGTGTTTTACCAGAATGTAAGCCATTACACTGCCAACTGGGAGAAATAAAAATCCAGTGGGAAGACACAAAATTAGATCAGAGCTCTCTCAAATGAAAAGAAATCCAGTCTTGCTGAACTGAAATGTGATCATTCGGATGGCATTTCTATCAGCTCATTCATTTAAAACTCAATTTAATGCTATGTTAGAAACTTTATCTTAAAAAATGCTAATACGTATGTTCAACTCAGCTCGCAGGAGCCGGCCCATTAGCAGGTCTGAGCAAACAGTCTTCTACAGGGAACCCACAACCACACGTTGTGAACACAGGCACAGATTCACTCCACAAGCTTCAGGCTGATAGCTGAGGTACTGAAGACTATAGAAAGTGTCTTACTGGCTTGTGCAAGATGTGCGTTCACCTAGTTGTCCTTGACAGTGACCAAAAGGGGATGCCTGGGAATTAGAGCAAGAAAGGAGCAAACAGTGATATTTACCCAGAAAACTCTGCCAGTCTCCAAAAATTTGCATCTTAGAGGCTTCCTATTAGCAGTCCTACCTGGATATCCCTATTACGAACTTCTCCAATTACCCACTGAACCCCCAGAAAGGATCAATACCTGCAGCACACGACGACACGTAACGCTCAGCTACACGCTGTGTGCAGAACCACCATGGTCTCCTCTGAGGCTGTACATGCTACCTTTGTTTAATGCCCACACTTTTGGTATCAAAACAAATAGTGCGCATTTTTTTCTCTCCACAACAGTCATGATCTTCTGACCCTTTTTCATACCTTCTCTGCATTGCTTTTTTAGCAGCCTGAAGAATACGGCCTATGTATCTGTTCCTTCTGTAAAGCACGTGAAGTCAGGCTTCAGGTGTCCAAGGCTGCTCCCCTGCAGCATGTTCAGCTTCAGCTTGTATTTAAGGATTCACCTTGTATGGGCTGAATCATTCTCTGATATTTCTCTTTCTTTTCTAGAAGAAAAAAGGACCCATGATGACCATTCTAATCTAAGACCTAATTTAGGTGCCAGGCTGGTGTTTTGAAGGAGACAGAGTTAGATCAAATTTTGTTAAATTTATCAGGGGAAGATCCGAGTGTTTCTGTTTAGTGAGATGGAGAAATTCATGCTATTAATGGCTGCTATTTGACAGTGGTTTCTTTTCATTACGTGAAATGAGAAAACAGAGCCAGTTCATTATGAAGATAGTGAAAGTTATAAGGAAAATATAGGCTGAATCCTACAAGTGCATGTGGGGAATGTAATGTATGAAAATGCAACATCAAAGAAAGATGAGCAGGGAATGTAGAGCAGAGAAACATGTAATGAGCCGAGTCAGAATGAAGTCTAAAATAATTGGTTAAGGATTACAGCACTTGGGAAATGCTATCCTGCAGCAGAAGTAAAAAGGAATTGAAAGGAACAGGACCCAGTCAATCTGTAACTCCGTTCAAATGACCAGAATATTTTACCCCATTTTTAGGGTGGAGAAGCCGAGGCTCTCAACAGAGCTAGCAGTGACTGTCTCACCTGGAACAGCTCACACTAATCTGGGACCAGACCTGACCCAACTCATTCTTTGCCCACAAGCTGCTTCTAAATGTTTTTCATATTAACTCTGGGGCTAGAGAGAATTTAATAACCTGTCAGTGTAAACTTATTAACTCTCTTAATGGCAAAGGCATGGAGTGGGGTTTGTGGCCCAGTATAAGTTCTTGTTGTTTGTGCAGTGTTAAATAAGTCAGTTGATCAGTGGTGCTCTGATGATTTATTAACGTCATGTTGCCTATGAGAACTCATGCTGAAACTTAAGATGGATCAAGTTTAATCTTAAAATACTGAAGTGAATATCGTATCTTTCAAGGACTTATCGAACTGGCCGTATATTTATCATATATTAGCACAGAAAGTAAAATACGTGTGAGTAATAAGGAATGTATCTCTTTCACCAGTTCAAAGCACTGCCAACAGCACTAATAGAAAATTGTTTTATCATGTTTTCTTGCAATTCCACAAAAATGGCTTGATATCCCAGAGACATAAGCAATTCCTATGTTGTGTACTAAGTACCTTTGTTTTTCAAAAAGAGGGGAAAAAAACCCTAGATCTAATTTCACTTGGATATGAGTACATTGCTTTCATTTCAATGAAAACAAGCCAAATGGCACAAAGTCCTCAGTGAATAAAACTTGAGTATTATTAAAACAGCTGAAATAAATGACTGCAAAATGTATTTTTCTTTTCTCATGAAAGATTCACAATGCCACATTGCCCTAGTTAGTATCATTATTTCTAAAATTTGGTTCATGATTTATGCCTCATCCAGGGTGACACTGTACCTGCCTAGCACAGATTTATTTAGCAACTGTCTGCTAAACCAAGAAAGGCTGCTGTTCTCCTTTCCCATTATATATACACATATATAAGTAGCACCACAGGGGAAACCTGTCCATTAACAATTACCACTAAAAATCATATGGGAAACCAAACAGAGCTTATATTCAGAGGATTTGATTACTTGCACTGCCATCAACTTTGGTGTATTTTTACAGTTCAGATCTGCACCTTTAAAATACAGGTATATATTAAAGAGAATTGTATGAGGATCCTGGAGCCATAATAAGAGTTAAAATATTTATTATTACACTTTGGATTTACTCAGGCTTCATCTGAGATGTGTACTGTTTGATAAAGATGGTTAAGTATTATCTACCCCATTTCACTCTTTAAGAACCTCAACCACAGGCAGACTGAGAAGCTTCTGAAGTTACCAGAAAGGTCTTTTTATACTGCAAGAAAATGTCCAGTTGAACCTTAAGGCTACATCCACATTGGCAAATAGTGCAAGCCAGCTGGCACTGAGGATGAGAAATCTACATTATAAGCGTGAATTTTTGGGGGGATTTTTGTTTGTTTGTTTGGGTTTTTTTGTTTTGGACTAGCTCTTGTTTGGCCTCACAGACCAAGTGGCTGTTTGTAGCTGGACTGTGCCAGATGTAGTCCTGGAGCACATCTTTTTACTTTTATCCAAGATTAATTCCAGCTTATGTACCCAAGACAGTTTCTCAAAGTGAACAAAAACATAAACAGTGGAGACGGTCACAAGATTTGCTTTAGAACTGCACTCCTGATCCAAGCTAAAATGCAAAGGTAGACTCAGCCATTGCAATGTTGGATGGACAGAGCCTGATTCAAAACCCATGGAGCCAAAAGTGAAATGAGGAGATGGGGTCTTTCCAAAAGCTCTAGTAGAACCAGGTTTTGGGCCACCAGAGGCCATTGTTTGGTTGCCATGTTCCCTTGGCTATGTCTGCACAGATATGCTCTAGCTTTGTATTCTGCCTGAAAACATGCAAAACTTGCTTTATACCACACATCATATTGTGCGTTAAAATTATCCACATGACAGGCAGTTTTCCAGAGATAACAATAATCTTCAGTTGATGCCAACAATTTGTACTTGCTGGACGTGCACGGTGCTCTGCTGAGCCCAGCCACTCACACCCTCTGCTGAGCAGCAAGAGGGAGAGACTCCAGCTCTGCTGTGCTCTGTCAGCTTTCCTAACTGCCTCATAAAATTAGTTCTGAGGACTTTGTTAATACATTTACATGAAAAGACAATGTACTCCCCAGCTCCCCGATACATGTATCTGATTATAGTCACATATTGTATCCTACAAGACTGCATGCACATCCTAGAGTTTTCCATGTTTCCAGGATACAGAAGCCTATGAAGACAGCAAGATTTAGACTTCCCAAGTCAGCTTCAGTGGCTTTTCGTGCTTGTCTAATGGAAATGAACATTGAGCTCTTGCTTGTCAGCAGAGAATTGCTCTATCTGTGATGCAAACAGGATAATTTTTTCACTGTTAGCTTTGTTTTGAATACACAGAAAAAGGGAAAAGAAATTTCAAGCTAGAGAGAGAGGTCAAAACATACCAGAAAAGCTCTAGAAAAATTTCTGGAAGAATCTGGGTTTTACATAAAAGGTTTGAGACAGTAGATTAGATTAGTTTAGACTGTTTTGGCTTGAGGGATTGTCCGTCATCTGAACATAGCATGCTCCTGATCATTATTCTGGCCCCAGATAGTTATAAGTCTAATGTAGACCAAGAGAACTCTGGCCCTGAGCACTGTTCCAATATGCCAGAATTCTCAAGGGCTAGAAATTTTTTTTGAGTCATCTACAGAGGTTTACATGTAGATACAAGGCTTTTTATATGGGGAACCATTCCAAAGCCGGTTAAGGTACCTACTTATTCTGTAGACATAGCTGTTAAGGCTTTTAAAAAAAATAATCAAAGAATACAGAAGTATCATTTAAAAGCTGAAGAGGATTTAGTGCCAAATCTCTAGCCCCTTATGCAACCAATTGCTACCTTGTACCTCATAAAATATAGTAGAGCAGTTCAAGTTGATCTGCAGGCACTATAACTCGTACTTCAATTCTACTTAAATACAAAAAGTAATAAATTACAGTGAGTGATCCTTGCGTTTTAACTGGCATTCCAAGTCCATTTGCCTTTCTAATGCATTTTGAAAAAGATAAATGTTCAACACTTAAGCTGCACATAAGCTTCTTGCTCCTTGATATTATTTCCTATAAATAAAAATATAAATGCTTGCGGTCATGCAATTTGATCTTTAAATACACGGTACCATAAATCTAGTCATGATTCATTTCCCTTGAAAATAAATACGACCTTTTCTTTTAAGACACAGGACTAAAAGGTTCTTTCTTGAGGACATAAACACCTAATAATCCGAATAGCCACTTAGCCCAAAAAGAAAAGACATTGCTTTTGGGCAAGGGTATTGCCTGGATACATGCTCTCCATGCAAAGCAGGAAGCAAGCTCTTAGGGAACTTTTGGGGACAGAACAGTGTTATTGTCAGCCCAGAGCGTGATACCAGCAGCAGCTGGGACGTTGTGTTTATTTCAGGCAAATTTTCCTTCTGTACATCTTTCCTTGTGTTTTCTTGCCCTTCCTGTTCTTATTCCTGTAGATTTTATTGTCTTCTGCATTTACCTTTTCTATCATAATAACATCGAATCTCCATTTCTTATCTGCCAGTGTCTCTGCAAATCAACCCCCTTTAAGTTCACTCTCTTACTCTCTTCACAGTGGCAGTCTTCTCACTCAGGGTGCCCCTTTATCTCCAAGGCTATCATTTTCTGTAGTAAACCCCAAGAGAAACTATGAATTTCCTAGATATGCCCTAGGAAAGATCTGTTACTATATAGTACTCTCTGTACTATAGTATGTATGTATTTTTTTTTGTACGTATCATAGTATATAGCTGCCACAATATTGGTATATATATACCAGGGAGTCACTGCATCACAGGAAATTAATTCCTTAAGGTGTAACCAACACCTACCTATTTTCTCCTCCATAACATTAAAATGACATAAGCTCTTTAGGTTTAGCCACTGCCACTTTCCAGCTACTGTAGACAAGATCTTCTGAGTGTTTAAACATATTAACACCAGTTGCTGTCTAAGTACTCTCATACAGAGATGTTTACTTTCCACACATAGGTGTGTCTGAGGCAAAAGTAAGTCAAAGAAAAATAATGAAAAACTTAGGAAAGGATTTTTATGAAAAGGATCAAATAGATGTTATATAAAGGAATGTCTGTATTCTGTGTTGTTTACTCATTCTATTTTGAACTTATGTCCTCTGCTTCGCAATGGAAACTATTCTTTCCCTTTAAGTGAAGTTGCCAAAATATAGTCTTCATCAACATTGATTCAAGACATCATCATCTAAAACAAGGTGATAAAGGTGGTATTTATATCTATCAGGGGACTGACTACAGATGATGGCAACGACCATCTCAAAAGGTATAATTCTCTGCCACAGTGTATATCAGTATTTTTCTTAATTATTTCTGACATTTTACCTATTACTCCAAGGACTTTCTCAGAGGGTGGAAATAAAAGGGAAAAATGGTTTTTGTGCCACAGATGAAGAAATACATCTTCTGTAAGTAATTCCCAGAAGAAATCTTGGAAATCTTATGGGGTCAGAAAAGAGGCAAGAAAGTAACATTTTTCACCCCTGCTGAATTGGTCATCTAAACTTACAGTAGCACTAAAGCTCAGTGACTTATCTGCCACCCCTTAGGCAAGAAGAAAAGTGAGGATAAAGAAGTACAGAGGAAAAAAAGAGAGCATAGGGAAGGTAAGTGTCATCTAGAAAGCTGCCTAAAGATTTTGATCTTCCAGCTACCTATCTCCTGTTTCCCCGCAGCTGATGTCCATTCACTTCTGTTATTAGAAATCACACACAGTAAAAATGAAGAACCATACAGGTGAGGTTATGCCAAGGATAAAAGTTCACCAATCTTAGGACCAGCAAATAATGTCTGAGTGGCTAGGAGAAAAATTTTCCAGTTGAAGAGCTGTATATATACAATAAGAGTGGCCAATGACCACTATTTACAGAGAATACTAAGGTAGGATGAGTGACAGGCAGCCCACAAGACCAAAAGATGCCTTGAAATAAGCATGTGAAAGAGCTTGTTACAAGTCATGGCTTTTGACGCAAGTTTGATGCAGGATGGACAACTGGGTTACAAAGAGCAACTCGTAAAATAGCCCTTGAGAAATTTCAAGTACAGTTGGCTGCTCAGCTTAATGACACCATTATTAAACTCAAGATAAGTAAAAGAGACTATAGTAGACACAAGGTTCCTGTTCTTGTCTTAAAAACCTGCAAACACCGCAGCTGTCCCAGAGCAATACACAAAGAACTCATCATCTGGTTTCCAGCCTTGGACCTAGTTTCTGTACAAATAGTCTTCACCCTCTGAATACTCCAGCATCATGTGTTGATGACCCACCAGTATGACGATAGGGAGCAAAACATGAGGTACATGTAGCTATTGGACCTATTTTGCCTTGCATTACACAGGTACAACTCAAGCTAACAGCACTCCATGGAAGTTCCTATGTATAGAAACGCATTCCTAGGTATTGGCAGCATTTCTAACATGAGTCTCTTGGGACATACTGGGAGCACACAAATTATCCTGTATTTAACAGAATGAAACATGCGTCTTTCAGATACTCACTAGTCAGGTGGTTTGTTCTTAATCTACACTCAATCAGAAGTGAAAATGCCTTTTTTCCTCTACTTCTAGTGTTGGCTACATGGTGGCCTGCCTTTAAGAAGGCATTTACTGCCTACCTCTGAGAGATAGAAGAGGAAGGGTGAGTGATTTTCATGCTCTGGCACTCATTGTAGACTGTTTAATTTGTCAGGACTACTAGGCCATGGTTTTGTGCTTTGACAGGTTTTTGTTATTCCTGCTAATCCCATTTCTGTTGTGTAATGTGCGTGGCAGCATCTGGTGACAACAGAATAGAACACCTAATTGTGAATGAATACAGAGCGCCCTGTTCTGCCACATTGCCTGTTGCACTATTTTTGCATTTTTATGGCTGAGGGTGGGCTTCCAGGAGCTGCAAAGCAGACAGCCCATCGTTGTAATCAAATTTGCCATTTGCATGTGTGTGTTCTCAGCAACCCCCAGGATTCCCCGAGTTTGGCTTTCTGGCTCCCTCTTCTGAGTGGAGAGGATGATCGTACGTATTTATTAAACAACCTCTCCATATTTTAACAACTAAGTCACAGTGCCAAACTGATGGTTTTAAGTGCATTTGGGTGTCATTAAAAGGAGAAGAATGTGAGGAGGGCCAGTGCAGTACCTGCACAACTCTTGCTGCCCTCACCCGTAGCATGGTTTCATTCACTTGCTGGACACAAGGACCAGCAGCTGCCTGCAGATCTCCTCTCCACCTTTTTTTCCTTTGCTACTCCATATGATTTATGAGTGGCTCACAGACTCCAGATGCTATTCCACTTTGTCACTTGATGTTTACTAGGCATAGTGACTAAGCTTGGGAGCTATGGGCTATGTTCAGTATTGACCATATAGCCAAACTTAGCACCTTGTAGGATAATGGCACAGTGATCATAAAGGCACCCAAAATGCAAGACTAAGATATCTAGCAGATCTGGGGGGAAAGAGTTCAGTTCAATGTCTCTAAAATCTTCTGAGAGCAAATTAATGATTTAATCAAGTTTTTACAAATACTTTCCTGGTAGGGTACTGATAAGGTACCTAAACTGGTTCCAGCTAATGTCAGCATTGCAATTTAATGCCCTCAACTTTCAATGAGAAGAGCTGAAAAACACCCTTTTGAAGAAGCTTGTTTCATTGTTGACAATTGATGTAACACAGCTACCCAAAATACTGGTAGATGAGAGCAGTATTGAAATTGAAAAAATGGACCAAAGCTATTATTTTATAGAAAATTTTGATATAGATATTTTGAATAGACTGATAAGCCTTTCTGACAAGAGGACTTCACATATTTTCAGTTTAGATTCTTGTCAGTAACAAGCACTAGTATTGCAAAACAAGACTGACAAAATTCACTGCCCACATCAATCTCGCAGAAACTTTCAAAAGATTAATTAAAACAAAGCTCTAAAATCCAAGAGATCTGAAGTATATGAATGACAACATCAAAAAGAAAAACTTTAAGGAGGGTGTCTGGACTTTTCAATTAAAATGCAAGCTTCAATTTTCTCCCAGTAACACTTGGTATAATTTTCCTCCCAGTAAACAACACAGCTCTTCTGTATTTACCACAATAAAATAGAATCAAAATACGAAACCTGTTGGATGTGGCAACCAAAAAAAAGATCTAAAGCTGGTATAAAATTTAAGAGATTACTCATACATTTTTTAACTCCTCTGTATTATAGGATGTTGCATTTACTAAGTTTAAAAAGGGTGGTCAAATAATATAGTAAATATGAAAGCAGTTTGAGGACTGAAGCATGAAGCAGCATACAATCCACATATGAAACTAAGATCTTGTCTTATGCTTTCTCTTATCTGCTACAGTTCAATTCTAAACTGAGTTCTAAGGAAAAATAAGATAGTGTGAAAGCAAAAATATTTATGTACGCTACGCATACAAAATAGACAACCAAGGGAGAAATGTTCCTTCTTATCAAAGACTTGTATTAGATGTATCCTTCTTCTAAGCATCTGTGGACAAGTTCCCTAGAAAAGATGCCTTTCATCAACTATGGGAGCTGTTATTCGTTATCATCATCTGTTTATAATCAATGAGAACAGTTGGATGCTCAGCACTCTTGAAAATTGAACCAATTATTTAGGTCAGTAGTTTTTAACCTTTTTCTATTTGTGGACTCTTAAGCATTTTCCAGTGGATGTGAGGCACTGTTAGAAATTTTGCTCATGTAGATAGCTGTCACTTTCTTTGGCACTTACAACAAACTGTCTAGAATTTATCCCTTCTCCTTTCATCCTGTATGAAAATATCCTCAGACTCCAAGCTGAAAAAAACCCAAACCACATTAGTCAAATATATACATTTTTGGCTAAATTAAAAAATGAAGGCTACCTGAGTCGAAGTGTTTTCAAGCACCTCGATTACGATGCAAGTAAAATTTTATCAGTTTGTGTCTAAAATTCTATGCTATCTTGATTACAACCCAGGGAAGGTGCAGTTCTGCAGACATTCCTCTCCACTGGCACAAGCAGTTGCTGCTCTTCCTTAGCCCTACCAATTCTACCCTGTCCCTGGCTGTTACGCACCGGACTCCACCACGTGTCAGCCCAAGTTTCCTTTCTGTTCAATGAACTGTGGTGTGAGACAGAGTGATCAGGTTGGGACAGGCATCTTTAACTCAAAATGCTACTGAAATGTACTGTACTCCAACAGCACTGCTTGTGCTACAATTATCAAGAGAAGGTTTAATATGGTTCTGAACAGAGAGGAAAGGAGAAGAGCAGGACAAGCAAGGGACAGATGGCAGAAATGCCCTAAATTGTCATAACAGCACAAATTATAATGTCACAGTTACATCCAGTATATAATTTTATATTCCCAAGCATACACTAGAAACCATGCAGGACAGACTGGGACTACCTTAGGAAGGAGCTCTGGCTGAGGTCTGACCACACCTAACTTCTGGAAGATACCTTCCACCATCACTGGTGACCAGTAGCAGCAGAAACTGCTCCTGACACACAGACACCGCATGTGAGTATTGTTGTATGCGCACATACAACTCTGTCAAAGGAGAGTTGCTGCAGCAAATCCAACCATTCACACATTGAGCAGAGATTTATTTGTGAGACCTTAAAATATTTCTAATATCATTTTACTGTATATTATAATTATTATAATTACTGGGATATACAGTGACTACATACATTTTACCATATCTCCTTTAGCCTACTGTACTGCAGACATATTTGTACAGCCAGAGTGCCAAATGTTGCATTTAACAGAGCAGGCTCTTAAGTTTTCCAAAGAAGCTCAACCTCTGGCCTCCGTTTAAGCAACCAAGCAGTGTGCCTGGGTCAGCAGCTCTGGGGTGGCTTTGGTAATCGCTAATGCAAACCCTCTGCGAAGTGCTCTGAACCAACAAACTCGTTTCACGTGTTGGAAGCCACTGAACAACTGACAAAATACTTTAACAAAGTAACTGCCGAAAAGTTGCCTAAAATAATAGCAGGGTGGGGAGGAGGGAAGACCCCTCCTGGTTCAATGAAAAAAATTTTAGGCCTCACTACTGTAGTTAAATTAAATCTATTTGCTTTTTAAACAGTTCGGATAGATGCTTTTTAATTATTGCTAATTGTTTAAGATATTGTTGTATGCCCCTGAAGATTTAAACTGAATAAATTTAATTCCTTTAAAATCTCCTTCAGCTACAGGCAATACAGTAAGAAGCCCCATAGGTATGGCAGTAAAAATAACCATAAAGACATAAGCATTTAAATGAGGAGAGCATGGAATACTTCCCACTAGACTAAAAAAAAAAAAAAAAGAAAAAAAAAGAGAGAGAAAGAAAAGAAAAGAAAGAAAGTGAAAGAAAGAAAAAAGCTATGTGTTTTGGAGACACAAGAACCAAACCATGAAACACACAGTTGAAACATTTAGGATGACTATGAAAAAGGTCTATGTTCACTTGTTAAGGAATGCGCTAAGGCAGACTAAAGCATATGAATGGCCCTTTCACAGGTCACAGATTCTATTCAGTTCTTGGACATTGTTATTATCCGACAGAAATAGATGGGCCTAATTAATATTCTGAACATACCTGAGAGAACATTCTTAAGGAAATCATCCTCTGGTGGTTTAGGTTTGTTGTGTTTTGGGGGTTTTGTTTTTTTGTTGGGGTTCTTGGATGCTCTGTGCTTTTTGGCTTTGTTTTTAACAAACAGCAATCGTTACAAATAGCATCTGGTTAATAAACTATAAACATAATTTTGGTGTTAAAAGTTTAATAAAGAGTCTACTTCTGAATATATTTGTTTATGCAAAGATTTGATTTTTTTTTTTTAATTTTAGTAAACAGTTTTGCCATGTAGATTAAAGCTGAACTGCACAGTCATTTTGCAAGTAATTATATTCTTGGCACTTTTCTGAACATAATATAACAATTACCACAGCAACTGCATTTTTATCAGAGCACTCCAAGCATGCAGCAGGTTAATATCAATGTTCAGCAACTTCAGATAATGTTTCTAAGATGCTAATGTTTAGCCAATTTCATATGAGCAGCTTCTGATACGAACCGAGTTCTGGTCTTTCAAGATAATGTGGTTATATGGGCCCCGATCTTAAATATAGTTGGGCTACTGTTCCCCCTACAAAATCCTGTTAAACTTGATGGGAGTCTGTGCAAGCAAATCCAAACGCAGGGCCAGCTTCACGGCAAGAATGATGGACTGTGATTACAAAGTTAACTTTCCAAGGGGTATAATGCACTGCACAACTGGGTTAGGATCTCGGCTCTGCCATTGCCTGATATTGGATGAGCCTTCCTCTCGTACAGCTTGCCCATTTACATTGTGACCTTTGGAAAGCGTGAGCTATCACCGAGTTTCTGCCTGATACTGCCCTAAAATGATGTTATTAATCTAATCTCCACTGGATTTTAAAGATACACAGTTTAGTTTCAGTTATATGACTCCTGCTGAGCAATCTCAAAGAGAATAACCTCATTTTTTGAGGCTCGGTTCCCCTCACTGCTGATCCTTGTGGGAGTTTTGCTGCTGGCTCTGCAGAGAGCAGAAGCGGACCCAGAAAATGTATAATCACCCAAAGTCATCCGAGCTGCACCACTGCATTTCGAATTCAGGACACCGCTTCAATACAGCGACTTGTTGTTCTCATCTTAAATGTCTGGATGGCATACAAATATAGATAAAAGTAGATGACTAATTATCACATCTATTCTCAAGGCATGCATGGAGGGAGGCAGTAAAGAGGAGGGGAAGTTTGTGGGTTACTCCCACACATAAATCCTCTATGTGTCAGTGGGTGAATAGACACTACTTTAATCTATTGTGCAAAGCTGTTTTATAACAATAATAAGCTGAAACAGAGAAGAAACTGTATTAGAAAGGTAAATATCAAAATACATCACTACTAAAATGCCTTCAGGTAATCAAGTAATTCAGTCCCATAGTATGCTGAGAAACAGGAGTCAAGTGTTTGTACTGAAACCTTAATATGGCATTTGTGGAAAAAAAAGTCCCATTGAAATAAATAGACCTATTCATTTCAGAGACAGTGAAAAAGAGACGAACTTTCTTTGTCTTGCCACTTCAGAGCCCCTTGATAGCATTTTCCTTTTTTATTGTCTTTTAGATATAGATGCCCCTCTGCTTAAGTATCACCAAAGCTACTAGTAACAAATACCTAAATATATAACAGATGCATAAGTGCATCTTGGGATAAATACATTATGGACAATTAACTGTCATCATACCCCTCAATTACATTTTCACCCGCTCCTGTAGTGTACACCTGTGGCTTGTTAGTAATGCAATAAGTGTTGTAAAGCAACTCTAAGGTTCAAAGGTAGCTCTGCAAAAATCTGTTTTCCTCTTTTCTTAAATGTGCATTATATAAACGTGAAAACAGAGAAACAAACACAAGAAAAAAGAACACTACCTTTTCTCTTACCAGCTGGCACTGTGGATCAAGTGAAAATTTTTCATTTTCCTGTTACATCACATAGCAAAGACCATTTGCATGAAATATTTGGCCTGATTCTGATTTCAGTAACGTAGAAATTAAGCCAGAGAAGCAGCAACTGAAATTCACTTCAGCACACTTTGTAACATTATTTTAATGCCATGTATCTCAGCTGTGAGGGGATGATATAATAATCACAAACACTATTTGAGAAACTTTTGTAATGCACATCATTTTAAGTCAAAAGTAAACCAACTTTTTAGAAGCATAACTAAAACTGATACATATCGAGGCTACTGTATAATTAAGTCTGCAGCTTTGCAAAATGGATATTTGTATAAGTTAAAGCAGCTATTGGATATCCTTACTATAATCACACTTAAATCCATAATAGTTCCTGGAAGGATTATTTGTTATTAAATATGTGAGTGGCATAATTCAGTAAGCTCTGTATATGACATTGATGGAGTGCCTGTAAAGAAAAATGTTAAGCTAAAACATACTGTACAAATGGTCTTATAATTGTAGCTAGAGGCAAATCCAGCACAGATATATTGGTTAATATCCCAATAGCATTAACACACTTGTGTTACTGCTATGTTTGTTTATGTATTAGTCTGATATTGTCAACATTATGATTTTTTTTATTCCTATCCCGCATTTTTCCAACCTTAGTTACTACCTTCTTCTGTTAGTACCTCTGAACAACTTCACTCCTTGTTCAGGGAGAGAAACATAGACCATCAGAAGCTTTCCTGAGCTTCAGGATGAATGGTCAGCTGATTTTTGCAAAGGTGACGTTGACTGCTCCACCAACTTCCACACATTGCTTTAACAACATACAAGGAATCACCCCAGCATTTCTCCTGCTGCAGTCCAGCTGACCCACTCTCCATGAGGAGAAGCACCCCAGCTGGGATACCCATCCCCTCCTGCTCTCCCTGTTGCAGGCTCTACCTTGCCCCCACTACTGCCATGCCTTCTGGATGGTGCATCCAGCAAATCCCACACTCAGGAACCGTCCACTGAGCAAAGCTACTCTCAAACAATTACCTCATTGACCAGGAGAAGGAAATACCATCATTCTTTCCAGTTCAAGACTTATTCCACAGACAGGACTTAAGTGGTCATACCTCTGGTATTGATCCAAGACAAACCATTAGGACTTACCAGCTACTTTGTCACTGCTTTCTGTCCGACCTCGGTACTGATGGGTTGAATCAGCAGAGTAAAGTTAATCGAACTCCTAGAGATGGATTTCTTGTTGGCTCAGGGAGAGTGAGATGTTAACCTGCTCACCAATAAATTTCTGCAGAGGCTCTTTCTTGCCAGCTGACACTTCTACAGTTTTTGGCAGCTTCCTTTAATTGTGTTTGTTCTTTGCTTGTCTTTCAATTGGTCTGTGAAGCCAAGTCGAGGGACAGAACATTGAGGTATTCACAGATAACATTCAGGAGTTGCATTTTGTTCTATGTCCTGAGGGACTTACGTGGGAGACACTAAGAATCTGGACATTGGCCTGCACAATTAATGGAAAAATATTACAGATGTTTATTTATAGGTGAGAATTGAATATGTCGGGCTTGACCAACAGTGACTCGGGGATTGTTAAACGGCAACAATTGAACTTGTTCAATCAGTGTTGTGAGAAACTGGGTCAGCTGATTAAATGATAACAGCCACTGGCTAGCCAGCATCCACCGTGATGACTTATATCATCTTACTTTACTAAATCCATGGTCTCCAAAGAGTTTAATCACAGCTGGATGACACAAAGCCAAATATAAATTGCCTTGCTTAGCAATGACTGTCAGCTAACTTACCTTTTTGCAACCACACATGAACAAAATATCATAGCAGGCCCTAAGTGGGTAGAAGAAAGCCCAAAAGATGAGACCTAAACACAAATATTTGAAAAATGTTAGCACTACCTATGGGGAAAATAATTGGCAAAAACTGGAAAGGAAATAATTGTTAAATTCAGGAAACCTTGCTGATATGTGCTGTATGCACATGCTCTGATGTTTAGATGCCTGATTGCATTTGTAAAAAACCTAGGGAGGACCAAAGAGCAGAAAAATGCCTTCCAAAGAATAATCCTGCACGATTCAGGAACTGGACTGGGTGATCTAATAGAATACTCTCATTTCTAGCAATTTTTTCCTTGAAAGGGTTTTACTACTTTTGCTAAAAAATGGCTCCATTATAAAAAAAAAGTCTGTCCTTCCTGTCTCAGCTCTTTTAAAAAATTATTATTATTAGAAAATTTATCAAAAAGCATGTAATTAAAAAAAAATGTCTTCAGACATTGAACTGCAGTATCTGAATTGCAATGCTTTAGGATTCTGACTTTAATGATGACAGGAAACACCCTAACATCTATTGTCTAAGCACTTTTATTGACTAGCCAGGGCAAAATTAGTATCAGTAGCATTTACATTGTTCTATAAATGGCCTGAGCAAAATCTCATAACAAATCTGTTGTGTGGTCGGAACTCATTTGTTGTTTGCATTTCCTACTTTGCAGATGAGACAGTCTCAAAAGACAGGGTAGGCTGAAGACTGGTTGGACAACTCTATAAGTGAAATCTCAAGACTCTTGTCATTCTAGCTGTCTAAATTACTTAAACAGGACTCAGAGGGATTTAAAGGGGAGAAACGACATGACAAACAATTATATTCTAACACACTATTTATAACAATGCCCTTTCAGATTATTGTTCCACTCAGACTGACACATTACTGTAATCCCAGGGTTGAATCAAGGGACTTAGAGTTAGATCATGCACAGCTTGTAGGCATAAAAAAAATACAAATAAAGAACTGACATTCAGGAAATATAGAGCGACTCAAGGATAAATTCTGCTGGGATGAGCTTAATTTATCAATGTCAATAACAACGGTGAACACATCGCAAGAATACATGCATATTAATTGAAAATAACTCAGATTAAATCACTGCAGTTTGACATTTTGAGATAGGCACTTTATCTTTTCAAGAAAGAGAGCACTATAAAATCTTTAATCTGAAAACACATCTTAATTGCATGTTATCACCTCCTAATTGCTTCTATATTATATTAAACATTTTGCTAATTACTAGCCTGATCATGGTGTAAATAGCTTGAGGCTAGAGCTCATAACCAGCTGAAGACAACTGGGCACAATGAGGGCCACAAAGAAGTTTATCACTTCGGTGTATTATCGCGGACTTCCATCATTATCAGTGTCTATCACTCTTTATCTCTGCTTCCCTTGTGAGATAAAGAAGTGAGGCAATAATGTAGATCAGAGGTTGGGTTGCATTTCAGTTAATCCATCTATTTCTAGCTCTAGATTTCTAATATTCCCTGGGGACAAAAGTTGTCTGCCTACTGCTGTCACTAATCTACTGCTTGAAGACTGAGGCCAGAATGCTATTTGCTCTACCACAAGGCTGGGTAATGGAGGTGCTCCCGGACAGCTGGAAGCGCGTGCTGCATCCGAAACCAAAGGACGTGGATGAAATGCGTTGCTGTGAGCAATCTACCCACTTAGCTTCGGACCCCGAGTAATACACAGATGACACACAGGGAGTGTCTGAGGCAGCAGCTTGTGAATTCATCAGGAAAGAAAATTATTTATGTATAGGCAATAAAAGTGCTCATGCAAAACTGCCAGGTGACCCAGCAATTCAGGCAGCTGTTTGGGGAGCAACTAATAATTTAGGTAATCATTTAGACAATTACTGTTACCTGTATTTTTAGAGTTTGGGGTGGGTTTTTTTGGTCTTTTTGGGGAAAGAAAAACAATGTTATTTAACATCACATTCAGGAATTAAGTGACTTTGTGGGCTCCAAACTGCAAGGTAAAAAACAGCTTTATAAAACATGACTTGCATTTACCAAAGAAACAAACCTTATGTAGGAGCAAATCAGGACACAGGCAAAAAATCTTTTCTCACTGTCCCCCCAGCAAAACTTAAGTTTAGCCAGTGCAAGGAGGAGATGGCGATATGTGGTCTATAAATTTTGCTCTCTGGGTTTAAAATTAGACTTTTGACTGCAGCCACTTTGTCAGGGCTTGCTGTAAGATGCCAGGGGCCCAAGTTTGTCTCTCTTAATAAAAACTTACTTTTGCACTGTGGCAGCAGCAAAGGATCTACATCTGGAACTTCATTTACTAGATGGAAAAACCCCACAAATTTTACCGACTAGAAAGTATACAAGTTGGGCAGAAAGAAAACAGACTGCAAAGGAGAAGACATAAAATGTGGATGAATTTACGTCTGAGATGCAAAAGCGAAGTGTTCTCAGCTCCAAACTCTTTTTCTATTGGAAGACCGTGCTTCATGAAATTGCACAAAATTATCAGAAAGAAATGCTCAAGTCTGAAGAAACCTTCTACCCTCCCCACAGGGACTTACTCCGTAGTGGTGGGATAGAAACCCTTTCTCCAGAAAGACAAAGGGTACTGTCCCTGTTTTGCCCTTCCCTTCTAGATTCCCAGGTTCACACCTCCTTGACTCAGCTATGGGTTGTTCGTTTTTTCCGCTCCAAGGACTATATCACTTTTTAGCTAAACGTCTGTTTTTCAGGAACATCATAAAATAAGTTGGAGAAACGCAGTGAAATAAAAAGTGCTGGCCCTTTGCACTATCTGCGTCCCACCGGTGCCTGCTGCTGCACACTCTGCCCACCTTGTGGGATCCATCTCTCTCCTCCCCTGTGGCTGCTGGGACTCTCTGGACGACCTGTCTCTGTATCACTCTCCTGTGGCAGAGAAATCCCTTCGGTGACATGAGCTTCAGCATGACATTGACAAGAAACCGGGGTTGTGAAAGACTTTGTGTCAAAGCTTCAGAAACTGGGCTCCTTGTCAAAATTGCTCTGCTGTGAGCATGCAGAGGAATGAAATACAGCGCAGCTAAACTGAAGGAAGCAATGATGCACAGCTGTTTTATTGCCTGGCACAGGTAGAACATTTTTAGGGAATATATTCTGTCTTTTAATGAGCCCACAGCAGAAGGCCCTGGATTTATCTCAGCTGCCAGAATCCTCTCACTCTTTCAGGTTCTTATTATATTCCTCCATTTCCTTCTCTCTTTGTTTCTAGGCTACGTCTGTTTAAAGCATCTCAGCCCTTTCTTCAGCTCCTAAGCAGTCTTTATAGGTGTCTGTGTTCTCCCCAAGAATTCCTTAATTTGCTGTCTCCGCTCCCTCTTACGGTTGTGGGAAAGTGTGCTGTATTCTCACTTCCCTTTGTATCCAAAGCAAGGAGAGAAAGACTTTTCCCAGTGGAATAAATATCCTGCCATGACAGGTTGGTGCATGGAAGGGACCCCTATGTGGTGGTAAGTGATTTCAAGAATATCTTGTATTTAAACACAGGGGTGCACATAGCTTAAAGGAAATCTTGTACCACACAACACACAACGACTCTTCCATGGGCTCATTTCTATGGTTGTATTTTAAGTGCATGCTACAGATGAGTTTTATGATATTTGCTTGTTTGTGTTTTCTCCTCTGTATTCACGTATATTATCTCCACAGCCACTAATTCTTGATATAAATGATGCTAAGCAGTAAAGTATGGTCCATTAACTTGATTTTTAAAAGTATCTAAAATTTACGCAGTGATTTAAATAATAATATAAATTATATTAAGTATCTGCAGCAGCAGAGGGTACGGCCTCCTAAACAGAATGAATTTCTCCTTGGAGAGCACTGATTAGTTCATTTTTCCTAATGAATCTTTTGTTATAGTCAGAAGTTCCTTCTTTTCCCCCTCACTGTCTCACTTATGAAGCATGCATATGTATATATGTACGTTCCATTTATATATTTGATAGCTAGATTAAGTAATATCCTACTTCACCTCCAGAAAGGGCACAGCACTTCTCAAGGAGGCAGCTGCATTTTCTAGGTAGGGGAAACTGAGGCCAAGGCAGCCCATCCACGTGTCCTTGACCTGCTCAATCTATGGGCCAGCCACCTCCAATCACGTAACCTGTTGATAAAATACAGTCTGCAGAAAAGTGGATGAATACTGCTGTTTCTCTCAGCGAAATTTACTGTTGAGACCAATTAGAAGGTGTTACCCATTAAGACTGATGTAGCTATTATTGCTCCTGCTCTGTCAAAAAAGTGCACCAGATGGCTTTGTACTGCCTTCTCCAGCGTCTAGTGATGCCCCTCTGCTTCGGCTCTCCCTCACTCCACGTATTCACACCATGCTTCCCCAGGGCAGGGTGAAGGAGAGAGAAGTCCACCCACTCCCTCACACACGTGCTTTACGTGCTCTTAGAAGACAGGCTGCCATCTGGCCTAATGAGCTTTGAAACAAACTGCCTTTAAGATAACTTTCCTTTACCTGCAGTGACGCTCCTTTGGTGGTTGTTTACCAGCACCCTGGTCATTTAGGCTGCGGTTTAAGATGCATCACGGTTGTTGAGTTTTTTTCCCTAGAAATATCAATGTAGGTAGTGCTTTCCGATAAGTGGACATTAATTCATGCTAAATTACAGTGGGATTCCCAAGAAATTACATATTACATCCACATGAATACTGAAAGAAATCATTATGATTAATGGTATAATTTATATGTGCATGTTGATGAAAGAATCATAATCTAGAGTAAATTAGTAGAGATTTATGTACTAATAATTTTGTTGTGCTCTAAGGTCCAGACGAAAACCAACTAAGTGATGTTGCATTGACAGCCAGTTCATATTAGCATATCTTAAAGGGATAGTACAGTAGTATCAAATAAACAATTTCTAATGCGTATTAATTCCATTTCACCTTTTTTTTCCCTCCAGAATCTATATTTATGGCATTGCTAGGAATAAGGTTTCATCATCACGTATGTGCCAAAGAGTTAATGTGGATGAGATGAATGTAAACATTTAAACATCAAATAACTGACTTGTAAATGAGGAAAGTAAACGAACTGACCTGCTTCATCCATGTCCTTCTGAGTGCATGAAGGCCATGTGGCTGCATGCAGGGAAAAGGAATTTCATGCCTTTCCAGACAGCTGGTGCAGCTCTCCCCAAAGCCCAGGTCAGAACCCGTGAGAGCCTCAACAGCACCCTACACATGCCCTGGCCACCCACAGAGCTGCAGGCAGCCCCCACCCACCCTATTTCCTTGCTGGCTACCACAGATGCACAGCACAGTCTTTATTATCTTAAATGCAGGCTTCACTGCTTACTGCAGATAATGCAGTCGTGGCATTTGGGGAGTACAGGGGCCATGAACAGAATTCATGTTTGCTTTTCCATATAGGAAAACACCAGCAGTTCTGGCAGTATTTTTTGAAGTGCTTATTGCTTAAGCTGAAGCACGTTGAAGCTGAGGGCGGTGTGGGCCTTTTCAAAACTCAGTGTGTGTTACAGAGACCATGTACCAGTGTCACACAGTCACCTTGTGGGGTTTGAAATGCCGGTTGATGGTAAACATGCAAAGCAAAGTGCATTACTTAATATTCCAAAGAGATGGTTGTGAATAGTTTTACATTAATCACTAAAGCAAATGTTTATAAAATGCATCTCTGTTTATAATCACTAAATGATCTTACCTCTGAAATTCTTATGAGATATAGAAAGTGGAAGGTAGGTTAAATTGTCTACTCCAATTTATTTTTAAAAACAAGGATAAATCACTGACATAGCAAAATTTGCAATAATATTTTTCCAGGGTGCGCTTAGTATATCATCTTTTCAAATATTTTTTTAAAGAAATGGTATAATCTAGTCAAAATAGTCTTACGTTTTCACAATAAGCTACTTTATCAACCTACAGCAACTCAGATAGGACTCCTCCCCAAGGAGTTCAGAGCCCAAACTGTTTGCAATTTCCATGAAGAAAACAGCCCCTGAGCTATGTGTCCGAGACCATAGTGATGCTACAACAGTAGCACTAATACTGTACATCAGTAATTTAAACAAGATCCAGAATGTTTTTCCCTGTATCTTCTTCCCCCTTTTATGGTAGATATTTATATTTTAAGTTTCTGCTGCTGAGGACATACTTTCTTTGTAGCACAAAACTGAATATAAGAAGCAGTGCTTTAAATTTTATACAAGCTTAGATATAGGTGCTTCTAACAAAGCCTGTTGGAGGATTAACTCTTTTCTACAGGGAACCCAATGTAAATCTGCAAAGGGGAAATTACTAATAACAACATTTCTAATGACAACCAGCCTACAACTATGCATTTTACCTAGCTACTATTTATGGAACCTGTAGCCACCACTATACATTATGCAGAATACCAAACTAATTTTCAAAATCCTCGCTTAAACCTTAATTCAAGGGAAAGACCTCTTGATCTTACAAAAGGCATTATTGCCGGAGATTAAACTGCTTGATGCTATGTATTGTTCTAGCTGTAGTCAAGAGGGAATATTAATTGAGATGTTCCATGGATTACAGTGTGTATTCCACAGTGGTTCACATGTTTCCTGGTGGTCTTTCCAACAGGAATAGCACAAATGAGGGGAATAAGACGGATCATTTTGAACCTTAGTTGTTAAGCCATTGTTCTGTTGTGCACAAAAGGTAATGCTTGGTTGATTTGCTTTATTTCTGAGCTGTTCTGATTTTTTCCCTGGCCACCTAATCTCTGCCACTTCCTCTGTGAGTCATCAGCAGCTGGACCCAGTGAAACCACAGGAACTAGCTCCTGGTAAAGAGCTCTAATGGTGCTATTACTCAAGTTCAATTCTCTTTAAGCCTAGTAAAGAAGCATCATGAGTCATATGGGATGGACAACAGTTCTTTTGCATTTGCTTCTTTAGGAAAATCAAAACCCATGCTTTGCTTTTTTCAGAGTGATTACAATGGGTGTCTCCTATACCTATCTCACGCTGCCTGTCCTTTACAGCAAGGATGAAATCTCATTTTGTTTTCAATTCCTCATTAGTTTTTCTTGTACTTACCAGTTGTTCTGCCTGCCCTTTAAAGAAAGTTTTTAAAGGGTAAGAAAGTTTTTAAAAATAAAACAAAACAAAAATTCACAGCCATTTAGCTCTCTCCTTTCTGCTCGTTTTCATTGCACACAAGTGCATCGTGATTCACACCTCCGATTCAGCTGATTTGATTAGTTGTTGCTGCCATACACCTGCTGCTGTCACGGCAGTAGTCTGTATTTGCGGCATACATTCCTGCTGTCTGACAGAACAGGTGGATACTGTATAGTAGATTGAAAAGAATGGTTTGAATGGTAATTGTTCTGCATCCCTGCTTACACAAACTCAGCAAGTTTGGTCTATAAAATGAGTCTCATGATTTGCCTTCAGTAACTAGGATGGTTAGACACCTTGTTTTAAGCTAAAGTCCAATTTTTGACTGCTGAAGACAATAACCTCATCAGATGAACTTTACAGTAAGATGGTTGGAAATTTTTTACAACCTCTGTTGATTTCTTATTCTCAGGCATTTCTATCCAAGACAATTTGAAGACTTCAGAGAGCTCTGGGGGATCTCTTTGACTCTTGGTAGGAATTCCTTTCCTCTCCTTCAATTAAAACAAGTCATTCTTAACATTTAAAAATGGTCCTTATTAAAAGAATGTCTCATAGTCATTATCCTCTCAGACTAGCGTTTTGCCTTCTGATGAAGTCTTGCACGCTGGTTGTGGGAACTTTACTGAATTGTAATGCAGTGCTGCTCAGGGACTGATAGCCTGTGACAGTCTGTAACACTGGCCAGCAGAAAAAGAGACAGGGTTTATCGTTCAGCTTATTGAATGGAGAGAACTATATTGCAGATGAAAAAGATCCTCTTGCAAAGTGGAGGGGTACCTCTGACCATGGAGGTCTTTGAATTATCTTTAAAACATGAAATAGGGAGACCCTGAAATCCCACATGCTTCCCCAGTCAAAAACATGTCAGCACAAAAACTGAGGAACAGTACAAGTAGCATTTAACTGGTAGGAAGAACTGGAGAAACCAAACAGACAAAATATGAAACTTCCTAAAGAGAGTGGACATGAAACTGTAGCCTCTAAATCAGATCCTTTATCTATTAGCACAGTTGTATTTAAATGGATTAAGAGCTCCAATATAGGCATTCCCAAGTTGCAATCCACATACCACAAGTGATACGCAAGTGTCTGCGCCGTAACACGTGAGCCTGTGTAGAGCTGCAGGCTGAGGCTCAGGTCACCCTGCTGCTGATGGCATTACTTGGCAAGAAAAAGTTTTAAAACCATAGTCCTGAGAGATGCACAGTTTTCCCTTTCACGCAAGGTACTCATTTTTAGGCAAGAAGTGTGTCTCATCTAAAATACACACATTATTCCTCCAGTTTGAACAAAACCAAATGTTTTGATGTTTTCATAAGATAAATGCAATCTAAATACCAACTTACAGCAGTGCCAAGAGTTAGAATTGATCATTTCTGCCTGAACATAGATAGTGCTATTTCTCTTGAAGTATTTCTCCAGCTAGCTATTAAATTAGTGGCAGATTATAAATCACGGTTCTGTAGAAGAAAAATCCAAGAAATGTTTGAGACCAATATTGCACACATTTTTAATGTGCAATTTTTCAAATATGCATATCTGAGTTGCTGTATTATGGAACAATATACTTTTCTAAATGCAGGGAAAAAGCAAAAGCAGATAAAATTTTAGGCAGACTGTGATTCTACATTTTGGAAGTATCCACAAAGTTTTATGGCATCTATTTCAAATTAATATTTAATTAAAGTACCTTCATGTGCAATCTTTGGAATGATTAATCTGGTACGTTTGTTCAGGTTTTACCTTTTATCTATACAGCTCACATTAGTGTTTAAAAATTGTGCTACTGACGATTTTTCAACTTGCGGGTATATAAGAGGGTAGGATGAAACCAAAGAGCTTTCAATTTTTGTCCAGTTCTAACAGATGTATTTGATTTATAGTAGAAGCTGGTTTCATATTCTTAAAAATGTTGTAAACAATTTGCAGCTGCTTGATTTTTTTGATGCCATCATAAATATTCATGATAATTTTCCAAGATCTACAAATATAAGGTGACCTTAGACAAAAAAAATCAGACTTGGGTGGTATAGAGCATTAAGTTATTGCTTTTTCACCTTTCTAAGAATTACAGAGACAGCTGCAAAGTCTGTGCTGAACATCACATGCAGGGCTTCTGGCAAATGCTTTTCCATGTATTTAAAACAGAACCAATGAAAGCCCGTTGCACTAAATTTGTGCTCACAGAGAGTCTGATAACACAGTTTGGCACAAATATAGTGGCCCCGCAAGAAGTCACTGGGGGTGTAATCAATAGATCTGAACATGACTTTTAATCACCTTAGCACACATTTGTCAGCATGCAGTATCATGCTTTTTCTGGCCCACAAGTATGGAAAGGAAAGGGAACGTCAGCTGGAAAATGGATGGAAGAATGAAAAAAAGCAAAGCAGAGCTGGTGAAGGTAACTATTCTGTTTGCGCACCTATTAATTGTTCAGCAAATAGAACTGATATTAAAGCATACAAAAGATTTATTATGTTGTGTTACTTATTGTGTTACTTATGTTGTGTTATTTATTATGTTATGTTATGTATGTATTTTGTTACATGATAGGATACTGTCTTACCATAACTGTATGCAACAAACAAGTATGTTATGCTCACTCCTCAGCTAAATTCCCTTGTTTTCTTCCCCCCGTGAGATTTTCTCTTTCAGTATTTCCACACACTATGTATAACAGGTATGTTTGTGTATTCAGGTGAAATTTTTATGTTTTTAAGACTAATAATAGAGTGTATATGGAGACAGTAATTGCATCAATACCACAAGCCAGTCAGATAAGCCCGGGATGGGAAGGTAGGGGGTCCTGACTAATATGAGAAGATGCAAGAAAAGACTTGAGAAGGTGAAGTAATTCCAGTCAGGAAAATGCAGGACTTCGAGGGGCTTGATCTTCAGTGGCATAAATCGCTTAAAGTGATGCTGAATTACATCAGTTTGCCTTAAACATTTGGGTCATCTGATATGTAATTTAAGCATGGCCTATGTGACCCAGATACTCAGAAAGTAATGACTAAAATGACACATTAGTGACAAAACCCAAGATTTGTCCCAAAATTCATAGAACACATTTTCTACTAAATCACTATATCCACAACACCCTTTTTTTCTGAGGTATTCACAAGGTTTAAATAAATTACAGGTAATATTTTCATAAGTACACATATGATTTAGAAATCCATGCCCCATTTTTTAAATTGAAGGAAAATGTTTAAAGTGATTTCAAAGGGACTGAGGTGATGAAACGTTACAAAAAAAATCCTACTAGGCTCCTCTTACATTCAGTATCTGACCATAAACGCTTAGATGTCCCTTTGAAGGTCAGTGAGATCTAATATACTAAGCATCCAAGCTGCTTTCAGAACTGTGAATTAGACCCCTAAATAACATAAGTGCTTTTGAAAATGAGATCTAGGAAAATCCTGTAGACATGTTGGGTTTTGTAAGGGTATCTGAAAGACTTACCTGTAAGTTTTAACAGCCTTAGGAGCCCTTGACGAAAATCCATTTTCTTCATGTATCAACATCTGAATGTAAGCTAAGTACAGTCCTATAAACATAAAGAACAATATAAGTTGATCTGGTTTTTAATGTTTATTACTATGTAGCGTGAAAGAAAAGGTAAGAGAAATCAAACAATTTCAAAATAAATCCCACGTACCCAGCAATATCTGTCTGGTCATCTGGTCGGCTTGAAACCAAGCAGCACAGTGAAAACTGCATCACCAGCCAACACCACAGACTTCATCACCACTTCCTCTACTTGCAGGTTTTAGAAAACATGTATTGAGAATAATGCCAAGTACTTTCAAAACTTTCACTCTAAATAAACAGATCAAGAATAATCTGCCAAGAAGAACTGAAACAAGGTTATATTTTGATGCATTGCTGTATTTTTTTTTTCTGATGTGAAGTCTTTTAAGAAAAGACAGTGACAGATGCATTATACATTCAACTGATTATTCATCTTTATAGGATACAATACACCAATATGAAAAGTCTAAATTTCTTTTTTCTCCCCACGGCTTTAACACAATTTGTCTTATGTCTATAATGCCTGGAGAACTACTACAGTAAATTAAGGAAACAAATTTGACAACTAGGTATGCATTTTCCAAGTCAATTTTTTGACCGTGGATATGGGAATTCTTTGTGACAGTCAACACTGTCTAGACAATGGAGTGATCTAAAGAGAGTTTTCATTGTTGGTATGAAAGTAAAGGAGTACTTCTGCCTCATTTTCCATGAAAATATTAGTTGGGTCAGGCTCATGTAGTGCTGAGGATGCTCTAGATGGATGGATATATTATTTGTTAATGCTTTCTTTACCTTATGTAGGCAACATGAAACACTTGGGTAGATATGCAGTCAAAATGAAACCATGCCTGGGTATCTTTATGATTTTTTCCCTTAAAGCACCTAAACCATACTTTTATGAAAAAACCTTTTGAAAGTGGGCAAACTACATACACAGCAATTTTATTTTAAAATTTTTAAAAAAACATTTTCAAGCCAGATTCTCAGCAGGTCACATCCTTTTTACATTTCATGGACATGACACGTCATTAGGAAATGGTGCTACTCATGGTTACGTTGGCATGTCATGTTATAGTACATTAGAAAACATGATGTGCTGACATAACCATGCACGACCATTATCCAAATGACACGTTAAATCCTGGCAGTTTGGAAAGAGGCACATTTGGTTCTCAGCACACATATTCTGCATATATTGTAATCTACACATGCAAAGTGTAAAAGACTGGAAAAAAAACAAAGGAAATAGTGCAATCATGAAGTCAAATCATGCTTTATTCAGTGTTCATCCAAATTCACATCTCAGTCTCCCTTATATTGCACATGCAGAGTATTAAACACAGTCCCTGATTGATCATTTATGCAAAACAAACTTCAACAAATACAAATAATTATCTTTGAATACTAGAAGAAAACAGAATCACTTTTTATTACCTTCATAGCTGTTACAGTTGATCTTTATCTTTTATTTTTTTTCAACTTTTGGTGTGCGTTAACATCTGGGACTCATCACGCTGTCCGGCATTTCAACAAAGATGATGTCACTGGTGCCAAATACTTTGACAAACATGGCTACTGCATAAATCTAAAGAACTGAAACACCAGACAAATGATGTTTACGATTAGAGACAAAATGAATCGTTTGTACTGTGAGTCTAAGTACGTTAAACACAGACTTTTTTTCCAGAGGGAAGACATTGACTGAAAACTGTAAAAGTAAGCAATTCTTTTTTTTTTTTTTTCTCTCTGAGAGTTTGGAGGAGCTTTTGATCTTCCAGTGTCCGTTACAACCTTGGGGAAGGTTAAGTTAACCCTTTGAACAAACATTCCTACCAGCATCCAATTCACTCGAACAAAGTAACTTAATCACCAGCTAAATTGAATTCAAACTGCTCTAGAGAACATGAACTGACATAACTTAACTCTGATGACAAGGAAATGAAAAAGAGTGAATTTGCTGCTGACATGCACCAAGGGGCCCAGACTCTCGGTTCCAATTTTAGAGGCACCAGGCAGTGTGATTTTGTCACACAGAAGCAGTGTTGGGGCACCTTGGACAAGTTGTGTCCCAGTGGTGCAGAGACCCACGACACTGACTTCTTCCTGCCATGCTGCTTGGAGGGCAGTGTGGGGCAGGACAGCAACAGAGGACAACTCTGTGCAAGTCTGTCCTTTCCCACCCTGCTGAGGCAGCAGAGGCGGCAACCACAGAGAATGCTCCAAGTACTGTCTCTTCTCCAGCCATGCAGTGGAGGAGGAATTTCTTTCTTACCCTTTTCTTCCTGTGCACCCATCCGAAACCTAGCAGGCCTTTTCAAGGATTGCTTTGTTAAAGATATAATTCAAAAGGGAATTATTCAATTTGGTATTGACCACTCCCACCAAGAATTCATAAAAGCAGCATGACTTTACCAATCTGACAGGAAAGGGGTGCAGGAGATTTCAAGGGCACAGGTTTATCAAGCAGAATAGCACTACAAGCTCTGCATTTCTCTGCTGCTGGTATGTACCTATTGTTACAGAAATTGTGATCAGTGGTTTCTCCAATAAAATTGTAAACAAAAAAATATTATTAAAGGAGGCACAGAACCACCAGGTCTTGCTATCAGGCCTGCTATTGCACTGCAGCGATTCCAAGTGGTGATAATTGCATAGGGAATTTCTGTGACATAAACACTAATTTACATTACAGCCAGCTTAATCACATAACCACCAAACAATTGGTAGCAATGTGGGATGTACTACCAAGATACATAAAAGGATACCTAAAAATTACTACCTAAAAAGAAAGATAATTATCGTAGCAGAGACTCTTCAATCTCTATTTAGAAAGTAAAATATTTAACAGTAAGATGTATTTCACCTAACACAGAAAAGTAAAATTCTAGACCACATATAAAATGGCAAATAAGCAAAGAAATCACGACACAACAAAGGTGTCAGGTAAGGATTTGAGCCCTTTAATCACACTGCTAATAAAGCTTGAATAAAATTAAGTCACCCATCATTTATTACAGCAGACAGAGTACAAGTTCAAATATTAAGCTAAAATATGATTAACTCAGATTTCAGCTGGTTCCAAAAGCATTCATCTGCATTTGATATTGGTGAATACTTTCACACCAGCAACTATTACTTTCAGCCCTCAGGTATAACATCTTGCACCCAGAAGTAGCAGGAACACATTGGTATTTTTTCCCACACACAGGAATATTAGCCTTGATACAACTACAATATCTCTTTATGCTTAGCCGTGCCAATATTTCCCTTTTGCTTTCTACCACATGCCTTAAGTGTAAAATCTCTCTGATAAAACTAAAAGGACAGGGAGTTTTACAAAATGGAATAATCCTACTGAACATGCAATCAATTAACTGAAACACGGAGATGGATATTTTTTGAAAGCTCCTTACAGGCTCTAGACAAACACAGTGAGATAACAATGGCAAATTGTTTGGCTTACTAATTGTAACCAAATGTACGTCATTCTATCAAAACATTCTCAGGAGGATGTCAAAGACTTTTCTTTAAGTAAACATCTTGTGTCATCCTTTTGCTGAAGTGGAACAAGAGTCTCCAATAAAAACAGTACATACTAAGGACCCTCAAAGAGGTTTATATATATTTATATTTGTGTGTATATATATATATATGTATATAATCTGATCTTCGAAAATGCAGCTCGAGAGGTACATTAATAATTTCACCCAGCTGGGCAATAAAAATTCCTGCCGAAGAATTATGTAAAATTACATAAACCCTTTTTAAAGAGAATACGTTTCAAGGAGATAAAGTATAGACTGAGTTACTTCACCTTTTTTCTTTTTTTTTTTTTTTTTTACAGCTGTGTTCTACAGAAAGTTTTTTAGTGTGTAAAATCTCTCTCCTTGTAAAATACTCCAAAGAGAAGCCAAAATTCAAACCTGACAGTAATTCATAATACCAACATATTGTGTATATATATACTTGGCATATGGTGCAAACTACAGAAAAGTTTAGCAGTGAGAAATAAACAAACCTCAACCAAATAAGAAGTCTTTTCACATCTGAAGCAATTGATGAAATAGCAATGAACAGCTAAAGGCAAACACTTATTCATCAAGGCATACTTTAGCCTTTAAATACAATACATATCCAAGGGGAACTACCAAATAGTTAAAGCATTTCATCATTCTTAAAGTGTTAATTGCAGTGCTGGACTTCTTTGCTGAAAAAGGAAAAACCCACACATTATAGCAATAGATCCAATCTTGGAACTTACATTAGCAAAGCATTCAAGCATGTTCCTATCCAAACTTCACAGGAGACCACTGTGCTTAAACAAGTAAGGTAAAATTAAGAAAATAAGGTTAAACACAAGTATTTTGCCAGATTTGCGCTCAATAATAAATAAATCAGTTCGCCCAGGATACCCAAAGATAAGTTAATTTCATTCAAATAACAGTAAAGTTTGTATTAATTTCAGTCACACAGAGTAAATATGTGAATAGAAAAGCATATGCTGCCATAGGGCCTTAGGAAATGCTAAGCCTAAAGCTACAGGGAATTTCAGCCTTGTACAACGCTACAATAATCCTTGGCTGGGATTTCTGAGAATTCACACTATAAATTCAACTTAAGAAAAGACTGCTTCATTACAACTTCGTTCTCAGAATCAGAAAGGAGCTCCCTCAAACAGGTTTTTAACAGAGATTCTTCTAATGAATGGGCAAAATATTTTCCCTCTAACTTGCTTTAGAGAAACTGTTTTTTATGGGAAATTCACACCAAATCTTCAAGATCTTGGAAAAAATTATGAGAGATTGCTAATTACCAACTCATTTCTCATAGTTCTCTATCAGCTTTGACGTTTGAGAGCCATGGCCGCAGGAAATGCTCCCAAAACTACTGGGGAAAACGAGCGATAAGAGGCTGAGAATGTGACTAGCTGAATTACCAGCCTCAGGAAGGCAGGGATTCCATAATATTTGCTCTCCTTTTCTTACTTTTCTTTCCTCCTTCTAGGCAGTCAACAGACTGTAGACCAAGAAGTACAGAAGCGTGAGAAGAAATAGGTCTTCTGAACCTTTTATCCTTTAGAAATCTAATTATCTGCAGAAAACAGAAGAAAAATCAAAGCACAACATAAACGTTTTAGCATAAGAACAACCAGGGTGGATGAGACCAAAGATCTCTCAAGCAGAGTCCTCCCTCCAACCACAGGCCAATGGCACGCTTGGGACTTCCTTCACTGGAGACCACTGTAAGCCATGATGTTTGGTAGCCCTCTCTTCATGCTCTGTCAGTATTGTCACTAGCCTGTCACTATTGCCAAAGTATAGTATGGGACAAAACAGAGTTGACTATCCATGATAATAAAGAGCAGGAGGAAATTCAGTAGAAGAGCAGTCATTGCACTGTGCTGGCTCAAGGACCAAACCAGAAGAGAGAGGTTCTTAACGCCACATAAAGACTTGCAAAGCTCCATGCAACTGTTCAGTCACCAAAGGCTGATCTAAAGGTCACACAGGTTTAGTTATGTGATGCCAAAGCATAACTAATTGTAATGCAGTTCAAATAGTAATAAGTTTAGTTGTGATTATTTTTTAAATACATATTTTTTTAATATTAATTCTTTGTATCCTGAAGGCTAATGAGTTGTTGATGTTGTGGAAGCACAGGCAGATGCAATTTCTATAGAAAACTGACTGGTGTGTACCATGGGCAGTTCAAAAAATGGCACTAAAACATATTAACGATGAATTAAACTATAGTTAAGGCATGACATTCCTAGATGAAACATAACAAACAGTATTTTTAAATAAATATCTTTAAAATTTCTTGAAAGAAAATAAACAGTAAATGCAAATCATCCCTAGAGCTGCTTTAGTTTCATTGGAGTTGTGGTATTAGTGACACGATGAAAAGAATGGAATAGTATGAAATGGGTAGCTGAAATATCAGAGGAAAGAGAAGTATATTTTGAAATTTCTGCTAGCAGTATCCAGTAATAAATTTAATAATCAACTGTCTGAAACGACCTTTTGGTTCCTCACAGATATTTTTTCAAGATCTGATGTTTACTATTACTTCTTACAGGCCTGGTGGTTCCTTCCAGACTTTCCATTTAGATCAGAGTTAGACAAGAGTCCCAGGTTCGGGACTATGCAAACACTGATCTTAGTTCCAGACTAAGTGATTTTTACAACCTGAGAGTTCACGGGCATTTCAGGTTTGCAATAAGTAGCAAAACCATAAGCAAAACTTCATCAGAACACATATAATTATTGAAGTTTCTGAAACAAAACAAACCACTCTCCTCCCCAACCTTATGAAACAACAGGTGACTTCTACTGTATTTAAAGAATAAATTGGGAGTAATTCACTTTTCCCCAATTTTTAGTGGATTTTTGTCATTGACATAGCAAACCTGTCTATAAACATAAAATCCATGTAAAGTTTTGTATAAAATCAACCCCCTTTACTATAGTATACAAAACTAGATGGATTTGTCTGCCTACAGAAAATAAGTATTTATGGGCTTACAGATCCAAACAGAGACATATACTCACACATTTCTATTTCCTACTGGTTCCAAAATTTATTATGTCACAGTAGAATTATTGCAACAATTCTGCTATCAGATAGGACTTGATTACCAAGCAAGAGCAGAATTTATAGCCTCCTGATTCTACAATTCCCACAGTCTGAGTACATGTTTCAACTTTAGTTTAAAAAAAATAGAATTACTGGTTACCATCACATTGCTGTATCTGTTAGCTAAGCTTAGCAGGACAGAGGGAAGAAGTTATATTAGAAAAAAATCTGGATTTCAGCTAGAAAGGGGGTAATAACAATAAAAAATATGTAGATTTGTACAAAAGTATATGCATTCTATATATTTAAAAGGAATCCAGAATCTGTAAACACACACAAACACCTATGTATTTATCCACATACCACTGAAACACAGCAGTATTGCAATTGGGATTTGCAGTTACCAAGAACCAATACCAAAATTTACAAACTTTTAAGAGCTAGTTAAGATCAGTTTCTACAAAAGCTGAAATAAATACTTTTTGTGATGTCTCTCTGGGCTGCTCCATGACCAACAGCATCAAAACTTTTTGTTTCCAAGTGGAAGCAAGGCAGGGTACAATGCAACAGCCAAAAAATTATTAGAAGCAGATAGCAATATTATTTAACCTGTCATAGGAAGATGCTTCAGTATGATATTTTGCCATAACTACTTACATAAACAGCATCAAGTCACTGTTTGGAAATTCAAGCTTTTGGTGCTATATTCAAACTGGTCTTTGGAAGTTTAAAAACTTGGGAACTGCTGTGTGATAAAATGACAAGTTTTGGCAGCAGGAACTGATTAATTAAGAAGAAACTGTATTTTCCTGATATACTAATAGAAATCTAACTGCCAATAAGAAAATCTACCTTTTCTTAGGTGGGATTCTTCCCTGCCTCCACATCACCATAACGACCGTGATAGAATTGCTCAAGTAGATAGCAAGCAATCTGAAATTATTCATTAAGACAAATGACTACAACCTTCTGCCTAAATTCATTCCAATTTCACTCCTTACTACATGAATTATTCCACTGCTTTCATTGCAATCAATCAGTCAGTTATTGGCCAGTATGAGTGAAAAGGGCAGAATCAGGCCCCATACAGCCCACAGGAGACAGATTCTCAACAGTTGTTCTAAGCATTCTTTTGTCCTCTTTGCCAAAGTTTGGCAGGAATCTTTCAATGTATTTCTTTGTGGTATTTTATATGAATCAGATACAGAATTTTCTGGCTTACAGTCTGCAATCTCCTCCACTAGATCTTGGAAGGAATTAATGCAATGATCAATGAATGTTTCCCAGTTTTAGCTTATGTCATTAAAACAGTCTACTATAATGAACCAGTCTGTGAATTAATTTTTAGTTTTATATGGCTGACAAACTATATTCTGACTTCAGTAATTCAGGCTATGCTTGCAAAATATTGAAATCTCAAGATCCAGACATAATTTTCTACCTTTCCTCTCTTCCCCTCCTCTACCTTCTCTGCTATATTTTGTTGTCCTTCTCAAAAGAGATTTTACCCTTTCATTTGTTATTTTCCATTTACATGCAGTCCTTCATTCAGCCTGAAGTTCAGAAGGTAGCCCTCTCTTCATATGGAAATTAAAATGCAATTGAATACATTAAGCAAGAATGGAAATGCCTTAACAACATCTTCAGATGTTGCATTCTTCCTTAAGGAGAAAAAAAATATTGGTAAGAATTCTAGGCAGAAACTGCATTCTGCTTCCGTGAATGGCTCCAGCCTCTCTCTGATTTCCTGGGCTGTGCGAGCGAGTGGCTGTTGGCGCAGCCCTTTGCTTCCTGTTGTATTTTGGAACAGGTAAAATATTTCAGTTATGCTGTACAGCCAGATTGGAGTCACCTGCCAAGACAGGGAGGAGTGTCATAGCTTGAGGGCAGGTTTCCCTAGGAATTTAATGGGGTACCGGGTGCAGTTCTAAGTGGCCACTCTCTTAATAAACCAGTCGCATGTTACATACGGGATTCTGGATCTATTTTGCAGAGTCTTCAGAAATGGCAAAGAGAAATGGTTTCAGCAGGAGATAATGGGCTTTATGACTTTTCCCAAATTATTCCCCTTTTTAGTAGCCATCATCTTGTCGGGTGACATCTGGAATGATTAGGGGATGATATTTTAGACTGACAACTGGGCTGTCATTCACACTGTCAGTCAGCAAACATCCAAGTTGCCCAGGGTTACAAAGCTAGTTTATGCCTTTGTCCTGTAGTATTTAGTGCTGCTGACTCTTTACCTTGATTTCAGATGAAGCGGTTCTGACAGCCAGCGCCAGAGGCAGGCAGAGAGCTCGTGTTGATGGCGGGAGTCCCGTGGTGCCTTTGTGTGTGACGGTTTTAGCGCTTCTGTGGCAGCCCATCAGGCAGGACATAACCCTGGAGTATTAGGGTGGGTCTAGTAAGTTCATCCGGTTTCAGAAAATAGAAGACCGATGCTTATCTATGCCCTAGAAACACAGGTAATTATGAATGGGAGCTTTCTCACACAACCTGGTTCTCTACAAAATTATTACCTAAAGCAGACCAGAAAATAAACTAGCCCAAAGCAACCTCGGGGCTGTGAGAATGAGCAGCTCCTGTGCTTTCCTCAGCATGCGAGAGCATCCACACCAAATTATCAGCAAGAATAAATGTGCTCCACAGCAACAACTTCATGTTGCTCAACCACCCCCTGATACACAGTCTAAATTCCTTCCCACTCACTCACTGTCTGTGTGCATCTCTGATCAAAACAAAGGCTCTGCTTTTAAATGTTCCGGTTTAGGAACCCAGCTTCGGGCACCAAAAGCCTGATTTTCAAAGGGAAAAATACCCTGCAGTTTTCAGAAAACTCAAAGCAGCGTTATGAGCATGTACCAGCTCTGATACCCAAGACCTAGAACACATTAATCAGGAACCCAAGAACAGAAGCACCAAAGATGCAGCTTCCCTGCATTTCTGTTTGCTTCAATATATTCTTTTAACATAAAAATAGCATTTCTTACAAACGTACCGTGCAAATGGGATATTCACAAAACCTAATAAATTTTAACTAGCTGACAAATTAAGATAAGGAATAATTAAGATCCACTTTATTACCAGAGAGGAGGTAACACTATTATTTTGGTTCCAGACAGGTTACAGTACCAACCATCCCAGCACACTGTGTTTCACAGGCCAGTTCAATACTCATGTCTGTGCTATCTGGCTTCTGCAAACAGGCTCACAGCCTTGTCCCTCAGAAAACATAAAATGAAAGAGTATGCTCAAAGCAAATTTGCTTAAAAATTCAATAAAAACACTGGCAGAAGTTGCATTACCTGAAGGCAAGGAGCTCTTGCAGTAAAGTTTCTAGCTAATGTTTCTGAAGCATGCAAAAGAAAGGATGAAAGAAAAGAAAAAGGATGACCATTTCTGCCTGATGTATGCATCTGAGACCATAATGCCTCTATGCAGGGCTGTATTCTGCCTCCTGTGCATCTCGTTCCTGGTGCTGTACCAGAAGATGCTTTCCAGTTACAGCATCAGAGAAGCTGAAACTGGAATGAAAGCAGCATGTAGATATGAGTGGACATGGTGTTAAAACAAAAGGAGGAAAAAAAAAGCCACTTGAAGCATACTCTGGTAGCATTGTTCTAGAGCTCAAACCAGCACCCTTCTAAAGAGCAATAGGAAAGCAAATAAATCACTATAATTTATTTATACTAACTTTTTAAATAGTTCACTCTGATTCTTTTTGAGTAGCATCTCACAAACCTGGTTGTTAAGTACAAATTAAAACTATTCGAGGTAATATTTGTAAAGCACTTTTGCATCCACAGATGAATGCTGCTGTATAATATGAACATTGACATATTTGACAAGGCAACAGAGTTAAGTGTGATACAGAGTCAGACTAAAGATTTTTTTCTTTTCTGAAAAGCCCTTGTTTTGTTACTAATATTAGAGCTACAGAGGCCTATTTGACAAAAAGCACCTCCTAATTTGAGAGCTGTAGCTCTTAAGCTCCATAGTAGCAGCTATTTACCTGGTTGGCTCACTCTTCACAAAATGTGCCCATTAAGCTCAGGGTATAAAGCCAAAAAAACCCTACAACCCAGCCATTCTACTGAGCATGACTGAACAAGCGACTGTGCTGGTATGTGTTTGATAAGAGACGAGGAAAAGGAGATAAACCTTGGGGTATAGGGCAGGAGTTTACATATTCCATTTAGAACAACAGGAAAAGCTACTATTGACTTCATTGAGAATAATTCATAGTAGCACAAATTCTCTCTGGTTGCAGGTGTTTGGAGGGTTTTCCCTGAGGGAAGCTTTATGATATATATACATACATATACAACACCAGTTTATGTCAAGGGAATTTATGCATGTATTCTCAACTGAGAGTAAATTTTAGCCCTTGTTCACTGATGTTATACAAGCATTTTCCTAGCTTGGCAGGGCTAAATTAAATTGGGCAACATTCTGTGTGTGTTTGATGTCTGCTAAATGAAGTGAGCTTCCAATTCGTCATATTTACTCAAGCTCACTCAACTCTAGTAAAAATTAAAATGTTCCAGTTAATTTAACGAGATAATTTAGCTCTCTCAAATCTTTCTTGCTCAACATTTGTTGCTGTTTAGAAGTCGGGGGTATGTGCTGCCATGTAATTCTTTGGACAGCTTTGAGGACTTAATAGTAGACATTTTAGACAGGGGACTGACGTTGTGTTTAATCCAAGCAAGTCCCTGAGCTGCCATTGGAGAGGGGAAGTCTAGGATCAGGCCCTTTGGATTAATTATTTAAGAAAAAGGTATTAAGCAAAAAAACCCCATAGAATATTTAGGAAAGAATCAGGGTGGCTAAGGTACCAGTTGGAATGTACAATGTAAAAAATTGCCACATTGAGTAACTTGGGTACAAACAGAAAATAGGCAAGGGCTCTGAGAACGGAAATAATCAAACTATCCATACATAAAGCTCTTTATGTTCTATATTGGAAAAAACAACTCTGTCTTGAGGTGAATGTGTGCCTTGATCTTGCAACTCTATTTTATGTCAATACAGACAAGGAAGCCAAAACATCATGCAACGTCAGTGGTACATACATGAGGAAGTCCACTGAAGTTAATACTTAAAGAAATGAACCAAGACTGAGAATTTAAGATTGGCTGTAGCTGTAACAATGAGATTTACTCACAGGAACTTGTAGAGTTGCCTCTCTGCAAATGAACATTGCTGAACATCATCTGTGGGCTTGAGCACTGAAAAGACAAAGGCATAGTAACTACGAAGTTCAGAAATCCTCTCATTACTAAAAGGCAGGTCACTCAGCAGCCTGAGTGATGAATGGTAGCACTGAAATGTCTTCTATATAACAGGTCCTCAAAGATCCAATGTACCAGATTGCAGACAATATAACCCAAAATCTACTCTCCCATTCATTGGAGGCTACTCTAAGAATCAGGGATAGAACAAGGATTACTTTTACTGGCTGGTTGTATTGAATCACAGTCAGATACTGGTGATCCTGCTCTACAAACATCTCAAAAGCCTTTGGAAGGTTTTTAGGGACTGAAGGGATAGAACAGTGGATTGTGCACAGACTTTCTTCTCCCAAAAGGAGACAGGCTGTTTATAACCTGGATCACATCTGCCTCTGCAGAAGCTAGAAGACCAGGGATGCCACAGATGCGAGGGGTTGGTGTACATGGTACTGCTTACTGCTCCAGTGAACTTAAAATACTAGTCCTACTCTTCATGAAGGATACAGAAAACCTAGAGAGATCAGCCTCCAAATAAAGTTGGATGTCTAAAGCTAAGCAAAACTATTCTAAGTCTCAGATACAGGTGCCTTCAAACATTCTGCTTTCAGTCTTCCTGCAATTTCCTATGAGACTGTGGAAGACAGTCACATTTTGATAAGAATTCATTAAGCATTGTAGCAGCCTGGCAATATTCAGTATACCCTGAAGAACATGCAGACAGGTGAACTGCAAAAAGCCAGTACACAAATGCAGAGCAATTTAATAAAAATGGTGCTGGGGACTTGAGTAAAATTACAGCTATGTGCCATGCTTGCTGTAGAATCGAAAACAATGCAGAACGCACCTGGTTTCGTTATACAAACCTTGGAATAGGTTTGTCAAGAGGTTTGCAGACCTGTCAAAAAACCTGGGAAGAGCTTAGGGTTTTAAAACAAAACCAGGAGCTGCTAAATACCTTCAACAACCCAGGATGGCTACGGTTGACCCTTGGAGAGATGTAAGCTAGATGGGTGAAGAGGTACCATGATAACAAATATATTTTAATATGCAAGTATATCTGGGTTTTTCAGTGCTTTTTTTTTTTTCCTAGTGAACCTTAAAATGTTTTCACTTAACATCCATTCAGAAAGACAAATGTCACAAACATCAGTAATTGTAGTATTGAACTGCACTGATAAACCTGAAAATAGGATGCAAGAATATCATGGCAAAAATAAAAATATCATTAAATAACTTCAGCAATGCTAACACCATTTCAAAAAAACAGCATTATTTCTGATCACTTTTGAACAAAAAGGGATAACACAAACATAAATGGGGAGCTGATAAAAAAGATAATTAAGAATAGCCAAGAGCCTAAAAAAACAATAATAATCAACCCTCACCTGGAGAGAAGTTGAAAGCACAGGGTTATTTACATTAGAAAGGAGACACATAAGAAGGGCATGATCCAAGCATGAAAACTGAATAGCTGGGAAAGGTTCGAAGCTTCACCTAAGAACAAGGGATTTACTGAACTGAAAAGATTACAAATGCAACAAAGATAAAAAGAAACTTATTATTTTCATTTCATAATTAAACTATGGTAGAGAGCCAAATAAATATTTTTTCATTTTTCTGTTGTATGGTGCAACATAGTAAAAATGGAAACATTAAAATATCTATAACACTATGTGCAAATGTTATAAATCTAACAAAGTTTTTTCAGATAAAGTAAAATACTTCATTTAAACTTTGATGTGTTGATTCAACTTCTTCCATTGTCTCATATATTAGGTAAAAGTTAAAAAGAAACACTCAAGTGCTAAAGCAAATTGTTTCAGTGATCATAAAATAAGATTTTTCACTAAAAAAATGGAATTGGGAATTTTTGAGAATTGGGTACTGGGAATTCTGAAGAATTTATTTTCACTTTTGTATGTAATTTCTTGCAGAATGGAAATTCTCATTTCCAACTCCTTTGAGGTCATCAACACTGGATTTCTTTGAGAGCAAGAATTTACCACAATTAAACTTTGTAGAAAGTAAATAATATCCACAATGAATAGAAAGAATAAGAATTAATATTTTGTAAAGACTGTTAAATCTCTGGGACTTTCGCTAGCTTCAGACTTGGTTCCTGGGGTGATTCAGTGTGTTTAGCTACTAAAAGGTCTTCATAGCACCTGTAGGAAGAAGGGTGTGAGGCTGGAAGGAGCTCCAGGTGGTGAGGTTTCTGTGCTAAGAGTGCAAAGGCCTCAAGGCCCAGCTAGACCAGCTCCCCAGGCACACAGGACTGCCCAGCCACTGACGGGAATTCATGAGATCAGGATTTCAATGTGTCTTTTCATGCAGCAACAGGGAAACGGCTTCCTGGAACGCTGCTGACGCCTTGCAGCTTCAATGGAAGAGACAACTGATATCAAAGAAATTTGGCAAAATGCTATCCTTTTGAACCCTAGAACTCAAATCTGGTAACAAAAATGAGAGAATTAAAATGGAGCCAGAAGTGGAGACAGCAGAATAAAATACATTTTCAGTTCCTTTCTGGCTGTAAAAAAATCTATTGTTCAGCCACTATGCTGAAGATGGAAAAAGCACACACGTGCACCGAGTTCATAGACTGAGCATTACTTGAAGCTCCTTCATATGATGAAAAATGCAGATGAGGTTGGTAAGACGACTCAGGGGTTTCTGCTGGGTGCTGCGGCATGAAGAGGTTGCCTTTCATACAGGACAGAAAGTCAAATTAGGTCCATGTAACTGTTCAAAATTCATTAGAATGACCTTAGTTAAGCTTTGCTTCCATGCACACTATGGTATATGATAATATAGCCTGGAGCAAGAGCAGTAGTGGTGGTAGCACTTTCTGAAATATTTCTACTACTTGAAAGCCATTGGATTTGTTAAAATTTCTAAAAGGATTATAACAGGATGAACTGGGTTTTTTCCTTTTACTTTCTCCAAGCCAGTATAATAATATTACACAGAGCTTTTCATCTTCAAAGATCTTTACAAATCTTAGCAATTCACAGTAAGTGAACAGTTATAAAAATATAATAAAACTCATTTTTGCTGTCTTGCTAATTTTTTCTTATTATTTGTAAGAATTAACTTTAAATAGCAATAACTTCTTTAACTGGGCTGGGTCTGGAAATGTAACATTAAACTCATTACTAAGGGAGTTTGAGCAGTCACATCCCATACAATCATTAGTCATAATAATAATAAAAATAAAATATTTTCTGATTTCTTCCTATTCCAACAGAAGATGACAGGGCTTTTCTCCTTCCACTGTAGACAGTTAATTCATTGCTCTTTTATTATTTAAACCACAAGCAGGCATAATATTGGAACATGTATTACCAAAGAAATCATCTTACCAAATATGACCATATCTAATATCTGTGGCATATAAGAATAAAACGAAGTAATTTTATTATTCCCCTTTTCTTTTCTGAGCAGTTGCTCTAATAGTGTGTAAAACATTCCCACAACTTTCAAGCCCCTGGTGTACAACCAGGTAATTTCTCTACTCAAGACTGAAGGTCTATGGCTGCCAAGTGGGGGCAAATGCTCTCTGCTCTTGCTCACTTCAATGGATACCGAAGGCACCCACCAACTGACAGGACTGACTCTTCTGGGCTTTACTTCACATCAAAAAAATACATTACACAACACGAGGCATTTCTCAGTGCAAGGAAGGGTATCTGCGTCCAGGCCTTGATGAAGCAGTTCTGTGCACCTGAAGACTCACAGGCACCTTTGCCCACTTATTCCCAACAGCACGTGGGAAGCTCAAAGGCTGCTAGCTTGCTCCTGGAGACCTTACCGATGCAAAACGCCTATTGAAGCTGGAGCACTTTCTGCTCCCAGCACTATTATGAGTCTCCCAGTTTGAACAGCCTAATAATACTTAGCAATAACTTCTTTGAAGCTAGAGAAGGGGTCAGGCTTTTGATGGCCCTAAAACATTTCCTAACTGGGGCCTAATTCTGCAGCCCTTTCTCACACTGAGTAGCACTTAGCTGTCCCAGTGGCGCCAAGGTGACAGCTTGCACAGAATTGTTACTGCAGAGGCAGAGAAAGAAAATGTACAAATTAAATTTACACATAAAAATAAATGGGCAATGATCAAATGCCTGAATCTTAAACATCACTCGGTCATTCTTCTGTCTTAGCTTACTCCACAGTTAGAATGCATTTCACATTATCAAATTGTCCTTTGCACAAGGGTCCAACAAGGTGCCATGAACATTTCATAAACATTACAATTCCTGCTCTAGAGAGAAGGAAACTGAAGCAACTCCTCCTCCAAAGCAAGTGGAATTAGAGCAAGGGGGAAAGAAGCAGGATCTCCTGGCTTCAGGACCAAGAGTCATCTTGTGGCTCAGTGCAGACTGTGGAGAGCAGCTGAATGAAGAGCAGGCTACATACCTAAAATAATAGAAAACAGAAGAGTGGCAGGTCATAAACATAAAGAATTCTGCAAAGAAGAAAAACCTTCATTTTTTTCACTCAACATCCTTGCAGTATGTTTTTTTTTTCCTGCCAACTGATTCCAATACTGAACACTAAAGCCTGGGTTCTGGTCTCCTGGTAATAAGTAATTTGCAAAAGCCTGGTCACAGAGAGGTCAGAAAACCATGTAAATTGCTTGGATGGGAAAGCCTCTTTCACAGGAGGAAGCTGTAGGTGGTAGAGAGGCTCCCTGCCACAGTTTTGCATTCCCTGGATATAGTGATATAGAAAGAGACAAGAGAGCAACGCTGATCTTCTCCCATCGGGCACCCTTCGGCTGCCCTCTGCGGCAGGGATGGATGCCAGACCTCCAGCAAATAGCGAGGGTGGTTTCTATCCCTCGCAACAACCTCAACACAACTTTTTAGCTAGTAGGCAAGCAAGTTTTTGAAAGAGAGTCTGAAGGCTGAAAATGTTATAGTGAGTTTTACTATATACCCAGTTGCAGAGGTTTAATTTTTACTGTCACATACCCAGAGACTTGACTAGGTTTCCTTCTGGGGGATTTACCATGGTATTTGCATTTATGCAAAATTATGAATGCAGCCTTGTGATATGAAGAAAACAGAAGTTAACAGAACACGTTCTGGGAGCTCTTAATTCTTCAGACAGAATTGCTCTCATCCACATGCAGAACCAAGGTGATGTGTTCCTCTGGGGCAGCTCGTTAGAGAGAAAGGTTTAATACACTGAGAAGCAGCACTCTCTCATGCTTTTCACTTCTGGTGTACCCAAGAGGACAAGGACTCCCTTCCCATGGGTCATCTCTCCTCTTCCATGCCACACTGCACACCTCCACCATTTACTGTGCAAACTCCCAGGGAAAAGGGCAGGGTCAACTTAATGGGAAATACTTCACAAAGCAGCTGATACTGCCACGATACAAACAACCCACCACCACGTTATTTATGCAGCTCCTTTCCACATGTCAAACAAGCATTTACATTGAGCATATTGCAAAATGAGCACTCAGCTTTGCCAACTCCATTGTTCAGCTGCATCTCAAATCCTGCTTGCTTGGTTTGGAAACTATAGCAATCTTACCAAATGTGATTAAAATATTTTTACCTGTCAAGATATAAGTCCTGAATGTTCTACTATAGATCTCACTAAATACACAACAAGCCACAAAAGATTTCAGTCAGCATTATACATCATGTTACTATCCAAACACAAACGTTAGAATTAAATGTAGTTGTAGTGCAATAAACACCATCACATCTCCCTTCTGGGGACATTTTTCAACCAGCCTTTGTGCTAAAATAAAAATGGCTGGTCTGTGTTATTTAATTAATATCTAGGCTCAAAGATCACCCTTTGGTTTTCTTTAATTTGAAAAACGAAAAGCCTTTTTTCTGGATTAACACAAATATAAAATGGAAAGACTGTGGAACATAAAGGCCATGGGTTGTATTTTGCACAGGATAGGTTCTGGTTGAATGAGATCTGGGACGTGTGCCAAATTAATAGAAAAAATCCTGTTCTTCCTCTCCAATAGCCACAATATTCATTATTAAGAAAAGCATATGAACCACAGGATTTGATTTTAATAACACCAATGTCTTCATTAATCTGTACTTTCCATTTAGCCTCATTATTGAGTAAATGCTGAGTTAATGCAGCACCTATTATTGTTGGATTTTCCATGAAAAACCTCCTTTCCCTCTTCTTCTTTTTATTCATTCAAGGACTATCAGGTGTGTGTGTCATGTTTTTAAACAGGCCATCCGCTGTCAATGGCTGTTTTCTTACCTCAGGTCTATGCAGCTACTCCAGTAACACACGCTTTACAATGCAGACAGCAACAAAAAAACCCACCAAACCACCACCAAGAGAACAAAACCCCAGTAAAACCACTCCTAGCTCAAACCCATATTTGTTTTGGTGTTGTTTTAAATGCTGTTGTGTCAAGGAGCCTCTTAGTATCACCTGCAACTGAGCTGATCTTTCCTGGATGCTCCATGCGGCCTCCTTCTAAATCAAGATTGCTGATGGCCAACACCGCTTTGTATCTGCCGAACAAATAGTGGCCTTTTGTCCAGCACAAGTTCCTAAACAAACTTAATCTCTCTAACACTGTGACAGATGACATTTAGATGTCCTTGTTACCCTTAAAATGAGTTTTATTGACAATCAAAGAACAAAAAGAAGGCCCAGATAAAGCCCAATGTTTTATAGGCCTGCTAACAACATCTTAGTTCTTAGTGCAGAGGGTGTAGAGAAAGCCCGGAGTTGCCCCCATTTTCCCCTGCTTTGCTATATCACCATGACAACAGATATAGAAATCACTTAGTGACTCCTAGAAAGAAAACACAGTGACACAGTACCCCTTGTATGGCGAATCAAACTAAAGCCTTCATTCAAATGGCTATTCAGCTTGGGCATTCATGTAGAGGATGGGGTGGATTTTACACAGGTAACAACAACAGAAAGGCCAGCAAGCACTCCAGCCACAGCATATGGTAAAGTCTCTGTTTAATTAATGCATCCTCAATAGAATTTATCCATTTTAAATTTGTTTTCTTTTACTTGAAACATCATTAATGTAAAGGGCAACATTAATCAACATCTTGCAACTTAAAAGGGCATTAAAAAGTGATCTTTCCCCCCCCCCATGCAACAGAATCTTTTCAAGTACTTTTGCTCGCTGCGACTGATTCCAGGCAGAGTCCTTAATCATAAGGCAAATCTAGAGAGGCCTCTACTGGCCAGCCTCTCCATCTGCAATTTTTCTATTTTTAAGTGACTTGGAAAAGCAAGCAGTGAAGTCACTACAAGCTTTTATCTTAAAGTTGCACACAGAACGGATTACTGATAAATATATGGCACAAACATAGGATAATTGTGCTTTTTTGAAGCGATCATGTGCGGTATAACTTTGCTTTTTAAAAAAAAAAAAAGTAAGAAGACTAGAAAGATTTATCCTGGCTGTGATGTATTTGCCTCCATGACATTTTGAGACATTTTAAGATTATAGGTCTAAAAATTAACGGGTAATCATATTTCTTTGTGCACAGGGCTCCCCTTAAAGTTAAGGCTTAAATCCATTTAAATTTGAAATTCTTGTATGCATGTGGTATTTTATATATACATTTCTCACAACTAGAGTAAAACATACATCAAAGCTCAGAGAAACTAAATCAAGAGCATGAGAAAAGGAAGTTATTGAATGACAGAGGAACCCTGCTTCTCTGGGCTTTCCACAGTGACAACACAAAGACAAAGAACTTCAAAATCCCCTATCTAGGTAAAATTTAACATTGTAAGGTAATGGTCAGTGTGCTCTGTTCTAAAATCAGCACTTTTGGCTGGAAAACAGAAGAAGTTTCTGCCGATTCCTTTAAACAAAAATATGAAGCATAAATTTGAAGATATTTAAAACTAAATTGACTTTCTTTAATTCCTGTTATTCTAGTTATCAACCACAAACTACAGGAATAAGAAATATCTACAGGCAGAAAATATGACTCACTAGATCTTAACTTACTGCTGCGTAGATAGGAAACTTCTTAATACCAAAATTCATGGAAAATGGGCAAACTGACAGATCTAGTGAAACAAATCCCCAGGCTGAAGGCTGAAAGAAGATACTGATACCAGAAATAAAGTGCAAAACGTTGATGGTGAATATAATTAACCATGGAAGCAACTTACTTCAGGCTGTGGTAGGCTGCTCAAAAACTTAATCCTAATTTACTAAGATTTTTTCTTCTGTGTAGAATACGCATCATAGTAACTCCTAATCTTAAATTTAATACTTTGTGGGTTTTTTTTGAAAGTCTGCAGTCTCTAGTAAATTCATAGGGAATCACACAGATTATTTGCATTATAGTTATAGTTAGAAAACTTATAATCCTTGAAAGATCTATAAGCATACTTTCTTTTCTTTAATAGAAAAACACTTAGTAAATATAAAATCTCTTAAGAAAGTATCATTTAGTAAAATCTTACATTTACACAATAAGTCTCACATCACATAAATTCATCTGTCCTTCTCCTCAACAAGCATTTACATGAAAAAAAAGTTATGACAATGTCTCCCTAACTCGGTATAATTTACAAGCACTACAAGAACAGGAAAAAACCTTTATTAACAAGCCTGGATTAGCTAGTCTTTCTTAAGGTACCCAGCACTCAATGCCTTTGTAAAAAAAATTTATTTGCCCATACCTCCACATAATTTTACCTGTGATTACCTTTCCCCAGCCGTGCTGGGGGCAGGGAAGGAGATGTAATACAGGTCAATTCCTACCTCATGCTCAATGTAGCCTTTAAAAAATAAACAGCAGATCTGGAGCTCACCCTGCTAGTCCCAACAGTGACACCTCCTGGGGCAAGCGGGCTCCAGACAGCTGCGAGATTTTCTCCGCTTTGAAGTACAGTGAGAGCTCCACTCTGCAAAGCTGCACCAGTTCCAGTCTGAGAGTTTCTTTGAAGAAACTTTTCAGGACTGAAGCACTGCAGGGAGGAAAATGAACAATCCTGTTTAATTACATCAGTTTAGTGAGGAAAGCACAGGAGCCAGTGGCCATGTGGACGGACAATATGACAGAGTAATATTGTCCTTCAGGTATTTCATCAAAAAAGGGGATTCAGTTTTGGAAGTGGTGTTCCAGAAACAGTTAAGGGCTATGTCCAACAACTGTGCATGGCTGACACAAGACACTGTGGCTTTCTTGCTTTTAGCATTTTTTTGGATTGGTTTTATTTTAGTGGGGGTTTTGTTTGGTTAGTTTTGGTGTTTTGTTTTTTCCCCATGTAGTAAAAACTCACCTATGTGGACAAGCTGGCAGCAGTTAAAATTACAATTTCCACCGGACACACACTTCATATCAGATTTTTAAAAACTATGGGTGAAAGAGCTCATAATCTACAGGTCCAGTCCTGCAAACCCCAGGTAACAGACACACATCTTCAAAAAGCCAGGAAACCAGAAAGGAATGGTCATCAGAAATAGATTTTGAAACAAGCCACGGTGTCCTGAAAGGTAATTGATAAAAACTGATTGGAGTAAAAACATATTCTAAATGTGCCTAGATTTACAAGAGCCTTTACTGGTCGTTTGTCATGTGTTTTACTTAAAACTGAAGAAAATACTTGCAAATTAAAAATAAGACCATCTCTTTGCAAGAGGAGCAATTTCTTCCTTTAGATTCTTACAGAAGTAATGGTGAATAAAAATATTACCAATCCGTTCACAATAGCCAAGAAATCCACGGTGACCTTTGATGTCAGCCTAGTAAAAATAAATTTTAAGAATCATACATTTTAAGGAATATGGACTGTCAACATTTCATAGAGGAATCTCTGGTATGTGGTAATTTCCTGACAGAGATAGAATTACACAGATATGGTGACATCAAAGTGTAAAAGAGCTCACACAAATTGATTGAGAGGGTTTTTGTTTCCTTATTTCTACTGAGTTCATTATTTCTATTTAAAAATCCAAACAAACAGCTTATGCGCAGCCAATTAACGATAACTATTTTCAGTCTATGAATTTCCAGGAAATTATTTCATGGACAAAATTAATCTCAAAATGATACACAATTCCAGTCGAATGTAACAAGTGATCTCACAGCTTTCTGGTAACTAACACACTAGAAAGTGCATAGAGCACTCAGGAAAAAAAAATCCGCTAGAGATCTGTTTTTGCAGACGAAGCTACAATAGAATTTTCTGTATTTTTATTGGAATCATTTGACAAATATGCAATTTACTGATTATAATGAAAAATCCAGAATTAATAAACTGGAAGTTAGAAAGCCACAAAGGAGAAGTTAATCACTACTCAAGAAATATATTTTTTTCAATTCAGCTGCAAATGAAGTAGAACAAACCGGGCAAAAGAGGGAAACGGTACAAAAACATATATAATATTATTCCCTGATTTATTAAAAAGCCCAAGTTTCTTTCTTATAAATCCCTTTTGTAAATATAATTCTTCCAATTTAATTCAAGAAAATAATAAATATGTAAAAGAAATCTTGTATATTGGCTGCATAGCAACATACATATCTAATAGATGGAATAATGTTTTAAAACATTTTAAGATAGTTGTATCCACATGATCAAGACCGAATATGTAGAATAACTTATAAATAGCTCACTTTATATATTTTTTTTCCTATTTTAAAGCATGATTGAGTTACACGTAAGCCGGGGGGGGGAATTTCCATTTCTCTGATGTACAGAACTCTTTTTTTTATTCTTATAGTCATATTTAAGATACTGTATTTACTTTCTGATGGTGTGGTGCTGTTAATACATGATAAATAGGATACAATTAAAAAGAAAGAGTTTGCAAAAGACCACAGAATAGAGTAGCAGAGATAAAGGACCCAGTAAAGAAAAAAAATGGGGGGGGGGGGGGGGGGGGGGGTGTGGGGGAAAAA
>JAOQGH010000051.1:15027718-15094447 GCA_025769975.1 Gallinago jamesoni | reverse complement strand
CCCCCCCCCCCCCCCCCCCCATTTCTTTTAACGAATGATATCGACAGCTATGCATACATTTGACTGTTATAAGAGTTTAACGCAAATATTACTTCATATGAACATATATGATTATTAATATTAATGTCCCATTAGTTTTTGCATTATTAAGATTAGCAGCAAAAGCTTACCTTGCAATCATCTTGTTATGCTTTAAATTTTTGTCATCTCAGGGAAATTTGTTTGAATTAAATTATCTATTGTCTAGAGAATATCAAAAATAACAGCAGGAAAATTGCCTAGTATCTGGCATAATGTGTCAAAAATATGCTTTTCTAAGTCCAAATGCCATTAACTTTCAACAGTGATCAGATGATAAATTATTTTCAGCTATAGGTACTCTCAAAAGATCTTTTACAAATTCCCCATTTTAAAGATTTTACTTAATTCCTCCCTTTCACTGATGGATTAAATCACAACTATTGATTCTTTTCTTCCTTTGGGGCTCTACCCATCTGTCCTAACGCTTTCATCCCAGCACCCCTTGGGCTGAGAGAAGTGTTCTACAAATGAACCAGTGAAAACCTGGAGAAGATTCCAGGTCAAGTTTGTGTACAAGAGTTTAAATTTTTAGTGACAGTCTTCCCTTACCGCAGACGAAAGTTTCCACACAGAGCCGCACAAGCTAGCCCCACCAATTATCCTCCTCCTTTGAAAACCATTATCAAGTTTTTCAAAACTTCTTTCATTTCACTGTTGTCACTCGATGAAAAGGAAACTAACCACCATGTCAAGACAACTCGGCTGCCTGGCAACCAAGGGCCACATTTTAATTCTGACTTGCTTCTGGTCTTGACTAATGGAAAGTGACTATGTTAAGCCAGTCAGAAGAGTTGTTTGTCACTTCTGAAATGCAAACAAAACTATATTGTTTCGAAAGTCCAGGGCGTGATTGATGTAAAGATTTACAGTAACATCATTCATTTGCTCTTGTGTTTTAGTGGGATTGATGTCATATCTTTTCATGCTTTATTAAATGCTTTCGGAGAACTCAAATACATGACACTTTTTGTCCTAAAGAATCTAAAGAGATTTTTCTTACGCAAGAAAACTGGTCTCCAACTCATGAGATTCAATAATTCAGCTCAACATATGTCTATAATTTAATAAGAAACATCAGCTGAGAAATGTGAATATATATCAAACTGACCAAAAAAAAAAAAAAAAAGCCAAGAAAAAAAAAAAATCAACAGCTTGGGGGAGGGGAAGAAAAGATATACTGCTAACTTGCTGGCAATAAAGCTTGTTTGGACAAACTTTCCCACAGCTAAGTTAATTTTTTCTTTCCTCATGTAATACCAACAAGAAAAGTTCAAATTCTGCTCCCCACATCTTTAAATGTAAATATACATAGTCACAATATAAAACATGTGCCCATTGTACTAAATTGTAACTGAAAACATTATAAGTGATATCAGCAGCAATTATCCTGACTATGACAGATTCAAATAGGTTTAAACAGTTTGTTTTCAAAGTAATCAAAAAATACCCTCTAAAAACAATTATATTGCAATTTTATTTTTTTTTGTAAAGGCCAGGTTGTTGACTTTTCTATTAAATTAACAATCATGAGAAGATAAATGAACCTAAAGACAGATTTCTCCTCTGGAACAGGAAGACAGACTCACACTCTCCGTGCATATATATAATTTTTGCGAAACGTGTGTGCGTGTATCAAAACAGAAAGAAAAACATAGCTGTTGCGGTAGTTTCTGATCTATTTCAATAATAGAAATCACTCTTCAAATGCTTATTTTCATTGAGGCAAAAATTTAATGAATATTCAGAGTAGTGGGCTTGGGATTTTGCCAGTATACTTTTAACAGCATCAATGGTAAGCTGGAGCTATTTTCCAAAATCAATAAATTTCCTTTTTGCTGTTCTGGCAATACCTGTTAGTAAGCAGACTCTTATCCTTAACTTTTTTTTAAAATAGATTATTAAAATTTAAACACAGTAATAACATATGCTGTAATTGCAGTGGCCATCTGGGATTCTTAGTGTTGGTCCATGAGGCATTCACCATGATCAGTTCTCTGTGTAGAAATTTAGAAGTTTTGACGGACGGTAGGCATACATGGAGAAAAGAAAAGCAATTCAGACTACTTTTCTGTCCTGGTCCTTCTTGGTCCATGGTGGACAGCGATCCTACTCCAAGCCTTCCTACAAATTAAGCTGTCCTGCACTCAGCTGATGCAATACAAAACTCCTGCCTACCATCCTGAGATAATAAGATGTGGGACATTACCAACCGAACGGTCCAAAATATGAGTGGCCAGCAAAGAGCCAGCACTATGCCCTGCCCTACGAGGTAAGAGGCTAATGAATATTGATTGCAGGTGATTCCAAGGAGCTATCATCTGGACCCAGTCCCCAGAGTTATGACAGCATTGCTAGCAGTGCCGTAGGCAGCTGTGAGCGCCACGTAAGCAAGCTTTCGGCTGAGGGCCATGCTGCCAGAGGTCAGAGGACACATGGAGACAGCCCAGTGCCGCCGGCGCAGTCGCAGCCCCCATGCAGCCAGGCTCAGCGGGGCAGGATGCAGGACCCGCTTTCCTCCCACTCGATCTGCTGGTTTGTTGGTGCAAGGCTGTGTCTGGAGCCTCCCTTCCACAGTCAGAAATCACCAGGCTTTGAGCTCCCCCGGGAAAGGGTAAATCCTACCGTGGAGGCCGTGAAGGCACAGCATTTCCTCGGCTGAGTCCGGCCTCAGCAGGGACTAGCACAGAACTGTGAGGGAATCCTGAATAATTGCACTGGATCAAAGCAGCAAGGCCTCGGTGCTTTGCTAAGTAAGTCAATTCCACTTCATGCTAGCAGTATGGAAAAAGGGTAAATTAGATGTATAGACTCCTTATTTTTGAGAGCTCTCCTGGACAGATGAAGCAGAGAGGTAAGGATGTGTGCCTGTCCACCTTCCAGAAAATAATTAAGATCTCTGCCAAGGCCTGCTACTTGGATCTCTCAATGCATGATTAAGTTGAGGTATTAGTGACCTGAAGGAAGAAGGAAGAGGAGGAGGAGGAGTGAAGGAAGCAGCTGCCCAATCTTTCCACTGAGTGGAAGTCAGGACTGGCTCAGACACAATAACTCCATTGACTCAGGAAAATAAATATGCATTCATTCAGAAGATTATCTAATCAGTCTAGGTCTAGATATTAGGTCAGTGGATTACCTCAGCATACCCACCGGTCTCAGCAAGCCCTGCATCTCCAAAAAGAAACAAATTAAGAACATGCACATTCCAAGATCTCAGCATTTTTACAGTCCTCATCATGGCCAAAAAGCAAAAGCTGGGTGTAAAACTGTCTCTCTATAGCCAAATTACACACAAAGCGTGCTGTAAATCAGCTTCACCCCAGGGAAGGCAAGCTGTAAACTACCTATCATCTTACAGAGCTACGTATAACCATCATGGCGGAGGAAGCCTGAAAAGGTCAAGAGATTTTTCTAAACTACCTACATCTCTGGAGTAGCTCAAAAAGCCATGTAATCTAAAGTCCTCAGATAGTATCTCTCTCTGCTGTTTTTTTTCCTTATGGAAATGAGTGTGTAGCTTTCTATCTGCCTTCAGCTTCTGCTGAATTAAACACATTCCAGCATCTCTAGAGCAGCGCTTAGACACTCGCACTCCCCCTTGCTCTCTCCTGGGTAATCCTTCTGGGGGAAAGAATACGTAACGGAGCCCTCAGCTGGCAATTTGGAAGGCCTGCCACTAGTTACTGCCATCAGTTGCTTTTCAACTGATTCAAAGATAACATAAGGGCTGAAAGCTTGTGGTTACTTCTTTTGGGGAAAACAGAGTCCAAACACTTCCTCTTAATCCTGGGGATTACCCAAAAAGTTTCCAGTAGCCTACTTTAATTCTACTCAAAAAAAAAAAATAATTCTTTTTTTGCAATCTTTAGAGGCCCATGTTCCTTCCCAAAAATAAATATGCAAATGAAATTGTGGTGCAACTGACTGAAACTTCATACAATTGTTCCAGGTTCATAAACATTTCATGAACTCAGATTAAATTTCAATCACAATACAAGTACTTCCACGAGTGGCAGAATGAAAGACGCCAGTTCTCCCCTGGCTTTGTGCTGCGACCTCAGGAGATGCAAAGCTCCAAGGGAAAGTGCTGCCCCAGGTGGGACATTCTTTGTCCTGCAAGGACTCCTGATACCTAATAAGCCTTTCCCACATTGGGAACAATAGCATATCTTCCCTTGCTACCAGTTTCCACAAATCTTATAGGAACTGGTCAGCAATTCACTACCTGACATAGACATAAACATAAATATAGGCATAAAATGCACATGTAGAGGTGTGATCATATAAAACATATTTACAAACAGGATAAAAACTAGATTCTCTTGGGCATAGACAGAACCAAGAATAGGGAAAGGCCAAGGCTACATAAGCAAGGATTAATATAAGACTCAGTGGTGAACCATTAGTTTCTCTGTCACAGAAAAGACTTTTTCCCCTGGCTCCTGGCTAACCTGCCCTCTATAGCACTCGTCTGGCTTTCCATCTGGTTTAGCCAAAATTCTTTCACCTCATGTACTGCTGCTTTCTCTCTTTCAGCCGTTGGTGAGCTCACCTTCTCCCTGCACTGCAGGCGCGTTGCCTGTTCTGATCCACTTGCTAATTCTCATCAGTGACGGCATTCACAGCCAATGCCATTGCTCCCAGGAGGGTAGGCAGACCCTCCCCAGCCTCTGATTTCAATTCCCTCTGCTCTTCCCAAGCCCTTCACCTCACTTCTGGCAGTTTAGGGCTCTTCAGCTGTGCTCACAGTGCCCCTTGTCCCAGGACAGGTCTCTTGCCCCTCCAGTCTTTTAAAATCCTTGTCCCTGGGAAGTGGATCGTGACTTCTTGTTACTCCAGATGATGCACCAGTGCTTACATTGTGCTTATTTGTCATCTTTTCATTGTATGTTCCTTTCAGCAGTGAATACAGCTTATTTGTGTTGCACACAGTGCCATGCAAATTTAGGGCACTATTTTAATGCATGATAAATAATTACTATAATTAACAGAAAAACAAAATGCCTCCTGGCAATTTGTCAGGACTAGACACCTCTTTCCCTGCCAGATATTTTCATATGTATGACATGTACATATAAGATCCCTCTTGCCTCCGTGTAGGGACATGCATCTCCCATTAGCAGTAATGGGAATTATATGTGTTCAGTGAGGGGAGACTGTAGTTTACCCTGGCTGGTGTGCTATGTTAGTTGTGCTTTATTGGATCATATGGAGCATGCCAAATAAAAATAGAAAAAACACCTTTCCATCTTCATTGTTCAGAGAGAAATATATAGGAACCCCCTCTACACAATCATGCTTTTAATTAAGTGTTATTTGCAGGTGCTATTTCTCTCCAATTTCCTATAGCAATAACAAAAATAATCTGCAAAATAAAGTGTTTAGGGATAAAAATTAGCTAGAGTTACCAGACTGATGAGAAATTTAAAAAAATGAGCAATTTTAATAAACCACATTTTGAAATTATAAACATCCTTGTATGGGTAGATGCTGCACTGCAAAATACTAAACTTCATTTCACTATCAATTTTCTGATTCATCTGAAGAAGTTCATTATCTGTTAAATTGAAGGCAAGCCTCCCACAGAGGAATGCTATCTAAAGATGGATGTGTTTGTGTGTGAAAGGATAGCCTTTCTTAGCTGTTTATCAAAAAAAGACATTCATGGACTAGTTACTATACTTCACTACTTTGTAAATATGTACAATACATACATACAATCATATGACAGTAGTTTATTTTTGTCATCTGGTTGTGACACATTAATACAAATTTAGTCCAAACATCCAAAGTTATGCTGCTAGGAATGTTGCCATCTGGTTTTAATGAATATCTGGGGTCCATTTTTCAGTTAAGCTTTTCTTATTGTGTTTGTGTGTTGCTTTTTCCAAGCTATCTGCATAATTGCTTAAAGATTTTACTGCAAAATTAATATCCTTACTGTGAATGAGGGAGAAGGGCAAAAACCAGGATGACAAAGGCTGAAATGAGGTGAAAGGCAAATTCAATTTTTCCTTGCACCATAGAAACCTCGTCAGGACTAGCTTTATCTGGTAATCCACATTTAAACTTTAACCTGTAGGGGGGCTCTTTGTGTTAGTTAATGTAAGCATAAAAAGAGTCTGAACCACTAATCAGATTAATCATATTTTGTGAGACTCAAAAGCTTCATTAAAAGGACCTCGTTTCCAAGCTACACATTTCAGAAAGGGGAAAAAAGTTGGCTATGAAAAGGAAAGAGTAACACTGAAATTCAAAAAGACACAGACTGTGTGTCTCCTGGAATTAAACCAAACAGAGTTAAGAACTGGAACAACATCCACCTTCATAAAATACACCTTGAGGATGCCAAAATAATTAGGATATTTTACTATTGAAATTATGCATTCCCTACATTTACAAAGCTTTATCTTATGCACAAGAGAGAACTAGTTATTAGAGGAATACAATAAATGTCTTCCCTTTCCTCATATTTATGGAAGTCTCCCTCTCCACTGAAGCAATCGTATTTCCTAAGTACTTCAGGTGACCCCTCAGAGACAAGAAAACGTGAACTTCAGAAGAACAAGAACTGGAATCTGTCATCTGCAGTTAGGTTATTTACATTCATGCGAGAAATACTGCAGTTCCCTAAAGAGCATGAAAATGAAAGAGCAAGCCACTCTCCCAAGTTGGCACAGCATAGTGCTCTCTTTCAAAAACAACAAAATAACTCTATTTTTAATAAACAAATGGTTTGACACAAATGAAGCTTCATTGAGCTTCAGTGAAGCTCATGCATATGGAGCAAAACATGGTTTAAGATCAGAATCCCAACCTCAAGATTTTCATCCTGAAGTTCAACAGGAACCATTTGCGCTTAGGAGAGTGTGAAACCCATTCAGAACTCAGATTACCCAGTATTGTTCTGGAATTAGTGGGCTCTGAAATCAGGAGATGCTTTGAGGAAACAATGATGCAAGTGAATAACAAAGATGAAAGTCTTATATTCAGAAGATTATTCAGTACTGAGCAAATGAAACACTTTAAAGCAGTTACATTCTCCCTAAAATGTCATGCATTTAAGAGGTGGGGAGAGAAATCAAGACATGATATCACACATTGAACTACAGACTTGCCTGTTTTCCAACCATGGGACTGGGAAAGCAGAGTTAGCCTCACCTTTGTTTTCCAAGTGAGAAGGAGCACCCTCATGCGGCATCACAGCCAAACTGTTTGCTCACATTCCACCATTATGTTTCCATTTTTCTTTTCCTGTACCTTGCCAAGATCTCTTCTTCCCGCAGGCTGCATAACCCTCTGTGTGACCTGCATTCAACAGGTAAGTTCACTCCTGGACCATTCAGGTAACCTAAAATACATTTTTATGCACACATTGAATTCTCCACTCTACAGGAGGCTATACATAAATTAATAACTTTATAAATATCTGTTTACAAGTATTGTGCATAATTGTACTGAGACTGTACTCCTTGGCACAGTCAGTTATACCCGAAGGCACTGCTTGTACCCTGGGTAAGGTGACAGCAGGTGAAGACTCTTCTGCAGCAAACGACCAGTCACCGAATCATGAAGTTTTACCACAAGCTTTCATTTTATGGCTGCATTTCTGAGTGTGTGCCATTGCGTGCCATCCCGTGCCCTGAGGTCTTCACTGTTCCTTCATCCAACCAGGCAGCTGTCGAAATGGGCCTCAGCTCCATCCAGCACACATTCCCCAGCTTTCCCTTCCAAGGAAAAGGAGGGGAGAGAGGCCAGTGAATGCCGAGGTCTTGCTCCAGTGAGGAGCTGGGATGTCGCCAAGGACAGGCTCCCAGGTTCCTAGAGTAGATGTAGACTATACTGTTGAATTCCTCAGAAAATATCACACAAATCTAAGTTATTTACGAGCTGACTTCAGCACATGTTTGCACCACTGTAAATCTAGAGCAACTGCACTGGCTACGGCAGAATCCTTCTAAGTCCAAACCAACGCAATTTAAAGCAGAATCTGGCCCTTTAGTTTGATAATAAGCAAGAAATGCTGTCCTAAAAATACAGGCACAAAGAACTTTGTGTGAACACAAAGGGAACTGTTCATAGGTCTGACTCAAAGCCAGAAATTTAAATGACCCAAATCTAACTCCCAAAACTGAGATTTTTGAGTTGCGGACACGAAGAAAAAGAACTAGGATGCATTAGTACTATTTACCACCATTTTGTATTGGGTCAGGTTTTCTCAGCCTTCCTAATACTGTCTCACCTTGTTTTATGACAAGTTCCAGTGACAGCCATCCAATCCCAGAGTTTATTTCCATGCAGCACAAACAGCTATAGTAAAAAATATCCCCTATCAGCTTGTCATCTGAGCTGTGGTACTTCCCAGTCCATAGCAGGGCAGAGTCAAAGGGATTAGCTTTCAGCACTGCTGTCACTCTGCTAAAACTGCTGGAGATGGTTTAAGCCGGCCTGCTTGCCTTCTCTCTGAGCTGAATCGGGGCTGTTCCCATGTCAGATACATGCTTTAGCCGAGGTTAATGAATAGCTGAGGGGAAGCAAACTACTGCAGCTGTTCTGAGTATGCTCGGGGCACGTTTCTTATTTCCTAGATTGGGAAACTGAGTCTCAGAGACATAAAAATCACATGCCTGCGCCCACAGAAGTTTGTGCTGGGTGACCCTCACAGAACCAGTCTTTGAGCTCCACGTCTGCCATCCTTCCTCCTGCCTGTACGCCGTTTTCCCGCCAGCTGTGGCGGCGCAGAGCAGGCAGCACAGGTTGTCCCTGCCAGCAGCGCTACGGGGATGGCTGCGCAGCAGGCTCGCCCGCTGCTGGCCCGGCACGCCACCGACTCAAGGGGGCACATTCATTTCCCGAGAGATGGAACTACACTGGCACAGCAGCAAACAAGTTCAGCAATGGAGTTCAAAGGCTGGGAGGATTCAAATTATACTCACCAGCTCGCACAAAATATATTCAATAATTTCTTTTCCCTCCATTTTAATTCTAGGCACAAGTAATGGGATTTCTATTGAAACCATGTATAAAAACAGCCAACTCTGAAACAAGCTAAAATATCAGCATTTTTTTTCCAGTCAGAATGATGACTAGTGTCTAGTGAATGTACATTTCATGATAAGTTTTTACAAAGATCTTGAGAATCTCTTCAAAAATATGATTATAATTGCTTATGAATGTCTGATGTTGCCTTGCTTTAAATTTGTGGGTCTGTTAAAACCCAAGCAACTGTTGAGATGGTTGCCTAAGTTGGATGAGGTCCACATTCTCTGAGCTGCATAATGTCACTTTGCTCTGCTCTGTCCAGAATAGACTGCTCGTTTTAGAATAGATTTTTTCTTTTTTTAAAAAAACACCCAACACATACAAAAAAACCCATCCCAAACTACTCCCCCTACATGTTTTATTTCCATAACTGTTAGAGAAATTATTTTAAAAAGGAGTATGAACCTTGTAAGTTCCAAAGATAGGCAGCATTGGAATGCCCACCAGTGATGCCCACAGGAAAGCAGCAGATCAAGAGCTTTTACCACTTCAAATAAAAGTTTCTGTTCTGCAAAGAGAAAATTCCCTCTTTTCTGTAGTTCCAAACTCTACAGATCATTAGGTAGGTAAAGAAAACTTCTGATCTTTTGATCATTCACAACTCTTTGGAAAAAAGTTTCCCACAAGGCTCATGATGCTCTAAGTCACGTTTGTTTCTGTTCTGCAGCCTCCCTCTCTCCAAGTTAAAACTCATGCAGAACAAAACAGCACTGCTGAGCTCAGCAGCGTCGCGAAGGAGGAATCTGTGGCACCCTAAGGCCTGATTGTATAAAAATGTGTAATGTTACCAAGAAAATGGAGTGGGAAAATGTTCCCATGACTGCTTGGTAGGGCTTCACGCCTATGAGGCATGTGTGAAGATAGCTTCACACCTATGACTATTGCACAGAGTCTGACCCTCATCGCTTCACTGAGATCTTAAATAATGTTCCACCTGGGGACCCAACTATAAACATTTTTACACTTAGAGAGCAATAAAAGTGAACACATGGGATAGGAAACACTTGGTTAAATTTGCAGCTTTTCTCTACATTATAAATAATGAGGATGCATTTTTCCCTTCCTCCTCCTGACAGCCACCTGCTGTTCTCTTGTCCCTGCTGCACTACCATCGAAACACTCCTACCTCCAGTCCTTTAAGTACCTGGTTTAAGCATCTAATATACTTCAGGACACAACATGTCACATGGAAAACTCCTACAGGTGAAGGGTAAAATTAGCTCCCTTTTCTGTCTGCTGCCCCAAACGCAGTGAGGATCCCATCCTTTAAAACTCCTGATACCTGTGACTGCAAAATTCTTCCATATCAATCACTGAGAATCTACAGGAAAGTCTAAACATACACACTTGCCTAGATTGGGCTTGATTGCATATAATGGATAAAAATATAGAAAAAGATTGTTGCTTGATCATCATAAATGATTTGGAGGGAAACAGAAAGTAAAAAAGGTCAGGACAGGTCCCCAAAATTATCTGGATGCAACATGAACCAGTCTGCAGTTGTTTGGATTTCTGTTTACCCTTGCAAATCAGAGAAGGCAGATCACCAGAGAATCTGTTGGTTTGCTGTATTTCAGAATGTTATTTCAGCTGGACAAACTATGAGCAGTTTTGCAGCTGCAAATACATCTAATGTCTTAAGTTTTTAGGGACAAAGTGGCATTGTATCCTTAAGACATTATATTGCTATGGTGTAGTGTTTTATTCAGATGATCAGAGTAATAAAAGAATAGTTTTCTGTTGCCTGAATTGCGGTTGAACCATACAGCTCATTTCTCTACCTCTAAATGAAGAGAAATAAGGTATTTTTCCAGTGTTCAGCACCAATAGCGTATTTTTAGAATGTTTCTGGTTATGGACCCATCTGCATCCTGTTCCACTGTTACTGCACAAAGGAAAGAGAAGCAGAACTGCACAATAACAGAGGAGGGACAAAGAAATTACTTCTAGTATTTCCCTCTCTCCTAACATGAAAACAGATTTCTAAATATTATCACCTACCATCTCATTTGAGAGGCTGCACTTCACCAGCGATGAGAGAATTTGCTCTATTGAAATCATAGTATGGGCACATTGCTAACTCATGTTTGCGAGCTAGCATCACCTAAATTACAGTTTTATGACACAGTATTAGAAAAAGAAGGTTATGCATAGTGAAACCTGATTTTAACTGGGAATGTAGTAGTCGATTTAGCAGGGAAATTTAGTCACCGAGGGAAACAGGCTTTTAAAAGCCATATTGTCTAGAGGAACAGATACAGAGCTATCTTTCAAACTATCTTCTCATGGGTCTTAATAACAGTACTTTACAAACAGCTTTTTGTAATGAAATAAGCATTAACCCAGGTGCACAGATTGCACACAGGCCTCAGCCGCTAGAGCACAATCCCACTCTGCTTCTCACTCATCTCCTGTTCCAACTCCCCTGATTTTAAATGGTTAAACCTCTCCATAACAGATTTTCTTGTAAATATGTTAAAGACTATATAATACCATGCTTCACCTGTAGGTTTTATCTTCCACCCACTGCATGCATGCAGAACTGAGGCCCCAAAAGGCTGAATGAGTTGCCTAAGTTTATACTGTAAGACCTGATAAATTAGTTTTATTTATTTATTTATCATTTATTTCAGTTCTACACCAAGGCCACAGTTTCTACAGTAACATAAACAGAAACTAGGCAGAGCATAGACAGTCTGCTTCTTTTTCCTGGTTGTTCCCTTTTAAATGAACAGTGATTATTTGCATCTTCTTTCCTAAGGGTACAGTTTGGGGTCACGTTAAGGCAGCTAAAACTACGTGCTCGAGATCAGTGACATTTTGGAAACTTTCTCTACAACTGTCCTCATTTTCAGTCTGGGTTCACTGTGCACCTGATGAGGCCACAGTGCTGTGATCCCTGATGTTAGGAGGTGAGCCCCCTGTCCCCCCTGTACCACCAGCACACTGCTCTACGCTTCAGCGAGAGAGCCGGTGAGAGCTGTGCTCCGGCCTCCATGAACCAGCAAAGGAACAACTTTTTCTTCTAGGAAAACATGCATTTCTAAGCTTGATAGGTACCACGCCAGAGTAAGCCAAAGACATTGGTATTGATACTGATGGCTATGTGACCTGGGTGAAAACATACTTAGTTTAGAACTAAAGATACAAAGTGCTGCCTGAATATTGAGCGTTAATTTAAGGGAGAAATATAGCCTGGCATCTAGCGGACTCTCCTCTTACCCTTCCACCAGTAACTCCCTCAGCTCTCCACACAGATGGATCTTCTGTCTTCTTGAAACAATAATTACACAGGTGAATTGTGATTTTTCTAGTAGTTTTGCAATCGTTTCAAATGATTTGCAAAATTTCACTGTTTTGCGAAGCGATCCTGGGGGAAACGTATGAATGATCTTCAACGCAGCATAACCTTTAACAGAAAAACAAATATATTCCAGTGAAAACCAACAATTTTACAGTCAGATATGAGCATTTATTTGTTCAGCTGGTTGCTGGTGGATCTCCCACAAAAGAATTTGGAGGGTCTGTGTGTAAGAACCGGGAAGTTTGGATTAGAAATGTGTCTGACTTAAGAGGGAGTTTTAAGCAATTAACTCTGCAAGCATACAAAAGTGAAGCACAAAGAAACACTAATGGGAAGAGATCATTAATGCAATCCATCCACATTCTCCATCTATACGCTCATTACCTGCTGAAAACACCAGTAGGATTTGCCTATATGAGGAAATGGACCAAAATAGCTACTGCAGAATAAGCCATTCTTCAATTGCTTTCTGTTTGTCCCTGTGTGGACACTGTAGGAATAATTAGTGCACTTATTCTGTTTTAGAATAATCAGTGCATTAATTATTCCAGACTAAAGTATCTTTTATTTCAAAACACTTTGTCCACAAGGGGAGCTATTGTGAAATAGCTTGTGCTCCTCTGCTCAATTTCCATGTGTAAAAAGGACATAATCCGTGCTCTTGGAATAGCTGTACCCCCAGACTCCAGGAACAAATCAAATTATAGACAAGTTCTGATTCTCCCATCGTTCAGGCTGGTTTGTTAAAGTAAGTGAATACATGGAGTTGTTGTGAAAACAGGATTCAGCTGTATGGCAATGAATAAGCTCTTCTTTTAGGAGCTTTTCCTTAATAAAATTATTTTAGTCACATTTGTATTCAAGCTTATTACTGGATTTAATGATTGTACTTTATAGAGGCTGACATGGTAGATGAGACTTTGCCCACTCTTTTGCAAAGTGTGAAATACCGAAATTGGATGAACATATAGTGTAATTAGCTAATTTGATGGGGTAGCTTTATACAGTCTATGTTTTTAGAAACACCACTGATCTAGCATTTTTTGTGATGCAATGCAATTAAACAAATTAGACCAATAATGCCTAAACAGTGACCTCACAACACTGTTAAAAATCTTTAAAATTAAGGATGGGAATGGTACTGTCAGATCTTACTAAACTGGGAGGAGAGTCCCAATATGCTACCTACTGCTCTCCTTTCAGCAGCCCAGCATACCAACTTGGTAGAGTAAATTGCAGAGGCAGACTCAAATCTCTATTTCTGTCTGCTATTTTTTTGTTTGTTTGTTGTTTGTTTGGTTGTTTTTTTTCAACCTCTCCATATTATGTAGGGAAATATAACCATAACAAGAACTAGTCCCCTCTTTTCTATGCAGGGTATTGCAGAATGACACAAGAACAAGGGGATAAAACCCTTTTCCTCTCATAGCAGGCATGATTTCACCTAATATTTGAGAACTATAATGAAATTGGATACAAGATATTTATATGCAGTAAATAATACTCTTTTCCACTTCCATGTTTCATATAGGTTGGGTTGCACTGTCTCACCATCCATCCTCTGCCTTTGTTTCACTAGAGGGAAATCAAATGCAATTTGGGATATATTTCAAAATAAGTGGCATCATTGCTTAGCATGTATTTTCAATAACATCTGCAATGGTCATGGGACATGATTTGCTAAAGTTTTACCAATCTCTCCTGTGTCTGGCTAAAATTATGGAAGTCGTCTGATATTTCTCAAAATACATTCATCGTCCAAAAGCCCCTGCTCACAGTATTATTTTGCTATCAATTCTTCAGCCTTTGATCTTGACGTTTATTTAACCTAAGATACTCAGTTAACCAATAACTGCTCCAAATTTACTACTAATAAAATTTTCTGTAGTATGTTGAAAATAGACTAAATGATGTTGATTTTCATTATATCATAAACCCAGAATTCTGCATAGAAAAATTGTTATTAAATAGCTCCTTACCAAAAGAAAATATTGACATATACAATGCATCTATAGCTCCAAAAAGCTCTGCTGATGGATTTATTTTCATTTTGCCAAACTAATAGAACAAATTTGATTTGTGGCAAATAACATTTGTCTATTTAAGACTCATAACACAGATTTTTGTTGCTAGTCATTCCCATAATAAGTTTTTCCTCAATTAAAGTTTCTGTTCATTTACAAGATGGATGCAATTAGAAATACAAGATGTTCGGTATTCTCAGCTCAGACTCTGTTATTATCTTGTGTTTCTTATGTGCTACTGTAGCTGTTCTACCCTGAATTGAACTAGATTATGATTACTAGTTAAGAACTGAAAACACTGCCACTTCTACTTCTTTCTGTGAGTTACTTTATAAATAAATACTTTCAATTACAAAATTGCTCCCAAAGAAATGGGAATTATGTTGAAAGTACCCCACTGCTGCTGTAACAGTTTCAGATTTATTGAATCCTTCTCACTATATTACAATATCTCCTGCTGTTTTACCTGGACTGCAGCAATGCCAGACTCCAACCTTGTATTTTGTAATGTTTCAAACCATATGGGACCAAAAAAAAACCCAACATTCTTCCATCTTCAAGCTTTTGATTAGAATCAGAGTGGAAATGCTAAGAAGAAATTTTAAAATGCCCCCCTTCTCATTTCCAATAGGTTGGCTAAGAGCCACGCAGAAACATTTCAATTTTACAGTTATCTCAGATTTTACAGGCAAGGGTCTAATTTAATTTTATTTGTATTTATGAAGGCCAACTCTAGCATAGAGGCACAGATGATACAGCTGAGTGAGGCAGACGAGAGAAGAAACATGTTCAGCATTAAAACAATGCTGAATTTGGGAGAAACATGCTTTCCCATCTGCAGCTATGCTACAGCTAGTGCTCTGCTTTTAAAGTCATTCTTATGAGGAAGTTTCATATCAAATTTCTTGATCTTGTTGTCATAATCATTAAAGTGAGAATACAGGCTCCGGATATGGGCTTTACCACTGTATGAAGGCATGCTGAAAATTTAAATGTTTGGATAATTTCACCATCCTGTAGCTTTAGGACTGGATCATTCTCATTTCTTTTTCAACACAACAATAATTTCAAAACGAAAGCTATGCGATGATATTCTTCCTTTCTTATATCTATACAGACCTTTTTACTCAAACTTTGTCTCAATGTTCTAAATAGCTTCTTATTTCCTTCCTGTATACATTTATGTATATTTACTCATTTTTAGTGTACACAAAAACATTTCAATCACAGAAATTACAAACTATAGCTGGTTTACTCACTGCAGCATCACAAATAGCAATGACAAAAATACAAAGTAGTAAAGGTTGCAGAAAGAAGAAAAGCATTGACTTTGTTTTTATACTATAAATAACTCCAGGGGACACTTCTGGCACACCAAGAGTAAGCCATAGTTTTTTAAAATTTTTACTATTTATTGTTGTTAAGTACTCCATGAATGTATGCATGGAAGAGAGGGAAACCCTTCTACTGCTTAGTTCTTACCCATTACACCATCTAGCAATCTAAAGCCAAATACTACCCACCCATTTTAATTGTCTCACTTAGGTCAAAGGGATTATTTACTTGTCTAAAGTGGTCCTAAATAATAAGTAAGAGAACCAAATGATACTTAGAGATTGTTCCAAAACAATATAAACAAAACCAGATCAGCTGTCTCGCCAGTTGCTCACATGGAGATTCCAGAAAAGCTATCCATAACACATCAAATTCTTTCTTTTTATTTTCATTCTTGACAAACTATTCTTTCAGGAACACAAGGGCAGGAAAAATCAACTGCCAGATGGTGAGCTAGGGTATCAGCTATTGGATCCAACAGTACACTGAAAGCAGCCAACATTCTCAAGGAAAGGCATTTAATGGCATCTGAAAGAAAAGGCCCCCAATTTCTGGGAAAAAGTAAAATGGAATCAAAGAAATGGACCACTGCAAACTGTATCCACAAAGAGGATCACCATGTAAGCCGAGATCAGAAGAAAGTGAAATAGATCCAAGAGTCATTTAGACAGTGACTTTTGTTATACCTTACATATACGAAACAAGTCCTGCAAATAACTGGCTTTTCATGCCAGGAGAACAGAGAATCTGTATATGAATTTATGCTAAAATTGTCAAATGTAGATGACATCTTGGCTTTTCTGACATTCTTGTCCCTGTTCTTTGCTGGCATTCGCTTCTGAAAGTATTATGGAGTGCTTTCTGTGTTCTATCCCTTGCTACCTTTGCAGATGCATCCAGTGTTACACATTACTGAAATTAGCCCTCCATGAGATCCTGGCAGTTTAGAACAGCCTCAAGCAGAGAAAGAGATAAACACATATTTGTATAACTATGAAATGCCTCAGTTGAAGGTAAGCAAAGAAATTAGACTTGGAGAGTTCATAAGGGGAATGCAGATCATAAAATCAACAGACTCCCTGAGATAAAAATAATGACCAAGCACTTTAAGCCTGTAACATGCAGAAGATCATACAAAATGAGCTTGGCAAAGCACAATACACAGAATAGTCATTTGCAAACACCATATCATGCTCAGATCAGGGAATCATTCCATATAACCTCCCTGATTTCAGGTTTTGTTTTATGATAGGCTACACAGTGAATTTCCAAATGCAGTTTCAAATCAGACCTTAAGTAATCTTTGTTTACAAGCTGGACTCCTTTCCTTTTTGAGTTTCTTACCAAAACGCAGCTCCCCACCTAAGATTTAAAAGGGCTTTAGATTTCCCTATTGCGATTAGGGACTTTTTTTTTTCCCCCTACCACTCGAGGGTAAGCATTGGATGGTTCTCCTCTGTACCATCATTGTCAAACACAAGTAACTCAAGCGACTGCAATAGTGTGACTCCAGACATTTACTAGTTTAACAAGACAAACATTTGGCCTTTAGAAAATTGGGTGATTCAAATCACTCTTGTGAAATCTGTTTTGAAACCTTTGTTGAACATGACAGATGCAACATGAAGATACCTCTAGACTGACAATAAGAATTTTGAAAAAGATATAAACTTCATGCAGGAATCCCAGTTCTGTCTCCTGAATATTAAGAAAAAAAAAACATTCTCTGAGGACAGATTATCCTGTAACTGTTGATGGTAGAATTATTTTACTTTCCTCTGAAGTAAATGCTTCTGGTTCCTCCTAGACATTGGACTAAATAGGCCATGCGACACAAAAACATAAAATAAAATGGACGCTGGTATGCACTGGAATTTTCAGTTATGGACCTAACAAGAAAATGAGCTTGTAAAATTACGTTCTTCCAATTGACATCTTATACTTTTCACTATTCTTTGCACAGTCCAAATTGAAGACCAGCTGATAACCGGTTGTCCCACAGATTTATTAGCATCAGAGAATAGGGAGGGAACAAGGTCCATTGTTATGCCTTTCTACTAGGTACACACAAATGCAGAAGGACAGAAGAGGCAAGGGAAAAGCAGGACCATGTCTGAAACTCGCCCAGTGTTTTGGCTATCAGAGCTGGCTGACTATACTAACAGAAAGATTTTCCATTCCCTGAAGTAGCACAGCAAAGGGATAAATTCTTTGTGCTGCCAGGACACCTAGTAGGGCTTCTGCATTTTGAGACATGATTCCTTGAGGCAATATGACTGAAGGGATGTGGCTCCCTTCAGTGCAGGGTTCTGCTTAAATGCAACACTGAGCCCTGGAAAAATATATTAACTCATTCCTCATTTGAGCTGCCAAACGTACCAGGAATACCTGGCAGCAACTCCCTGCCATGCTGCCAACCATTCTAGGTACACAGCCGGCTATTTTAGTGATTTCAGAAGAACTCAGAGGATTTGCAACACAGCAGCAACAGCAGTGGAGGAACAAAAACAACATTTGATTTCTTTTTCCCCACAAATTTCTATACGAGACTGGACTTAAACCCATTCAGGCACAGAACTCCAAAATTAACTAGTGTCCTTCATGGCTCCAATCCAGACTCAACTGCTTCTCTACAAATCAGACAATTTAAGAGCTGATACCAAGCAATTGCCTCTCCTATTCTCAGAATGTTTTATGTTCACGTCACAAGCAATTCTGTAAAGCCTTGATAGGTATATTCATTATTTATGGTCTGCCATAATTATATTGGTTACTTATAGCTTAGCCTACAGGAGACAGTGTCATGTGTGGAAAGCAGAACTTACCAATGCTAATGAACTTTTGCAGGGGATTTTGAAAATTATGATTTCTCTTAAAAACAAGAAATGCAAAATAGCAAGAAGTTTAGTAAGAACATCTGGTCTAGGGTAAAACTGGGGAAGGGTGCCATTGGTTTTGAAACATGAGTTTTATCCTCAAAATTTTTCCCTCCAAATAAGAACTGCAGCCTTTCTTTTAGCTTCTACTTATATGGTGCCCATACTCTCAATTCTTTGCACAAACTTGCACAGAGCATGGACTGCACTGGCATTTCTTAATAGCAAGGTATTTAAATAGGAGCAAGTGCCTACCTTCAGGATGGAGCTGGCTACCACCCACCAGTATCATTTAAACCGATTGCTTTTTAATATTTAAAGAAAAAAAAAAAAGAAAAAAAGTGATAAATCTAGATTGACATCTCTCTGCATTTTTAATAACGCAACTTCAGTGAGTAAAAGCGGCTGGTATTCGTACAAACAGCACCATTGCTACTGGTGTTTAAGGGCCCAGTTACATCTCAAGGATTATACAAATAACAAATGTTAAGGTCCAGCAGCGTAAAGCAGGCAGAGGCCTTCAGACAACATGGAACCCCCCCATGGCTATGGTAGAAATAGTGCATATCAAGAAACTGGCAATACCAGTAAGGTTTCAAATATAAACACTCAGCTTTGAACTGAATTAGTGAAGAGAGAGATGATAAAACAGGCAGTCAGCAAAGGCTCTTCACAAAATGCCAGACAAAGTTTCAGCTTTTTTTTTTTAAGTCTGCTAATTTGTGTTTATCAGCACAATGAAAGGTTGGGCACAGAAAGATACTCAGAACTTAAAAGCTAAAACTGGACTGTCGACATTTCATTCTCTTTTTATTAACTATCAGTGAGTATTCTGCATAGACACAGCCCATGAAAGTAATAATAGAGAGAAATTAATTAGATGACTGCATTTCAATCATGGGGTTTTCTTGACATTTTATACCAAAGGAATACAGCTCAAGCAGTTTGTAACTGACAGCAATGCCATGAAATTGCACTACAGCCTTGATAATTATCCTCTTCATTATTTTTATAATATATAAAGAGATAAAGTACAACATTCCCCTTTCATTTTATAATAGTATGCAGCATAATGGAAGCAGCTGAAGGAGAATGTTTGTCTTACAATGCTACAGTTTAAATCTAGTGACAAGGAAAGAAGTATCACATTAATGATGCACAGAGAACAGCACTACAAGCAGCCATCCTTTATATAATTATTCTATGCAAACTGTAAACATATGGGATAAATAATATATCCCAAACTTTTTTCTCTTGCTTTCTTTCCTCACTAGAAGGAAAAATATATTAATCTCATTTATATAATTTTTCTTCTTTCTTAAACGATAGTGCCATCAAAGCTTATAAAAAGATTGATGACACAGAAAGGGTTGGTCATTTCTCGGTCTGTCTTTCTACAGCAGTACCAAGCACTTCTGCACTATACAAGCCCAGCAAATTAATAGAAGTTGGGAAGAGTCCTTTTGGCTCAAAAGTAGTAAAGGTCTTATCAAGTATTATGGATAATTTTAACTAGGGAAGGTAGTGGTAAACCAGTAACAATTCCATAATTTGGCAAACTATTTTAGACAATATTCAGAAAATATAGGTAGGGAACTCTCAGCTGGAACATGACAAACACGTACAAGAAGATGAGACGTTACCATTTCCCTGTCTACCACAGGATCAGCTCAACTTAGTATGAACAACAGAAGTCACCTCCAGATGGCTACAAAAGAAGTCAGTCTGTTACCTTAATAAAGCAGAGATCGAAATCAGGATAACTTGAGGAACAGTAACTTTGCAGGTAGTTTCAGCAGAAGCTGCCAAATTAAGCCTGTAGAGATATGAACACCTAAAGCAGCTCTGGAGCACAGTAACCTCTTGTCTCTGAGCTTGAAGTGAGGAGTCTTGGTGTAACCCCTATAAAATGTAAACTTTATTTAGTCTAGGCAACATCAGGTTCTTAGTGTGAATTAACTTATACTAATAACACGGTGATACCTGCTTCCTTCCGTAGAGTGCCTGGCTCTAGCAGAGGACCTAGATTTTTAATTTACCAACATACCTTTAGAACGTCTTTCTTCAGTCATTGTAAGTAGCACCCAAAAAAGAAGATGGCTTGTACGTAAACTGGAAAACCATCAGTAACTTTATAATTTTTTTCATATCACAAGAGGAGTGTGAGACCATGATATCGTGAATATAAACAGGAGTGCCACGGCCACAGAATGCAGACTCAGATCATATTTGCCGCAGTATAAGGGCATTAACTTCAGGGTGTCTGACTGAGGCTCATTTTTCATTATCTTCATGACGTGCATGTATGCAGGTACTCCTTGCCACTTATCATATTGTTCAAGTTCCCAGAGGTTTTGCCATACTCAAGGTCTAAACGGATATGTTAAAACTTTGTGGGAAAAAAAAAGAGCCAGAAATATTTGGTTGTTTGCCCAGGTATCGTATGAAGGATAAAATATATCCTTCTGCATTTTCAAGCCACATATTCCTTTATACCCGACAACTCTAAGCATTTTAGCAACACGTGTACTTTTGCAATGCATTTTGGGTAAATCTACAACTTCGGCCATTCACCCACCAGTTCCTGTGCCACACACCAACCTGACGCTGTAGTTTCCTGGAAACATGGACTTTTTGGGCAATGCCTCACCTGGGCTCTGCCTCACTTGTGTATACAGCACAGGAACACAGCACATGGGGCATGGGTCTGGCCCTGCAAAACACACACCATACCTCTCACCTGTGCATCCACAGCACCAACAATGCATTCTCTGCATATACCCTCCCACACACCACAGATCTGATGCTTCCTCATTACAGGAGATGTAGGACCATGCCACACGTGTCCTGTGAGTATAGAATTGTCAGATCTCCTGTGCACACAGAAATCAGCTCCATGTCAACTGCACATCTCTCAGACACAATGAAACACTACCATCTTTCCCAGTGATTCAGCAGAAGATAGTCTTTAAACATATCTAAAGCCCACCTTATCGCTAGGGGAAAATACTTTTCTGTTCTAAAACACGCCATGGTTATTCAAGAATGTTCTATTCAGTCATGTATATACCCTAGGCAGTTATTTTCATTGTTTTTCAGTGGATCAGAGCAGACTACGATATTTTAAGCCATACAAAGAATAAGGCAATACTAGCTTTTGATCCTGAAGAACAAAAGGCCTGCATTAACCTATGTGCAAAGAGAGGAGAGCTGACAAAATGGGGGTGGGGGTGGAGGAGGGAAAGGGAGAGAATCTGTCAGATCTTTGAAGTAATCCAAGGTCAAAAGTTTCCTCTTAAGAATATACGAGCAATGTGAACTTACCCTACCCAGGAAGCCACCTCACAAGGTAAACATTTTCAGAAGACAAGTTGTTGGAACTCTTCATAGCGTCAAAGGTTGAAATGAGCAAAGTGGTGGCTGGTTTAAGGCATCTCTCCTTTGAAATGTCCAAACTTCCTTAATTTTCAGACATTGTGCAGATAAAGCCAAAAAAGTCCTCTTGGTATATACAAAAAGAGCCTGCACCCTTTGAATAAATAAAGGTGTTCAAGTCAAGCCTCAAGGAACACAAAAATGAACACAAAACACCGCCCCTGTCCCCCAAAATAAAGGTCAGATACTTCTAATAAATTAATGTGACCTGAGTATCCAAAAATCTGAGCTGTCAAAATTGCCCATTAGAACAGAATCAGAGAGTACTTTAGACATAGCTGAAGCATTGAAGACCTTTCCACCCATCAGGTGTTCATTATTTGCCTCAGCTGAATTCCCAGAACAGCTTCCATGAACTTGCCAGTGCTAAACCCACTCACATCATTCTCCAAGTAGTTCATGCTGAGAGGCTGAGTTTGTGCTGAGGCTGACAGCAGGCAGTCACACAAATCCTTTTAGCAATTTAGCAAAGAGTTAATGATGGTTACCTGAAAGTATCCGAGACACCCTCCTGTAGAATTTTTTGCCTTTATGTATAAGCTTAAGAAAATTCAGACTTACGGGAACAATAGCATAACAACACTTCCCAACAGTTGTCACTTAAATAGACATACATCATTTTCATTTGCTCAAATAAAAGTTATTATTTTCATGTTTTCATCACTACTTCAATAGGATATTAAGCACATTAAAAGTTTTAAGTACACAGATAGGATGATTAAATTAGGCCTATTCATGTAGGTAATACAGCTGCGCACTGACTTAGGTACCTAAAATAGTATCTATGAGTAGAAAAGAAACAGAGAGGAAGTTTCTAAAAATGAGAGCTTGAAGGGACATAAAGCATCCAGCATATATACTATCAGATTTCTTCATACAGAGGCACTGCTGCAACAGTGTTGTTTCTTCAAAGAGGTAGCCCTTCAACAACATAAAAATATACAGATTTTCAAACACAGTGAAATATTTTCTAATATGAACATCCTAAAAAGGGGAAATCAATAAATGGCATGAAAAACTTCAAAGACGGACCTCCTGTCAATGACAGAGGTTCTTCAGCGATGTAAAGTCTTTGAAGAAGGACTCCCAGTGCTGGGAAACCTTTGAAGTGACAGAAAGCAGACATTTATAATTACAGAAAGGTGCGGTGTCCAGCAGAGATAGTAAAAAGATATAACTGGGGTATGTGGGGGGGAGGTTGAGCGGTGGCTTGGGCCCTGAGTGACCCTGTTCACTTGAAGCCTAAAAGCCTGCAAGGTCAACTCTATATCCATATGAAAGAGACAATTTGTGAAATGGAGATGTGGGTAGGGCTTAGAAACCAAATTACTGCAGCTTTCACACTTCTAGCATATGTTTATTAAACAAGGCATCTCTCTTTTCTCACTGCCCAGACTCCGGCACACACATCACCACACAGCCAGTTTCCACTTTGCAGCCTATGCTCCCTGGAGGGGATAGCTGGGCTTGTTATGTCCATTGGCTCAGAAGCTGGCTTGGACTATGAAGAGGGGTAGTCCAGCTTTACAGATATTTATCTATATATTTTTCATGAGTATATCACTCCTTGCTGAAATTCATACTCTCCTCTTCTCCCTTGCTCCCTGCCTATTTTTTGATAAAGTGATATAGAAATCCAGAGAAACGAAAAATTATATTCTGGAAGAAAACCGTGAACTGTCTAGATTCTGTCTGGAGTTCTTTTAATTCTTAGCTACTTGAAAGGAAAAATATGAAAGTTTAATTTACAGGAGTAGGATTTTGCTCTCCCCTCAGACTACAAGGAAAGTCTCTGCTGTGTTTTTGGAGCAGATCAGGATCTGCCCATGCTCCGAGCAGTTGAAAAGCAGAAGTTATTTTAGCAGGGTACTGGGCTCACACTAGCGTGGCTCAGCTGAGACAGAGTTAACAGCTCACAATTGTCCCTGTCTTGCATACTTTCACAGTTCCTGGTTGTCCTAAAGCACCTGCCGAGGAATCTTGCTTCTGCCCCAAAGATCACATAGCTAAATCCAACATATTCTCTTTTAGCTTCTTCCCTGTCTGTGACATGCTAGAAATGTAATATTTACAGAATGACATGAGTATCTGATGTGAGCCAAGATTTTCTGGAAAGCTGAAGTGAAAGACAAGCAAGCAAATCAGCAGATGCTACCACCTCATTTGAAATCCCTTGGTCTTTCTTGTAGAGCTGGACCATAATCTGGAAGCAGGACTGCTCACAGTGGGCTGAAATGGGTCCTCCAGTCAAGAGGTCTGTATTCTTCTGCCCCAGGCACTAGAGCATCCAGTTCCTCAATGGTCCATCTGTGAGCCTCAAATCCATACAGTCCATACTGAATTACCAAAAAGCAAAAATCAGCTCCTTTTCCCCTGTGCTTCCCTGCAGACTTGCATAGCTAAGACTTCCAAGCAAAGGCTGTTGGGAGATGGCATCCTTTTATCATTGAAATAAACACATGGACAATGATGCTTGATAACTTTTACACCACCCTGCATCCGCTGATCTCAAATTCAGTGACCAACCCAGAGTATGAATGGGAAAACTGAGGTCCTGGGCAGAAATTCAGGCTGGCTCTGTAGAAAACCTTAAAAGTCTTAGCACAAACATACCAAAGTTTATTACTGCAGGAAATTCAGAGTAGACAGCATTGAGTCTATTTTTGTCTTTAGATACCCTTCAGTCCCAGGTTAAGGTCAGAACTAGAGTAAATAATACCAAAGACCAATGCAGTCTTTAGAGAATTGCTGAAGATTATTTTGTTGAACTCTTCTTTTGCTGGCCAGACAGCAACCATGTAATTAGGATAACTATGCAATAGTGTTTTTAACGGAGTGCTATAGAGAAAAACTCAAACTACAGTACTGTATTTGTTTTCTCATGCATCAACAATTTAGTCTTTCTTCTGTTCAGGAGGTTGGCCTGAAGGGAATAAGGGAAAGGAAATGACTAAGATTATTACCTTTTTATAACTGTCTTTCTAAAAGTTATAGCATTGGCTACATGAGGTGCGTAGTAAAAAGGAAAAAAAAAAATCCTAAATACCAACGGAGAGACCGTATGGAAACTCAGAAGCAATTAACAAACACAAAATTTTTAAGAGTAGTGATGAAATTAAGTATTATTGCCAGAAGATGTTTACTACTTAAAATATCTTTCAGGTCTCTCAAAATATTGCTTGGAGAATTTAGCATGACAAAGAAAACAGATGTCAGATAACACATAACACATCAAGAAAACAATAATATATTCTGAGTTTAAGAGTCCTGCTGGTGATATGGGACAAAAAAATATGTGTCTGGGCAATCTGAAACAACTTTTAAATAAAACAAAATCAAACCAAATTTAGATGTTATTTCTGAAGTGCCTACACATCATGTAAATTTTGTGCTACAAAAAGTTAGGCAACAGACAGGATGAGCTCAGCAAAAACTGAGATTATTGTAAATGTGGAAAGAAGTGGAAATTGCTTTCCGATGCGTAGTATTCGCTGGCTGCATAATATGCACTGACAAGATTCAGAAGTATATGGTACACAGGGCTGTTTATACCACACCTGTTTAATGCCAACACTTTAATAAAATAAACACTCTAAATCCACAGCTGGACATCATTACAAAAAGGAGGGTGCAGGCATAAAGACCTTTCCAAACTGAGAAGCAAGGAGACCTTCCTTGTGGCTGCTGCATGATAACCCTTTTGCATGCTTATCAATATCACATTCAGTGTGTTCTGGCATGTGATATGACATGTAAAGATCTGTACCCATTAAGATACCTACCTTTTCACCTATTCATCCCTATTACTGGAATTCCTTCGGAGCCACATATCCGTTGTTCCTCACTCTCACATCCTGGCTTCCAGGCTATTTCTGTAGTCGTTCAGCAGAGCACAGAGTACTAAGAGCAGTGGCTTTCCCCCTGTGTAGAATGAAGACACGCTCTCTGTTGCTGAGTGGAATTGCAGCAGCACACATTGGACAACAGCGTAAGACCAGAAATCATTGTACCATCACAGCCATTGGGGTAATGCCTCACTTACAAGGGAGACCAGTAGAAAATGAAATTACGTTTAGTGCACCAATTATACCACAGGGACATCCTCATGACATAGTAAGAAAAGGATCTCAGTGACCATACACAGAGGAACTAGTAGTGAGGCCTTAAAAACAAGGACCAAAACACCCTGAATAAACCATGAACAGACAGTACTATGATGCAGAGGAGGGACGTTAGAATACCAGTACCAGTATTTTTGGTAATTGGAAAGACTTCAAGGCTCATTTCAGGGGCAGATAACTGCTACCACTTGTCTTACAGACAACAGGAACTTGAACAACAGATAGTATGAGCTACCTTATTCATGCATTTAAAAGAAAAAAATAAAAGCCCCATTTGACCATAGTCTAAGAATCAAGAGAAAGATTATTACACAATGACCCAAAGTTACATGCCTTGTTGATATTCCAGGTTTTTACTGTAGATGATAATAAGTTCCGTGAGTTTGCCAAGATGTCATCTTTGTCATATTGTTTTTTGCTGTTCTTTCCTTATATTTTGCCTGAGAACACAAGAATCAGATTTATGAAAAATGTATGCTGTTGTCAAGAACATACAAATAATTTCTGTGAAGTGTTAACTAAGAAGGACTTATCTGCCAAAATTTAAGTATATGTTTGTTTTTAAGCACTTTTTATTTTCATTCTTCTGTGGGAATCATCAAAATATGATAATGTATTGTTTAAATTCTGAACTTCAAATACAATAAACTAACCTGAGACAGGACTAATGCTGAGAACTCAGTAATTCTTCTAATACCTATTGGATTTCAGGCACCTCTCAAGCTTCCAAATACCTTTCAGATCCTAGAGATGTCTCACAAAAAAAACCCAAACCAACAAACAGCCAAAAGTAGAGTTTTTTTTTTCAAATATCAATCAGAATACATTTTGTACTTCATTAAATAGTCTCTTCCAAACATACAGGTGCTGCACATAACGAAAACCTGAAATGGTGTATTAGCAGCTGATAACGTGAATCTATAAAAAAAAATAAATCATGAAACTTCTCCAAACCAGATTCAACCACTACCTTCAATTCTATAGGGTAACATTCAAATACAGTTTCCCATACTATGTTGATTATTTTTTTTAATATTGGTAAGAAAGAAGGGCACTGATCAGACCTCTAATATTCTTTAAACAGTAAACCACACACAGGAGAGAATCCCTTGCTTTGAAGAGTGTACTTTTACAGCATTATCCAGCAAATGTGATTCACATGTAAAAATCCATAGTCAGGAATTGTGAAACTAATTTTATCAATATTAGTAGGATTAAATCTACTTTTTAATATTAACTGCTTAGCAGGATTGATCGGCTACAGGAAATTTAACAGAAAGGAGAGGATGAATGTCACCACAGAACAGAAAATGTTAATCAGTTTAGTTGCATCTTTTGTAGGACTTTTGCTGTTTCTGGCTACAGTCCACGTGCCCCTTCGTGAAAGACAACTGAGTATTTGAAATGAAAAGCTGTGGACAAGAGTAAGACTTGAAAGATCACAGCATCAAGATTCAGGTATTTAGAGTGAAAAGGCAGCAAGATAAAAGCCTCACACTAACACAAGGAATTCTGGAGATGGAGCTAAATGTAAGTTGATTAGTGTTTGGGGTGTGGACTAAGTTAGGCTTTGCAGAAAGCACATTTGAGGATTGTTTCCAGCATGTGAATTTTTGCACAGACCTTCAGTATATTACTTAGGGCAGTTCCACTGCCTAAACACGGTTCTGTCTCCAGCGCATGGAGACAGCAGGGACAATATGTGGCATGCAGATACCAGAACTCTCAGGAATAGCAGCTTGAGCTCAGCAGAACACAGTAAGGCTTCTTAAATAGCACTAGACTGCTATATGGAGGCACCCGAATGCTTTTGCATCCCATGGCACATGGAAGACCCAGCTCTGAAGCGCAACCCAGAAAACCCCTCTCAGTCCCTGTAAGCACTGACATGTTTTGTCTGCAAGTTTCCTAGGCACACCTTAAAACTTGCCCCTTACCCCTGGGCAGGTCTGTGCTTTGACTTAGGACGGACAGATTAGAGGAAGCACTACGGACCAATCCAACGAGCAACTGTACATAAATAAACAAATCTCACTAAACACAGCAACAGCTGAAAGCTCCCTCAAAAACTTGGAGAATAAGCCTCACTGTCAGTCTCATTTCCTTAAGCCAACAGATGAGCAGCCACTGTATTTATGCAGGGTCTGGAGGACAGTAACATTGCCTTCTGCTGTGAAGCAATGCCCAGTGAAGTACCCGAGCCCTCGCGACTGTTTAGAATGGAGTGATTATCCCCCCACAGATGTCTAGGTTTTCTTATGTGCTTCTTTGGAAAGCACAGGGGCCAGAGATCTCTGTCTCTGGTGATGATGCCTGACCTCCAGGTCACCTAGTGCTGTGTGTGCTGCTCCCTGAGCTCCCAGTGCAGTGATCGGCCAGACTGGTTCCACCCTGGCTGCAGGGTCACCCTCCAAAAGAGGGTGCAGCCACCGCGTGACAAAAGCCTGAATCCCACATCACACGAGTCAGATCACAGCCCAGGTGTGCACTTGTGTCCCACAGTTCAGACAACTTCTTATGGTCACACCATGTGTCGGCCATGGCGATGTCTGCCCTTCCTCAGGCACGTTGGGGTGGGTACAGACCCTAACAATTAGGAGGTTTTAGCTACTGTGGTGAGAAAGGCTGTCTACGACTGAGGCAAAACGAATTCAATTCCCACAGCTGCTAAATGACAAAGACTTCAGAGACACCACTCCTTCACTTTGAAGGATAGCAGGATACAGAACAGGAGGGGAAGAGGTGAGCCTCATGCTAAAGGAAGGATGGCTACTTAGAATCTCCCCTCTGCTATTTTTTTCTAAAGGGAAACCACGTCCACAGGGAAAAAGGAAAGCAACAAGGGAGCAGAAGATTGTTCTTACTTCTGTATGCTCTAGATTCCCTGCAAATAACAGGAATTTGTTATGTTGCAGGAAAACTGAGCATCTAGCTGGAGCCCTCCTGCAGAATTCAAGACCTGAAGTGTGTAGGTCTTTGACCTTACCTGATTTTCAAGGGCATTTTTCTTACATTTTTTTTTTTTTTGCAAACTGTTATCTCAACCTCAGCGGTAGTATCAGTCTAAAATCCAAAGCACAAAATTCAGATAGCTCCTAGACTGTTTCCTTTCTTTTGTATTTTTCTATGAGTATTATAATACAATATATACAGAGACTAACTTTTAGTAGGTTTGGAATTTATCTGTTTAAAATTGTTATTGTTTGAAGAGCATGCATTTTTCTAAGAATCACCTGCCTCTCGTATCCATAAACTATGCACAGTATGGTGGGTTGGGTAACATCAAAGGAAGCAGATCTTTTTCAGTAATATATTGTATTCCGTAAATCAGCTTGAAAGGTATTTTTCAGCTCATTTTGATTTTTATGCTTTCTTTTTCCTGCTGCTTGATGTAAAACTGACAAAGTAAAACTGACAATAAGCTTCAGAGAGATGCAAACTTCCTGGTACAGAAGAGTAAACATTTCTCTTAACAGATTGAGTCATTTTCACTTTTACTGTCATTAAAAAACTCCAAAACTCTATGCAAGCGGAGGAGCCAACAAGCTAGCAGGGTACTCCTGGATGCTGCTTTACTGCCTTATTTTTACAGATAGTTGTATATTATCTTTAGAAGATCATGTAAATTAAGACAGTGTCAGCTACACATACAGGGCATCCTCAAGGCCTGCAGTTCAATATTTTGAGCAGGACCACAGCAACTGGACTGTGAAGGTTGAGCCAGACTGGTCTGAGCCACTAACTAATCCCTCAAAAGCCAGTATTTTCCACCCCACAGCAACACTGGACTGCAGTTATTGCCTTCTCTCTAGCACAAAACAGCTGCATTTTCTATGTAGAACACAAATTACTTTAAGACAGAAAATATACAGGTTGAAAATGGGGCAGCAATGCAAATAACTGCTGAAGTGGAGTGTGGAAACGCTTGGGGGAGCAAATCCTTGGGGAAGACCTGGAAGAGCTGTCAAAGCTGTGCAGCTAAAGGACAAGCACCAAAATGTCCACAGGATCAGTTCTTTGTCCCAGTGTTTATGAATCAAGCCCACGTAAACCATTCCCACCCTTTTCACAGCATAGTCAAAGAGAAGGTTGTTATTCTCAGCCCACAATCTATTGCTAGTAATGCACATGTTAGTGAGAGCAACATCACAGGGGTGAAATCATTCTTTCAATTTGGAAAACTAGTGTAAATAATTTTTTTTGGCTGTCTTTTTCTAAGTACAATAAGTTTATTTTTTTCTACTGTATAAAGATTATATATGTTATAATTTATTATATATGCTATATTATATAGCATTTGTGGGTGGTTTACATATATTATCTGTGAGAAGAATACACATCATGAATGACAAGGGTTTTAAACTACAACTGCATTTCCAGACTCATTGAGACTGCCCCAAGTTTAGATATTAAAGCTCCTTGTACAATTTTATCCTTTAAGTTTTTTCTCTATTATTTTATACACTCAAGTAGCTGGTGGTAAATTGTAAACATGGCTAAAACCTGCAGAGATCCTTTTATAAAGAATTTAAAAATCCATTTAAGATTTAACCCCCTGGATTATTAATTTACTTCAGCATTTGTAAGCTGTATAATTATAGCTATAGCACTTTGTTTTCACGTTTAGCTTGTAGACTTTACTCATCATACAAAGGATATTTTTCTCTTTTCACAATAACTTTTTGCTCCAAATCTCTTTTAGCTACAGACTAATTTGTAAGAGCATTTTGTTTGCCTGAAATGGGCAGCAATTTAATTTTCTTTTTGCTTCTTTAATGTATCAGCAGAATCAGTTAGATGCTGCAAATGAGTAAGGAATAATAATTTCCAGAGAAAATTACAGAAATAAAGAGTAAATAACTCAGTGTTAAAGAAGAATTAATATAATGGGATCACTCAGAAACTATCAGGATCATTAATGAAATTAAAGTATAACCCATACTAATTTAAAAATTCAGTTAAAGGCTACATTTAAAATTACGAAATGTCAGGGGGAAATATGTAAATTATGAAAATAATTATTATAAAGCTCTGTCTGGAAAGTACCCATTTATACAAGCCTAAAGTCACCCATTGAGTTTACATGCATTGATACTCACGCTATATTATGGAGCAGAATATTATTAAGGGAAATGGTTTAGTTCCATTTTCTTTTAAATATAGTTAAGATACAAATAAAGATAAAAATACACTTATTAGCTCCATCTGACTTTTATGATAATTACTTTTAAATTAATTTGATTTTCTGAAATATGTATCCTTTTACATATACTTAGGGGATAGATTTTACTGACAACTTGTAGGGCAGTGAGGGGGAGATAGTGGCGTAGCAGGGACGAGGCTGAATTGCTGCCGGGTTGAGTTCCTGTCCATCATACACTTACATCCATCACTTACCCCACCCCCTGGCAAATAGTTAAACTCTGAGAAGGGGGCCTGGAAAATGTGCTACCCATGAGAGACTAAAGCAGGTGAAAAGATGATTAATATATGTCAGGATCACAAGGTGGCAACTCCATCCCATGGATGTCATGTCTGATCTTCAATGGAGAGGAGACAGGATTTTATTCACAGTTTATGGGATTTTAGGAAGCTTGTAGACAGAAGAATCACCATTTATTTGATATAAGTCATTGAATACTGAAGCTACAGAAGCTTTCTTTACCTAGTAACTGGAGGGTTTCCTAGCCACTTGATTGATAGACTTCACTGCCAGATTTTAAATACTGGGAATGTTACTTGTAGATCTACTTTCTTTGCTATTGGCCCCATGTCTTCCCTATTTTTGTTCATGTTATCACACCATGTATTTCCTCTTTGCCCTTATTTGTCCTGAGCACAAAGGCAAGTGTGGGACAACTGAAGGTAGCAGAAAAAGCTATACCCTTTAGGGTCTTTTATAACATCAGTCCAACAAGGACAATAAGGTAAATAATCCCTTTGTGTACTGTACACCAATTGCAAACAGTATTTGCTGTCAATTACAAACCTCTGACCATTTCCAGACTCCTTCCACAATTACAGAGAATTCTAAGGCACTGAAACCCAGATGATAAAGTCAGTAAACATGTAAAAATTGAAGTAGCAAGTTGACCTCAATGGAGTTATTCCAAAGTCAGAACAGCAAAACTAAAGCCAGAACCCAGATATACGTGACAAATTACTGTAAATAATATCTTTCAGTTGTCTGGATAGACTCTTGAAAGCCTTTTCAAATATAATCAAATGAATATTCTTGGTCAATCACTACACTATTAAAACATACAATCAGAATGGTTATGGTCTCTCAAATATAATTAATTGTGTTCAGTTTGTGAAAAGAAATATTTTGGGAGAGGAGTGCGAGTTGGAGGGGTTTTGGTTTAGTTTTTTTTGTGTTGTTGTTTCAGTTGACCTCATGATTTCTTTCCAAATCTGGAACATTATGTTCTTTTCCTTTAAAAACAAACTAGAAAAAAATGTGGCTTTAAAAACAAAAACAAATCTGCAGAAAGACTTTGCTGAGTATATTTCTCTTTCATTCTATTTAAGATGATCAAACTGTAGGTTTTATTTTAAAATACTCACTGACTTTCTTATAGGCACTATATTAAATTAAATGTACTTTAAAACTACTTTAAAAATGTGGAACAGAGGCAAGAAGGGGAGAGAAAGTGCATTATCCCATTTCAGGTCTTCTGGTCAAAAAATACTTTGCTGTCCGGGGAAGTTTACCGATTCATTTCTTTGATTGCACTTTAAAGAAAATAAAAATAGTTATTAACACAAACATAACACACACATACACCTCCCGAGATGAATCATTAATCTCCACTACTACTTTAGTGATATCAATTACTGAGTTATTTTCCCTGCTTTTTTGTCAGGATGTGACTCTAGCTCTGGTTCTTTAAAGTTTTACAGATGCAACTTCCATTAGAAGCAGTAGAGGCAAAAAGAGAAAGACAGAAGGGGAAACACCACAACGTATTTCTCTGCTATATGTAAACTTACCTAGAAAAACATGAGCAGAACACTTTACTTGAAGCCAATTTTTTGAAATGTAACTTTGCAAAACACTAAATGCAAACCTAATAGTGTTAGGTAAATCACATCCCCTCCAGTCCCTGACACAATCAGAGAGCAAGCGGAGCAGGAACCAAACAGCAAGTGGATTCTTTGTTCACAGATCCAAGCTTTTCCTTGCCAGCACTCAGCTCTCACTCTCTCCTTCACTCTCTTTCCTCTGTCCCAGAGCAACATCAGCAGTGATTCGTCAGGTAATGCTTTGGCTTTTCATCCTGGTCTCTCATTGCCCCTGGCCCAGCTACTCACACGCTCCTGTCAAACTGCCCAGCAGAATCCTTCCATACATACAACCACGGCTTCTCTCTGACCTGCCGTACGGCTTGTCTTTTGCACTGTCAATTCCCAAACACTTCCATTTGGGCTCAAAATTCTAAATATGAGTTTTCTTATATCTTCTAGTCACTCTGCATTGTCAGGTAGTTGTCAGAGGCTGTTTGCTTTGAAATCTCTTAACAATGATGCATGAGCAGAACATAACACCTGGCAGGTGTGTTTACTAACAGATTGAAAGCAGACCTTTGAACAGAAAAATGTGTAAAAGGAAAGAATTTATAAAACCTAATAATAAAACAGATACTGCATTTTAAAATATTTTAAGTCATATTGGCATCAGAAAGAATCAGGAGCTAACATTTTCAAAAGTTCTAGGTTAATTTTTAAAATACTAATGGAAGCATATATAAATGATTTTGACCTCATTAACTGTAAAGGTATGAAGCGTAATTTAATTGTTGACGTGGCAGTGGTGGCAACAGTGGCAGCATTGCACTGAACTGCTCTTTCAGCCAAAATCAAGGAGGGATTGTGCCTTAGGTCCTGAACTTCCTTGACTTCACAAAGCTTTCACTGGATCTAAATTCAGGGGGTTGCCGAGTTCAAGGCAGCATTTTATCCAAAAGAGTTGGCCTATAAGTAATTGACAAGCATAAATACCTGGTAGGAAGTTGTATAATTTCAGAAGGGGTAGGGGATAAAATAAGTCAGAATAACAGGACTAAATGAAGAGAAACAAAATTCAGTCAAAGGGTCACAAGTGAATGAGTGTGACCATCCAGCGGGGATTCACTTCAAACCAAAAGCAAACCAACCAGCAGACAAGCCATCTGAAGCAAAAAGTGCCTGAATAAAAAGTAAAGAAGCAAAGTATAAAATAAAAGCTACAAAAATTACTAAAATATGGTCTCCTTCAGGAAAATTAACACTGCTGTAATGCTAATAGATATGTAACACACAGGAATGATTTGCGCATTTGCAGTAGAGCAATACAGACAAAAGTTCTCTTCTCCCTGCTTTAGAAACATTAAAATATTTACTTATAGTATCCTGTTTACCAACCTTAATGCATGTACAGTATACCAAATATTGCTCTGCCTCATCACGAAACTGTCTACTTTCTTCCTTGCCTGCATCTCATCCAGCCCAGACTTTCTCTGCCCCAGCCCACAACTACTGCTGCTTTACTACCAGCAAGACTCCAGCACATCCTGACCCCAGGATTTTACTATGGAAATTTTTCTCATTCCTATCTGTCTGGCCTTTTCTTGTCTCTTTGAGCTTGTCTTTATCATAGTCCCACTGTGACAGTCTCCTATCTACAGGAAGTCCTATTTCTACAACTACCCCAACTTGTTAGTGATTACTGCCCTGAACCCACACTAGATCTGCCATTTGTGAAGTTTCCCTCAATGTTTCTGTTCTGTCAGCAGCCATTTTCTCCACTGATTTCACTGTTCATTTGGCTTTCTGTGCCACTGCTCTCATGCAAGGAATTCCTTGACAGCTTAAAAAGAGGCCTTTTTTCCACACCACCATAACTCCCAGACTCTCCTACCGCCTCATTCCTCTAGGGACTTCCAAACATAGGAGGCAACTGACTTCCCTAATTGCTCTGTCATAGAAAAAGAAAAAGCACCTTTCAAAAGGCTAGTAACATTACCATCCAAGGGAAGTAGTCAAGTTCTTATTGTCTGAATTGTTTAAAACCAGACAGTACAAAGGATTGCACAATACACATGAGGAAAACTCAATATTGGCAAGGGACTAAATTTGGCAACTTAAAAGGTGTTTTCTGTCTCTGTTTTTTGTGATATCCTGAAGTGCTTTCCTGCACTAAGGTAGAAACTGGCACTTGGAGGTGAACCTTTCTTCCAGTGTAAATAATGACTCTAGGTGACTTTATTTCCTTACCTTGGGTATCCATCTCTAAGTGTCAGTTCAATTATCCTTACTGGTTTTATTAGTTATTCCTCTAGTACCTGGGGAGGATCTACTTCTTTTCTTGCTTAGTGTACTGGAGTGATTCAATAGAGGTCATGGGAGCAAAACCACAGCTTTGCAGCCACCTCAAGTCTTAATTCCTTTAAGAACTGGGTCTCTCCAAACTATAATCTAACTGCCACAGTACTGGTCACTTCTCAAATTCTGTTCTGCCTTCTATGCCAAAAGCACATGAATTGGCAGGCTTCCATGAGAGGAGACAGGAGAGAGCAGTGCTGAGGAAGGCACGGGAAGCATGCACATTTGTGTACCACATGGGAGCGCAGATGTCTAGGGAAGCACAGGGAAGGAGAACGAGTGGAGAAGTTTGGATTTGTAACCAAGCAGTACCTTTCTCCCCATGAAGGAGGGGTGCAGGAAGAATGCCTCCAGGATGCCTTGGCTCCCACAGTCCCTCCATGACCAGGAGGGTGCTTCTTCACATGTGCTGACCTTCAGGGTTTAGTCAAAGTACTCGCTTTGTGACCAGAGACAGGTTAGACCTTAACACCTACAATGAGTCCTCACAACCTTCATTTTATTGTTTTAAACCTTAATATTTACATGAATAAATATCCGATTCAACCACTTTCCAGGATCCTCTGTTAATTTGTGCACCAGTTTTAAATTTTTCTCTTAGGTAGTTGAAGAGTTTTAGCTGCTGAAAAAAAAATCAAAACAAAAAGTAGGTGAACATGCCAAGGAGAGAGCAGGGCTAATATCTTGTAGCCTTTATACATCTTCCGAGGCCCTCTGTAAATAGTAAGGCCTCTTTCTTGTTTTACTACACACTGTTGCCTTAGTTGGAGCGGGAATCTTGTAATGTCAGCCGAGAGGACCCACGCACAGTCACCAAAGCCCCAGGAAGGAAAGAATTAACAGCCTTCAAAAATGGAAAAGTTTTAAAAAGTGATATTTAAAAGGTTTGACTTGCAGCCAAGTGTTAAACAGTAAATACAAGTTTTAAGTGTCTTAATGATTGAGATGAAGTATCATAATTCAGCAGCATGGAATGGGACCTCTCACTGGGAGAGGCTAAAGAAGAAAACTGAACCAGTACAAAAGGAACCCCCTCTAGGGAAGATCTCACACATTTGGGCCTGGAGTCTAGTTAGAGTAGGCCAAAACCTGATACTTTTATCTCCAACCTTTGACCCCGACATCTGGAAACTTAGTTTGAGTCAAACAGAAGGAAGTTTTCTTTTCTATTTCAAATACTTTATAGAAGAAAAACTTCAAGTATCTACAGTCAAGTCTGTTAGTACAAACTACTTTTATTTGTGCACTTGTAGTGAACTCTAAAATATGGAACATTTGTGCAGGAAATGCATGCGTCAGAACTTTTGGGAAAAGAGAGTAACTTGGTGAGACTGGCACATTGTTCGATGCTTGTATGGGATCCAGATAACAGCCCAGATAAACATCTCCAAGGGGGTGCTGAAGAGTATAAAAGGTCCAGTTCCTTTGATGTTGTTAGATGTTCTCATTTAATAGCTATCAGCCCTGGTGCCAGAAATAACAACATGTTTAAACATTCTGTATCAAAACACAAATTAAATTCATTTAGCGTAACCTGTGTTTCCAAAGTTCATTTTCATCTTTAGCTGGAACACTAAGTGTGATGTAACTCATGTTCTTCCTGGCAGTTATTTTCATTATTATGTTTATTACTCATTTAAGAGACTTTTTTTTTTTTTTGAACAGAGGGATTAATGAATTTAGACTGCACATTATAACATCAAAAGCTTTGGTTTCAAATAAGCCCATCTGAGCTACAGGAGATTTTCTCCCCTTATATGAAGCTAAACAGCAACTTCAAAAACATATCTCAGTTATAGTATTATTTTCTAGTTGACTGAAGTCATGGGTTTTATGTCAACCCGTTATATTTGCATATAATAAATGACTACTTATTTGTATTGTCCAAGCGACTCCTTTAACCTGCAATCTGTTCAGAAGTCAGATGCCTTCCACAGATATCAGCTCTCTCCTCAGGAGGATTTCTGATCATGTGAAAGAACAAAAATAATAATAAAGGGACCTCTTGTTCAGGATTCAAACAATTGTTCAAGATCAATTCATCAGTAGGGGGGGATGACACATGCAAGCCTTTTAACATCATGTTGCTCAGGCCATTATTAAAATATTACAGCAAACAATAAAATAGTAAACAAAGAGTGCAATATATAAAATTTAGCAAAAGTGTTTCTAACCTGTTATGTTTTTTTATCTTTTGAGCCTTTGATCACTAAGCCTTCGGTTTACAAGTGAAATAATTTTTTTCACCCACTATTGATTAATGGCAAATGTGCAAATTCTAATTGGAGGTACATACAGAGGTCTCAGAAATGAGAGTGACTTTATATCTGAAGGCAAAAATCTGCAGAATTTTCTGTTTAAAAGAGCTCTTTAGGCTATATGAAGCCCCTCATCAGTTATTTAACTAGAAATATTAGAATATTGCTTAGCCCCTCATCAGTTATTTAACTAGAAACATTAGAATATTGCTTAGCATTCCAGACAAAATACTGAATTAATCCAAGTAAAAGATTTTTCTGGTTATTTTCAGTGAGTCGAGATAACTTTACTGAATTGTTTCTAAAAGAGTGCAATATGCAAGTTAAATGTCCTGCCTCTGCATTTCCCCACACAGACAGAACACTTTACATGTCAGTGAAAGACACAGGTCTCAGCTAAGGAAATTATTCAAAAACTTCATCTCCTATTGTCCAGAGAACGTTATCGTGTTTGAAGAAATTCAGTCAGTAGGTACCATCTATACACCTCTGCTGTCAAAACCAAATTACCGACTCTAAAAATTCAGTTATATAGCTTGAAGTTGCCATGGATAAACACTATGACAGACCAATTTTTAAAAAATAAAAGATCAGCAAATTCCTCTTTGGAAGCAGGTACATGCTTAATTGTCTCTGGTCTAGAAAACTGACACTCTTGCAGGGATACATAAGGAAATGGGAAATTGCTCTGTCAATGAGACTAGAGGATTTCTGCTCCATATTGTTTTACACATGACTGTAAAACATTTTTGTAGTTGCTGCGATTTTCATCCTGCCTCTCAAATCAGTTCAGCAATTCCTCTCTCACCTCCCATACTAGAACAATTAATTAAAGAATCATAGAACGGGGGAGTTAGAAGGGACCTTAAAGATCATCAAGTTCTGACCCCGCACTAGACCAGGTTACCCAATGCCCCATCCAACACTTCCACAGATGGAGCATCCACAGCTACCCTGGGCAACATGCTCCAGTGTCTAACCACCCTCACAGTAAAGAATTTCTTCCTGATATCTAATCTAAATCTCCCCTCTCTCAGTTTAAAACCATTACCCCTCATGCTATCACTGTAGTGATGTCACCCTACCTGATAAAGAGTCCCTCTGCACCTTTTCTGTAGGCCCCTTTAAGTACTGGAAAGGAAGATAAAAGCCTTCTCTTCCCCAGGCTGAACAAGCCCAACTCTCCGCCTAATACCACTGTATGGAATCCCCCTCCTGCCTTCCTCCCTGATCTCAAACCTGTCTTCAAGTGCAGTTTGCAGATATCTACTAGCCTCTTACAGCTCTATTTTTCATAAAGGTAGTCTAACAGAAGAAAGCATGCAGCCACTAAAAATGTTATCCCCTGCATTTTGGCAACACAGACCGACTGTCTCTGTTAATACTTACATTACTGTGAAGTAAAATGAAGAAGTCCTTTCCACAGTCCTAGCTTTGCGCCACTTCACTTAAGGACGCAGACTGCTTCTCCCCTTACCTTATCTTCTGGTCCTCCTGAAAGGCCATCCTGTTCAGGCTGTCATCCATGTGGGTGCAGTTGACTGATCTACAGCTCGCAAGCCTGTTTCTATAGCTCTGGCTGGCATGGCATTTCTTAAGTTTCTTCGTTCTTAGGTAACTCAGGCTCTACGAGGAAGGACATGGTATTCAGCTTAAAGGTTTTGGTTTAATAAGACAGGATTCACTTTTGATTTCTTGAAACCCAGATCTGTGGCGCATGATCATTTCCAGGTTTACAGTTAGGGTGTAATTATTGATGCAGAGATCCAGGGTACCTAGACCCATTACTGAACTTCATGATCATTTCTTTTTTAAGTTTTACATTATCATGCTCCAAGTACACAGTGCACTAGAAGATAAAAGTTTGGGTGGCCTTTTGGTCAGTGATCCATCTCTCAGCTCTGTTACACGAGCAATGCAAACAACTCAGTTGGAGAGTACTGACCTGTTTTATTTTACATATAAATACTGGGAGGAGAAGGAAATACTCATCTGTATTTTAGTATGCAGGAAAACTAGGTAAAATGATGTAGATGGGAGAGATCTAATTCTCTCTTTTCTTCACAGCTCCAAAAACAAATAAATAGCAGGAATACTGAGCCAAATGGGGTTTTCTATTTCCTAAATTTTCTTATGTCTTAACTCTACAGTACAGCAAGGGACATATTCTCCTTTTGAAGCCCAGACCTAGCATTAACATTTATGGGAGTTATGCACACATCAAAAGAAAAACCTACTTTAAGCAATTTATAGATCTGAATATTTTTTTCTCTGACCAGTGCAATTGGAAGATTATCTATAGGAAAGTGCCAAAATCTCTCATGTTATTTCTGCTGTTGAATACCTGTACAGAGGAACAAAGGGGGAGAGAGAGACAGAATAAGAGTGAGAGAAAGAGAAAGATGGGAATAGAAAGGGGGCAGGAAAGGAGAGAGAGAGAGAAACACACACCCCTAACCCAGATGTGAAAACTCTTTAAACCAATTTCTATTCTTCTTGGTATGTTTTCCTTAGCATTTAGGGGACCAAAAGCCCACTACTTTACATTGAGAACTGTTTGCAGAAGTGTTTCCCTTCCTAACAAGACCTTTTCATTGCCTTTTGTCTACTTAGGGAATGTGTACATGGCACAAGTTCAAGATGTTTAAACCATCTGTACATAATGCCATGAAGTACTTCTACTCCCATTTTTTCAGTGCCTTCTGATTCTACAAATTAATGTATGTTCCCATCATTATTTTGTGATTAAAACTCCTTGATCTTTCATATATGCAAAAAAGGATTCTTTGGTCATACATTCCCATTAGAGAGAGAGCTGATTAAAGGAGTCCCTTATTCGGTTCCATTCTATTTATTTTCAATTTAATCTCTTGCAGAAATAACTTGCTTGACTTTTAAAAATAGATTTTGCCCATACATATTCTCTTTTATCTGACATGTAAATTTAAATTCAGAAAAAAAAGTAAACTCAAGCCCTTCCTTTAGAGAAGTAAGGTGGTTTACTAACCATTTAACAACTTTCACTATAAGGTCATTGTAAATTTGCTCTTGGCCATAAGGCCAAAAATCCCTGCTGAGAATCTCCTGGATCCCAGACTTGAATTCAGTGAAGGGTCAGTCAATCAGAGATGTTTCAAAAAAAAAATTTGTGGGCTCCCTAAATAGACACTTTCCAATGATACCATGTTTCTTCAGCAAACATTCTGTCCTTGCTGCTATTCAAGACAAATCTTGCAAATCTGACATCATGATTACATGGAAGTCATCAGTTTTTAGTGCAAAGGACCTTGGTCATCTTCTCTGTCTGTAAACGGCACATGTCAACAGCCCACACTCACCAGAGATGCTACCACCAGCTGGTATTAGATCTTTATGTATTTGTAGTACCAAACCCCACAATTCCCCACTTCATTTCTCATTATATTGTTTCATCCCTCTAGAGGGCTTTATTTCATGAGTTGTAGAGTAACCCCAACAAAACATTGGGCTTGGTGTGGCTGGATTGATCTGGTCCCTTATTTACAGCTGTCTTGAGTACCTCTATATTCTCAAGGCATCTACAATGTGGACCCTAATTTAGGCCACTAACTCAGGCAAGGGATCTTTCTTATAAACACAGCTTATCCGTCACCACCTCTTTTTCCAGAAAGGAGACCTGATACATGGTCATTTCAACAGTCAGGTACCAGAAACATTTTCTATACTTGTTTCTGGTCATGAAATACTATTCTTCCAGAAACTTAAAGGCAGAAACTTAAGGCTGGCCAAGTAAACTTCCTCCGAAGCACAGCAAGTGAGGTGTTTCCTCAAAGTATGACTGATGGTCACATGAGGTTTGCTGCTGTGTTAAGAAATAGTGACAAAATATTAATTAGGCTGTCCGAGGGCAAGAGCAGTGAGACACACAGGGATATATTTGCATTACAAAAATCACCATGCAAAAATATAAACACTTCCTTGGCAAAACTTTGCAAAGCCAAGATAAGAAGTTAGTATATACAAGACAGTTAATAGAACAAAATGACAAAAGTAGTAGCTGGCATATTAGTTACTACTTGGGTGCTAGTGATCAGATCCTATGAAATAAAAAAGAATTTTACATGTAAGCTAAAACATTTATTACAGGTGCTTAATCATGAAATCCGCTTAATCGGGACATTTCCCAGGGAACCAAATTAAGCCTAATGATACTTAATGGCAAGGACTGCTGCTTAATTGGGGTGGTAATTCCAGTTAATTGGGATTCCTGCAGGTGAGTAAATGGTACTCAAATAGAGATACTGTATCTGGCCTTCATGATGTTCCGATATTGGTGGTGCTTTGTCACCCCTAAAACAGCCTCTCCTGCTACAGGATCAGCAAAGCAAAATTACTTCTGTGCTCCCATTTTGGTCCTTTCAAACATTGCTTAAAGTTACAATTGCTCTCTCTGGGCTGGCAATACACGATGACTTCAAAGAAGTCTAGCGAATCTGGATTTATACACATTTCACCAGGATCTGAGAAAGATCCCACTCAAATTCTTTCCTGACCAGGGAAAAGCATTTTAATAAGTCTTTGGACTTCATGGAGATGCCACAAAGATCTTTGAAAGTTGCTGCTAGCAATTTCAACTGCAAAACAGCATGTCCTAGTTAGAAAGGTTTCTGCACTGGCTCATGAGAACAAATATTTTACAACTGAAAAACCGCTACTATAAACCCTTTTTCAGAACCAAGAAAGGGAATATCTATACTCTCATGGCACACTTACTATTGCTTGAGGTTCTATTTTAGTCCATCACACACACATAGACACACACTAAAATACGTGGATTTTTTTAAAACCATTATTAAAATATGCTTAAATATAATTCAGGCTTTGACATAGCACCAGAGACCCTGAAAATAAAAACTGCTAATGGCAGTCAGCTTATTAGAAATATATGTTTTCATCATTGCTTCTTGGGGTCCCTGCTATCCTCAGGAGGACGTGGTGCGCAGCGCTCTGCATGCTGCACCATCTCTCGCTTAGTTGGAAGACAGGCAAGTTGCCAGTTCTTGGGAGAGGGAGCTGTAGCTGCAGCGCCTGCAGCTACCTGGGGAGAGCCGCTGCTCTCTGTAGGTTTCTAAAAGCACAGCAGAGAGGCTCGACAAGCTACTGCCTCTCACAAATCCAATATAAGCCCCCCAGCTGCTGGGCTGTTTGGGGAATTTTTAGGAGAGAGGGAATCTTGGTTGCTGCAGCCCCTGCGAAACTTAGGCTGGCATTGAGCCCTTTCTCCAGTGCACAGGCTGGGCTGGCCGCTCACCCCTGTGCAGCCCAGGGATGCTGGTTGGGAAGAGAAGATCCCACCAGTCAGCTGAGAGAGGCAGCTGCAAGATTCAGGCCACTGAACAACAGCATCCCCAGGTGAGTTCAGACTTAACTGGAGCCAGGAGATCCCCAGACAAGAGACCTTACTTTCTGGAGTGGCACATCCAACCACCCCTTTGTGAGCTTCAGAGGACTGCTACAACCCGAGCAGCGCTGACGTGCAAGAAGACAAGCTATTACCACATCTCGGGACTCCCACAGCCCCCATTTCTCTTTGAAATCAGGATGGTGCCCCTGCCAGAAGCAGCTGCTCCTGACTTCTGGCTCCTGCTGAGATCAAAACCATACCTGATTTTCCCCGTTCCTCTTCAGGCACCAGTTCATCGTCTCAAAAGGTTTCACAACAGAAATGTTCTGAACAAAAAAAGGAAGCATTCTGAAAATACTTGTGTGCGTGAGACACTGATTTTTCTATAGCGCAGTGCACCTGGCCACAAGGAGTACTGTATTTCACTGCTCCAGTAGTAGCTCTAGTCTGTACAGCTAGAGACAAGTACTTCTGCACATGCTTCTCTGAGCCTCCCTCGCTGCACCCTTTTAGCCCCAAAGCAAGACGAATCACACAATTTTGTTTCCGCTTTACAGTGAAGAGCTCCAGAGTGAGACCCAGAGAGACTGAAATATTAGCCAATAAAAGAACCAAAGTCACATTTGAGGTGTGCTGGGTTTTGCGTTCTCGAGCATTTATAAGCTGCAGACACATTTGAAGTTTCAACAATCAGCACTTGCAAAAGGAAAATGGGAACAACAAGCTTCAGAAAAAAACCACTTTGATTCTTGTTGTGGAGCCGTTTAAGGTAAGTGCTATAGTTAAAATGCAATGAAATTCTCAGGTGAAATATTACATAAGATTTCGCATCAATTTTTTTTTCCATCATACCACTTTCATTTTGCTACAGATAAACTAAAATAACCGGTAATTAATTGATTGGGCCAAAATTATCAAGAATGTCTGTCAATCTACCACTAGTAAGTCTTTGTAATGATACATGAAATATGTACTGTAATGATTAACCTAGGTTTTAATTTATAACAGACCAGGTTTATTGCATCAGACGAGTCATAGTGTAGCTACAAAACAGTCAGTGTACATACTCTGATAAACCTGAGTGGAAGCCATTTTTCACACTGATCTTACACGTGAAGTTACAGATTCTTCACAAAGCTTACCATAAAATATTCACAGAACTAGAAGAATATCAGTGGTACTAAATTATTCACAGTCAAATGTTAACTCAAAGTAGAACCTTTTCTCTTCCTCAGAGCACTCACATACAGAAAAATCACTCGTGTAACGCAAAGACCCATCCTACATGTGTGACTACCTTTGACGCAGCATTTAACCAACAATATCAATCTATCTTTCCTCTGTACTGGAGGGAATCAGAGGTTTGTAGTCAAGTATGTCCTTGGAGGAAGAACAGCAGCAGTACTAAAAACACCATTAAATGACTAAAAGAGTGGAAATAGAATTATTTTTTTATTTGAAAATCCAGCTGAGAATTTTTAACTGTTTTCTACTTGTTCCTGTATGCTGCCAGCTCGAGAACAAAGAAAGGTGATCAGGATTACTTATCCTTAAGAAATGCGACTCTAGCGACAAGAACTCGCACAGACTGCCAGAGCCCACCAGGAATTAGCTGAGGGATTTTAATGGACTCTACAGCAATTTTCACTGTGTAAGGGGAAGAAATGGAATGAGTTTAAATAGTAAAATGTAAATTAATAATCATCATCATCATGAAAAAAGTTGAAATGTCAGAAAAAAAATTTTGGTGAGAGAAAATTAATGAGAACAACAAAGGAAAAAGAGGGGGGTGGGAAAGAAAGTAAACAATGATTAGAAAAGTCAAGACTGTTAGTGTTAGAAATTAGTTATTGCAATGAAACACAAAGGCTCAAAAATGATTGAGTCAGCAGGTGATCAAAAACATAAATGAATATTAAAATAATGAAGGACAATAAGTCAAGGTGAACTAACTGAAAATCAAGCCAGAATGAGTTTAAGGAATTAGTAATGAACAAAAAGGGACAGCTCCTCAGCAGGTATAAATCCACCAGAACTACGCTGATTTAGACCAGCTAAAGAGGTGCCTACGTGCAGTTAGTAAATGCAGAAAAACCTCAACCTTTCACTCCTGGATGCTAAGTGAAAGAAAGAAAAGGCAGCGGTCATGAAGATGAATTTCTGCCAGGAGTATAACATGCTAAAAGTTTTCAGACAAACTCACCCAGAAATGCAGTCAGAGATCTGATGTAACTATCTGCACACTTGGACCTATTCACCGGGCAGCACTGGTCAAAAAGATTAAATCCAGAGCACACACAGTTCTGAAACTTTTTGTTTCAGTGTTTTTTAAAGCATTATTAGAGTTTTCTGTACAAAGTATTTTAAACTGGCAAAAATTAATAACTGAAAAGATGTTAAAAATCTATTTCAGGTTGGAAAAATGTTTCACTTGACCTAAGATAATTTGGGGTCATTCATTTTTGTTCAGAAAATTGAAAATCCATCCTTTTCCCAGCTCTGTATCTCAGATCATTTACAGAGATTCTGCTATTCACTCTAATCTCAGAAGCATCTAAAATACAATCTAAAACTATATATTTCTAGTGTGTATAAATGATTACCCTTTAAACAATGCAGTATTCATAAACATAAAACCTTACTCCAAATTCAAGTGAGAATAAAAAGATCTGTATTTATGTTTAGGAATATAAGTTATTAAATGAATGAAAGATTCTATGACATGAACCATGAATAAACTTAAGACAATATACCTCTACATATGTATTTGGAGATACTTAGCAGTGCAGTCAAAATAATTCCTGAAGAACATTTTGCAAAATATAAAGCACAAAATTTGCACAATATTAGTTAAAAATGGCCCCTTTTTAAATGTATTACTTACACCATACACTAGCAGAGTAGCACTCTTAATTTCATTTAAAGGCTTCACACAGGAAAGTAAGGGCATTAAAGCTGGCCATGACTTTATATACCAGCTTACCTAAAGACTTTGACCAGCCTTCCAAAACACAGGAATAAAGGAATTATCTGATAAAGAGCAAGCATAAGATCCTAAACTGTTGTTCTCTTACAGTCCCAAGCATGAACCTAAGAAAAAGACACATCTGGCCACAGAGAGGAGCTTTAGACAGTACAGAAAATTGTGTGACAAGAAAAATATGGACACTAGGCCCTAAGACCTTAAGGACCTCTGTGCTCAGTAGAGAGAGTGAGACAAGTGTCTCTTCTGTTTTGTACACACACATAAGAAACCGCAGCATTTCTTTCCTTTCTCAAGCCTCCCAGTATATATAACGTGAGCAACACCACTGAAACAAATAGCTGTAGATCCATGTGAAACCTGGTGTGACTCAACAGAGAATTTGCCTCCAGTCCCTGACAGCAAGAATCAAGCTCTTCTCTCACTCACATTAATGAAGTTCTCAGCTACCACCTGAAACATTCATACTTAATATTCTTGGTAAGTGTGCCAGGTTACTTTAACACATACTGCAATATCTACAGATCAAACTTTGTCTCAACTCTGTCACAACCCAAAGGAAAAAGCATCCTAACAGAGAAGCTCAAGAGGGGAATCAGCAAACCTAGACACCCTTCTCAATACTAACTTCCCTGTGTGTTCTTGTACTTGCAACACTGATATATCATGTTTTGTTTCACAAAAGAAAATTCATTAAATGCTGATAAAGAATTCTGGGTTTCTCAGAAGGAAATAGTTACCTATGTTCAATATTAATAGAAATAACATGCAGAATAAGCTAAAGCAATCTATCTCAATTTAAGTCAATATAAACATTTTTGTATCATCTCCCCAGCATAATCTTCCTGCTAACTGCTGGTAAATGGCTGCTTTCTAAGACTAGTTTAAAAAATTTTTTGCACAATCAGAAACTGCATCATGTGCATTTTAAACAAGAGTAGAGCCAGAAGCTAACTCTAATAGCATCCTCCCCTGCCTCACCCAGTGAAGTCCACAGTAATGTACATTTTCAATTACTCTCCTCCATTCAAAATTCAACAAACTGTCATGTTAGCAATAATTGTGGCTCGTTGGCAAAACCTAACACTATTATTACATAGAAAATGCGAGGACAAAAATAGTGTCATTCCTCATTGAAAGAAATGTTCTTGTAGAGCTCCATCCAGCAGCAATAGATGGCACAATTTAGGCTATATGGTTTCCAAGCAGAGCAAGGTCATTTAAATATAATTTTCAAGCAATCACTAGCTCTGCCTCAGAAAATATAGTAGCATCCAATATCTAATTATTATCCTGAAACATTCTACACACTGTACCTCAGAACAACATGAAAACGAACTTCTATTTGTCTCTTCAAACATTGAACAGTTTAATGTTATGATAAATCAGACTGAACTAGAGTTAATAACTATCAGGTGCAGAATATTATTATACTAATTCGTAAAGCACCAATCACATTTTCTAGTATGATGAATTATCTTGCTAATGAGGGCTGAAATATAATAGAGCGGCTAATAGACAGACTCTTTTAACTCATGTAATATAAGTTACTTCATACTCAGTTACTTAGTTTAATCAGGAAAAGTATTACTGTATTATATTTTCAAGTTCCTTGGGGAGATAGCATCTCTTTTGATGGAAAGCAAGGTTACATGGGAATAACAGGTCATCTTCATCAACCAAGTATGTCACCTACATTATCTCATGATTTCTACACATTTGGGAACATACTGAGCAATGAATACCAGCCAGCTGGTGGGTGGTAATGTGCAGGCTCACTGCCTACACAGTCACTACAGCTAACTCCACAGTAAATAGAATATTATTTGACATAATTTATTTCCTAAAGAGAAGAGGGGTAAATTGTCTCAGATAGAGTACATCCATATGGGCAGTAAACACAGAAGAGCTAATCCCCCATTTGTTGTTTATGTTGACATACTGTGGGTCCCCTCATTGTACTTAAAATGGGGACAATAGAAGAAAAAGATTGGCCCGAATCCATAAAGATGCGTTCTCTCTCTTAAGCTTCAGGAAAGGTAGAACACTGCATCTGGGAATAGGAAAAAATACCACGTTGAGTTAGCACAGTAACGTATGATCAAAAGTTCTGAAGTAGAACCATGTGAAATGTTTGCAACAGAACATGATGAAACTATCCAATATATGATTGACTTCATGTGATGTTATGAATTTGCACACGGAAGGACGACTAGAGTTAAAGAAACTCAATTGTATAATACCCAGGGTGCACTTTCTACATGTCACAGAACAGCTCAGTTCCTAAATCTGAAAGGCTTGATTATATTTTTCAATTTTCTTGAACCCCAACCTCAAAGCTATACTGCCGTCCAGTGAAAGACACTTAGGGAAATGTTTGCAGCAACCCTAACAAATGAAAACCACAGTGCTCTGCACAGCTCTTTTCTGCTAATGCAGTCCCGGTCACATCTGGTGCTTCTTTTATCCTAAAACAAAGATAAATTCATATGCGAGAACAAAGAGATATGCATGTCATTTGGTGTTATTTTACAAAAGAGAATAAAAAAAAAAAAAGAAACTTTCTGGTTTTCCCATGTCAGCAATCAGAGCTTTAAATCCATGAAAGGAGATTTGCATTCATTATTTAACCACAAGGCAAGACAACATTTTTAGAAAGCATCCAAGATTGACTAAACTTCCCCATGAGTCTCCTTTCAGACCTATCTTCTGCAACCCCTTGCACTACAAACATTCCACTAGAAAAATGCATCTGCCAGGTTTTAAGATCTCTGCAATGCACCTTATTAGCATATTATTTTCCTAGCCCACCCCCAATCAATAATACTTACCTTTCTGTTACAGCATTTGATAGTTCTTAATCCATCCTACAGTATCTCACTCAGCCTGCAGCTCTGGATGTGTCCTGATTTTAGAGCTTGTCATCCCTGAAAATACCTCAGATAATTGTTTGATTCTCTTCCTAAATCCACCAGCAATTTTGGAAACTTGCATTACAAATAAAATTATGAATTTCTTTAGCTTCAAAACTGCTGTTATTAATTATTACCATGGAAAATATTATTTAGTGACTTAGGGCCTGATCCTGTTTCCACTGAACTCAATTGCAGGACTCCCATCGCCTTCAGAGGAAGTAGGATCAGGTTTTAACCTCCAAAGGCTTAAACACACCATTAGTAGGACTTGAACGGGCTTTACAATATAATTTTGCTTAACTCAAACATCCTGTAAGAGGTCAGCACATTCAAATGCTGAACTCTGACGCTGAAAAACTGAACAGTGGGAGAAAGCTGGAGGTTATTTTACTTCTGCATTCTGTGGTGTGTGACAGTGATTGCAATTGCTGCAGGGAGTGCTAGAAATGAAACTGCTGCAGGTAGCTCCTGGTGCACGGTCTGGTGCTGGGCAGAATTTCTCATAAACACAGCAGGACAATCTGAGTAATCTAAGAATGCAGAAGTAAATGGAGTGGTGGGGTAAATATTTTTGGCATTATGTGGGTCAGAAGCAAGACTTTAATCCCCTCTTAAACTTCTGCTAGTTCTGCAGAAACCACCATAAGCAAACCACTACAATAAAAATGACATTATTCCCCCACCAAATAAAGAGGAAAAAGCCTCATATACAGAAATTCAGGGCGTATTATAATTGACCTTTGCTGCTTGAAGATTTGAGTCCCATTCTGGGAAATCGTTACTCACATGCTTGATCAACTGTGTGCACCTCTTTGCCCCACTGACTTCAATTGGACTGGCTTCACGTGTGAATTTAGGTATATGTATAGTTATGTTTAGGATTATCACTTGAGCTGTACGCTCCCTAGGCCAGGCTATGTCTACATCATTATCCGTTACTAAGCAGAGTCCGTAGTAGCAAGTAACATTGTGATAATTGCATGCTGAATTATACAGCTCACATGAAGCGAAATAGAGCACTTGGATTTTGTTCACGTATTATTATTATTGTGATAGTTCTTTTTAAACTATAAGCACTTCCCACACCAAGTGATGCAATTGCTCAAATTCATCTCTGGGCAAAACATGTGTGACTCTATTCACTTTACAGATCTATTTCATATGGTTTGAATTACGTCTGGTGGCTGCACATTTAGAATCCAATTTGGCAATCAGAGCCACATGTGTTGACATGTAAATTTACACAGACTTAAGCCAGAATCTGCTTTTTAGACAAAACTGAACATCTGATCCCCTTTCTTAGAAACATCAATACAAGTAAAATCCTGTTGACTTCAGTGGCAACTACCTAAACCTTATACCACTTAGAGATAGCTACCAGCATTACAGTATGTCAGAGAGTATGTCTACATCAGCATTTTATTTCAAATCCAGAATTCATTTTGCTTCCCCATCATCCCTATTCACCACATTTTGCCTCACACTGCAGGGCATCCTCAGGTTGTGCAAACTTGATTCCTCCTGGATGAAACTAGGCTAGAAGATGCAGTCTCAGCACATCTACTGTGCATCAGCTGCTAATGGGTGTTCAGACCACGGGATCAGAAGAGAGCTAGTCAAAATTAAATCCCCAGCACTCATGTGATGAATGTTGAATCCTCAGTTCTAACAGTGTCACTCCCCAGATCAGATTCTGCTTATAGAGCTTACCAGAACACTTGGCATCCATATTTGGCTGCCTATTACATTCGCTCTACTTATATTCCTCTGTACTAGGACTTTCATAAACACGTTGATGTTTCCTCTAAACATGAGGACTGATCTATCCTCTTCTATACACGAACAAGCCTAAACATTGAGTTATGTATGTATTATTTCCTTCATACTTCAATTGCCAACTCTGCTGCAGAGAGATAACTAAACACAGATGAAAAAGTTCAAGTGCTATGTTAGGTTCTGCTGAACTGAACATAGCTTCACCCTAAACTTATCTGCTGAGTTTTGTTACTGAATGTTTAGCATCAACTGTTAATACAGGTACCATTGCAGCCTTTCTGCTAGCACTGTAAACATTTCCCTTAAATCAGCAGTTCTCACACTAGGAGACCTATGAGGAAATCAATGCTATCTGAATCATCCTTTTCACTCACTCCTCCCAATCTCTGTAGTAATTTGCAAAGCCCAATTTGTCCTTTTGCTCAGTTTCACTAATCCAAGATGAAGATCTTAAAATCTCCCAAGTGGCCTTTAATTAATGGCTGACATGAATACACAAACACTTTCACTCAGACTGACAATGGAAGTAACAAATATATCTGCAGTCCCCTAGGATTTATTGACAGTCTTTTGTCAAAGTATGGCTTGCAGAGCTGTTGCTTATTCGCTTGTTTGCCCTCTAAGCGACCAGAATGCCTGACAGAACTTCAGCAAGGGAAAGGAGAACGGTTTAGTTCACCTCTCTCTGTTCTACTTGGCAAAGAAACACATCAAGTATATCCACAATAAGTACACCTACTCTCCAGTACGTTTAGATCTCAAGCTTCAGCTCTTGAAACACTTTCTTAGGAAAACTCTCCTTTCTGCAAAATTCTTCCTTTTTCTAATGATATAGCATCACAGACATAGAAAGATGGGCCAAAGCCTCATTTAAAAATGGAAAGATAATTTGTATATTTCCCACTGCATCATAGATGTTAACTCACTCTGTGTACAGCCGCTCTGCTGCACGATTACAATGCACATGATGACTTTCTTGACATCTGCATTGGTTGTGTTAACAGAGATGTCAGAGAAATGTAGTCCTTTAGAGAGCTATTGACAGGATCAGAATGCCATTGCTCTTTCTAATACCACTTCCTCCTTCCCATGGTTAGCAAGGCTGTCTCTGTTTATAACAAAAATATAATCTGTTTATAAGAGATCTCTAATCCCGCTTTCTTTACGGAGGCTCACATCAGTAAGCAGGGTAATGAATATTTTAACAGCCTACTGGAAGTTTGCTGCAGTTGGTGTTTGGAACGTGCTACTTATTTACAGGGATCCCGCTCGTGAGCACAATGGGAGCATCACTGCAAATGACAGTCTTCTCTCTGTGGTAGGCTCACACCAGAACTGCTCTGTGGACTGAAAGAGACCAAGCCACATAAGTCATACCTCTGCTGTCACAATCTGGCAGACATAAAAAAAAAAGGAAAGAAAGTGGCTACGTAAAGCAGCAGCAGGATCACACAGAATAAGCCTTTTCCAGCTATTCAGCATGACCTGGAGACGCAAAGAGGTAATCAGCAAAGTAAGAATATCTAAAGCAGTGTGGGATCTGCCATGAAATATAAACAAAAATACTCTTACAATTAAGATACCAACTGAGCTGGGCAGATGAGGTAAAGGAAGAATCCAAGATACTGAATGCCTCAGAGACATCCTGTGCTCCTATATGTAACAGGACACTTTTCCATAGGCTTCATAGGTACCTCATAGGCCTGGGCTTGTTCAGCTCAGCAGTGGGAAAGGAATTTCTTAGAAAAGAATGTTTCATTTCACAGAAACTGTATGATGGAAAAACATGCAGTTTACTATTTGCAAGTTTGCCTGAAAGCTGAGAAAAAGTGTGGGTGTTCTTTTAAAACAACAAAAAAAGTGAAAAACGTATAATTACTTCATAGCAGTTAGTATAAGTAACAATACTGAACAAATTGCAGTGATTACAAAATCCTCTATAAATATGGTTAGCACTATTCTTGACAATAATTAGTGAACAGCATCTTCTCAATAGTATCATGATTAATATTTATTCTGATGTGGTTTTTGTTCTGGAAGATGGGAGGGGACAAAAGGAAAGGGAGATAACATTCTGAGAGCCGAGTGTGTTTGAGAAGCAGAACCAAAACCATAGAAAAATCTGCTTTATTTTTCTGCTTACTGTCATTCCCCCCTCCCCTCAAAAAGGCAATGCAAATGGTGCTTTACTGGTTTTAAAAGTAAAGCCAGAAATTATGTGGAGTTGGGACTGCTGAATTATTCATGAGTTCTGATTGAATGGGATCATTATCTCTGTCCTTACAAGCTAATAAATACTGTCTAATGCCTGGGTACTGTTTTGATCTAATAGTGTCAGCGAAAAAAAAAAAAAAAAAAAGAAAAAAAAAAGACTTATTTTTTGCAAGCTAGAGCCTAAATTAGGGAGGAGCTCCCTGATGAGTTCATTGCAGGAAAACCATGGGGTTTTTTCCCTTCCATTGACTACAAGGTTCACTGTGCAGTTCTCAGTCTCATTTGCAGCAAAGGTATTTTAACTTGGGCATGAGGTTAAGATGTTGCTCAGTGGTATCTATACAACGACTTATCATTTCTTATTCCTTTCCTATTTTCAACAGTCTTATTCCCTCCCTCCCCTGCCCCCTCCCCCCAGACAGCTTTCTAATCTCTTGCACCTCACAGTACAAAATACCCAAAACTAAAATACTTTCTAAGGCAGTCAGAGCACAAGAAATGATTATGCTATCTAATCATCTGCCTGTCAGCAGTCAAATAATTTTAAATTGCATTGTTCTGTGATTTATTTCAGGATTGATTGTGGTGAGTCTATATTCACTTGATTTAATATCACTATAAACTAAATGTTGTATGGAACCTAAATTAAGGTTCTGCTTGGAGAGCTATCGAAGGAGGAGGTGAATTTGTTAGAGGTGCAATGCCACACAATGTTTGTTGATAACATTTGAAACAACAAAATGGTTTTTAAAACCCACATAAATTAAAATTAAAGGCGAGACATTTCATTGGATAGCTTTACATATGCTTTCTCGAGGATTACTTTTGGAACAGGACTTGTTTCAATAAGAGGAAATAATTAGGATATTATTACAAGTTAAAAAAACCCTCATAATTAGATAGGGATTAGTAACTTCGTTTTCATATGATTAACACAATAAAACCCATTTTTCCCCAAAGTAATCGGAGGCCTATTAAGCAACATGAGATCATATATCAAGGGGCCTTTTAGTAATTCAGCAGTTTGTAACATTTACACAGTCTGAAAGTCTTTCACAAAACAGCTGGCTTCATTCTACCAAGAAAACCCACAGTTTTGGGTGCATTTATTTTGAGGTCTAACAAAATCCTTGAAATTATGCCATTTAATTAAGGATTTTTTAACAAGAGTTAGAAGTGCGTGAACAGCTAGAGAAAAAGTGTGAACAGTTTCTCAAATAGTGTATCAGTAATGGAGGTCTCTGCTCCTCTCAGTTTAACATGGGAGGACCCACCTGGTACGTTTGGATTTTAAGGAGTAAGAATCTCCTAATAATTGGCACACTTCAAGCTTACAAATGCCTAGTTTTACGGTATTTTGTTAGTAAAATTGGGTTGAACGCTTAGCTCCATTATGATAACTAGCCTAAACATGAAGCGAATTATTGACGCATTTGCTCTTTGTACACACAGCTCATAAACAATAAGTAATAAAGAACAGATGTGATGTAAATTTAGCTTCCTGAGTCTATTCAGTGGAATAATTCTCCAAACGTTACCTTTTTAGTCTCCCTTTTTAGTGCTTTTAACTGCAGTGAAAATACAAAATTGTTCCTTTTGTTGTTATTAACTAGGGACGTGATCACCCATTCTGGCTTTTCCGCATTTTCTGCATATGATGCCCGTCATTGCAGCCAATGAGACCTTCAGACAGTAGCCATTATCTGTCACACTCCTGGACCAAAATAACAAATAATATGCCTGGAGGTGCTGCGTTTTGTGACTGCTAGTTTCCCCGCATGGCATATGCCTAGATAGACTCAGATGAGAGGTGATTGCACAAAACTGTGATTGTGAGATGACTTAGCAGAACCCGTGATGATGTCCTAATGGCCTCCTGCAGAGGGGAACAGGGGTAATTGTTTGTCAGGGGAAGGAACACATCTGTAAGGAGGCATCCTCTGCAAACCAAGCAGCCATGTGGAAAAAAAAAAAGGGAGAATCACAGAGCAGCAAGGCTGCATTCAAGCTTAATAAAATGAATAATAAAAAGAGGTGAAAAATTAAACAAAGTATTAAATGACCAGGCTAAAAAGGCTGTTACTGTTGGGTTCTGGACTAAAAGGAAAACAAGTTGTCTGCAGGCAGTATGGTTCCTTTAAAACGATTACATGAAATTCTGTTACTCCAAGCAGGGAAAGTTAAAGCAACAAACCCAGGAAATGTAAATGCATTCCCCCACAGCAAAAATGGGCACAGAGCAACCAGTATCCCTGTATGTCCTCAATTACAACAAGGTGGCTTGCTAGTCACCAACCCTCTGCTGCAAAATTTTCTTCTTTCAGGTTTTATATCTTCCATTTAAACCATTTCCTTTCCATGTGATCACTGCATGAGAACTGACGTCATTCCAACATCCTTTCTAGAGCAAAGCTATTGGAATGAAGAAATGAGAAACCATCAATGTCAAGCCAGGCAATTAGGGCAGCAGTCACATCAGTGGGAACTTGCCTTTAATGTCAGCTGGGGCAGAAACAGGCCCTTAGAGTATATTAAGGACCTTATTTTATACTCTTTCTGCATCTTCTATTTGATCAGAAATAAAATGGAGCGTTTGCTCCACAACAAGCTAATTAATTGCATTCAGAATGAATTCCCCAGTCTTTTCAGCCTACATCTTAATTATTTATTTTCTAACTACAGAATAACAAACATTCTAATCCCAACAGAACTAATATTTACTAGAAATAAATCAACTGATTATAGCTTCTATGACCTATAGGCTACAGGAAAGAATCAAAATTCTTTAAGTTTCATAAAATCACCTGTACTCATTATTCCATTCATTACATCTTACCAATGGGCATCTGGAAAAGATTGACATAAAATAAGACTTAGTTCCTATACTAATGTAGGAAGGCTGTGCTTTTTTTTTTTTTTTTAAATGATGCCTCCTAAACTCTCTATAAAATAAGCAGAGCATTGAAAAATACCTCCTAATCAGATCTACCTGCAATTGAAAAAGCATCTACCACAAGTAATTAACTGAAATTTGTAAACAGAATTGGACAAATAATAGCTCTTTTTGTTTTGATGAGTAACTTGGGCCAAATAGTGCTATAAAAATATTTCAAGAAACAAACATTACAGAAATCAAAATAGCAATTACTCTGCACCAACCTAGAGAAAAATTTCTTCATTTCATTTTCAAATAACTTATTTTAACAATTTTTTCCCCAAACAGAGGTTGATTTTTAAACAGGATATGAATCTCTGAAAAGTTAGTTTCATATTAAAATTTTGTCATAATCTTAAAAAGCCTATATTTTCCTTGCCTTTTTTTTTTTTTCTGCTACAATTATCCACTGCAATTAATGTAAATATTCAAATGTTTATAATGCCTTTCAAAAATGCTACTTTGGGGGAGGTTATTTCCCTAGGACAAATGTTAGTCAGTCCTATTCGCAAACATTAGTGATGAAATTTTGAGTTTAACAATCTCTCTTCAAAAATATACCAAAGATATGCTAAAAGCAAACTCTGAGACACGGGCAATAATGTTCTGCAAATGAATGGAGTTTTGAGCACTGTGCTATGCAATAAATTCAACACCTATGGGTAGTGGTGTGGCACACAGGCATATGTTTTTCTACAGACAATATCTGGTAAGATTACAGGAGCATCAGTTAAGCAATGCCTGAAAGTACTGACCTGTTTGACCATCAGCTGAAAAGAGGATGACCATTCCACTACCAGTGGAGTGTTGCTTTTTTGAAGAGGAAAAAAAGGATGCTTGTTGCTTTAGTAACTATAATTACTCAAGAGAATTGAGTAGTCTTAGAGAAAAATATGCAGGTTGTTAACACAGTGGCAACATGAGGGCTGGTCACAAATTTATCTCAAAACTGCTGTTAACAAGAAATTGGCCTTTTAACTAAACCACATGCTCTTGAGTTAAGTATTTATTTACCAGGAAAAAAAAATAATTGAAAAAACAGAATATTTTTTTTTCCTGAAAAATGGTTGGGGTTTGTCCTGCCTTAGATATTCATAAAGGTGAGTTTTCTATAAGCAAACTGCTCACCGGCAAGAAGGAAGTATATACTACCGAATAAAGAAGGGTTTTCTGAACAAACAGAACCAGAGTCTGACAAGTAACTTCCTAAAAATAGGACAGGTCTATGTAGTGGGAGATGTCCCTGCCCACAGCAGGGGGGTTGGAACTCGATGATCTTTAAGGTCCCTTTCCAACCCACCAAATGATTCTATGATTCTATATACCATTCAAGACGTAATAAACACGAAAGTACAGAAAAGAGAGGAGAGACAGAAGTTAGTTTTTAGATTTTACTTGTTGGTTCTGTGCCCATGTCAACAAACATGTTTACGTAGCCTTCTGGTACCTGGGGAGTATGTTTTGAAGCTCAAAGTCAGAGTACTTATCCTTCTGCTAAATTCAGAGTCCATGAAAATCTGTAAACTTTCTATTCTACATGGAATATGCTACAAATTTTTACACTTATAATAAATTCAAATTTTAAACAGTTGGACTAGATGATCATTGTAGGTCCCTTTCAACTGAAATATTCTATTCTAAACAACTTTGAGACAGCAGAAATCTTTTCTAGTTCTTATACTGTGTGCACATTTAAAGCTTACATTTTTTATGAGATTGGAAAATTATATGAAAACTTTTAAAAAACACTATAGTGACAGAAAAGATAAAAATCACCATTTCTTTCCTAAAGTCTTTACCGTGGATCTTACAAATATGATTTAAAACCATTTTATTACACTACTTAAAGGTTTTTATGGTTTTTTAATTATTAAAAGTGTAGTTCTGTATGAGTTTCCTTCTGTTGTAACACTGAAGAGAATTTGCATCTAATTGCCAGGATACCAGCATGTGCTTTAAAATTGAAGAACATTTAAATATTTTAAATAGTGCTTTTATCCTACAGTTTTGAAAATGTTAGAGGTCAACCAAAAAAGTAAACTGGCAGCAAAGTGCTGCTTCAGCAGTGGTCTCAGGCAGTAGACATTGTTTTTCTTTCACCGTACAGAAGACATTGAAATACTCTATTCAAGAAATAAAGCTACACTCATCCTGGAGGCAGAAGCCAGAGTACGCATTTGTGTCTTCACCCTCACTGGATTTTGGTGAGCTTTTCTACTCAAAAAACCATAAAAACAATTCTTCAAGTCTCCTCTACCTTCTTCATAACAGCTTTTTCAACTATATTAAACACTTTCTACTAATTCATTGAAATTTGGATGGAATAAAATAAAATATGCCACAGACTAACAATAAGGAAAGGTTTCTTCTGCACTGTTGTATCTATTGTACAGCGCTGATCTGCTAAATGTCACTATACATGAATGAAGCTAATGAGAGAGAAAGAAGCAAAATTTGACCTGCTACGTCTGTGAGATATTTAAAATAGACAGGAAAAAAAACCCAGCTTGTTTTGGCATCAGATAGTACAAAAACTCATTAACATGTGGCTTTTTAAATCTTGAAATCGTGTAGAATTAGATGAGACAAAGTGCAGTAGAAGCAAAGTCAGAAATATTTCTAATAAGATGGTACAATTTCAACGCTGTCACAATGATATAAGGGTATAGGAAGGACGTTTAATCTAGAATGAACTTCACAAGAGTCAGGAAATTTTCAGAAAGGAACCGAATGTCTTTGCAACTGAACAAAAATTTTTTTCTATTTAATAAAGAAGAGAAAATGCTATTGAAAATAATGGATAAAATTGCTAGATAATTAAATATTGTGAATTCTTATGGACAGTAAAACCAGACTTAGTGGATGTCATGATTTCTTTTCTGTATGAAGTAGTACAAGCAGGAAGATGTAATTAGTCCTGGAACACAAAATGGTACGACTGCTTATAGTATCTTGAAAAGAAGAAGACATGATAAAACATGATGGGAAAGAAAAAGACGTTATAATATGTGGTGGAGGTACCGGCCAGTCTGCATGACCATTTATGAAGAAGCCTCAACCTACAGAGAAGAAATAGGAGGACTTTTAAGAGGAATTCAGGCCCCAGGAAATTAATGCAAGCTTTCTTCTTACAAGGAGATAAGGCAGGATTTCACTGCTACCTCAAAACTGAATTTTTGAACACAGGGAATCAAAGCAAGAATAATTTGAAAAAGAAATGTTGTGCTAAATGAAGTCTAATTTCTCTCCTACATGCTTTACTTCAGCGGATGCATTAAAATACTGAGTACTAAGCATGTGAGTAATCATTTGTTGAATTGTGTCCAAATTGGTTGCTTGCCTGAAGCAAGTCAGATGAAGTAGATGTGGGCAGCTCAAACTCAAGAACAGCTATTTTCTCATTTTCTTTCCTTAATTTCAGACATCGCACCTTGTTCAGTTTACACTCCTGGCAGTCTACTAAATCATTCTGCTTGAGAGTAAAACCAGCATAAACAGCCTAAATTCCACTTTACACAGAAGTGAGAACAGAAAGTATTCAGTTTAGCAGGCACTCCAAATGAAATATTTCCCCTCTTACCAAGCATTAACTCTCTGTTCCAGCTGTATTTTTTTCTTACTGTATAGTTCTCTGGTAGAACCTTGTTGCCTTGCTAGGAAAACATGTAATTAAATTAGCACACTGGCCAGCAGTGAATCACAGGTAGCAGAGATGGTAGGCAGCTCTAAAAACGTCTCCATTACTTGTCCAGACAGGAGACAGGACAAGAAGAAATGGCCTTAAGCTGCACCAGGGGAGGTTTAGATTGGATATTGGGAAAAATTTCTTCACTGAAGGGGTTATCAAGCGCTGGAATAGGATGTCCAAGGAAGCGGTTGAGTCACCATCCCTGTAGGTATTTAAAAAACACCAAGATACTGTGCTTAGGGACATGGTTTAATGGTGGATTTGGTAGTGTTAGGTTAATGGTTGGACTTGACGACATTATATGTCTTTTCGAACCTAAATGGTTCTATGAAAGGTCATTGTTTTGTGCTATTTTATACACATAGGTATTATTATAATGTGTTTCACTAATCTGTGCATATATATATGCATATATCTTTTGTAAGCTTTCCTAATTAATCATTGATCTCAAATAGAATTTTTGCACAGTAATCCATGTTGTATATCGCTGTTAATTTTAACTTTGCATTGTCATCTTAAAGTGAATGCTAATCAGAAAACATGTATGTAAGCCTTTTAAAATAGTTCATAATGTGATGTTATTCAAGCATGTATCTGCTTCTGAGCAGAACTCAGTTGTGATGTTGCCACACCAAAATAAGTTAATAAAGCAACAAAATATTTTTTCATGGAAAAATAGAGTAAAAGATAGCAGGGTCTTATTACGCTGACAGGTCGGTCTTTTATTAGAGTTTAGGCTAATACTTGCCTATAAAAGTTTCAATTAGAGCTACAGTTTTTCACTTGGACCACACACCAAATGGTCAAGAGTCCCAAATAAACCGTGACACCATCAAGAGCTGAAGGAATTAAGAACTTCACAGGTGGTTCTCAAATAGGATGTGACAACAAGCACCCTGTGGGTATCCATCTCTGTGGAGAATTGGCCAGGGCTGGCCACATTGACCAGTGACCCTCAAGCTCACTCTTCTTACAAATCCTCAAGGCCAGCACAACTCCTCAAGACATTATATGATATTGCTGTAGCCCAGGAATCATGTTTAGACTGTCCAAAGAGGCAGACGTTGGCCATGTGCCTGTCTCTGAGCCAATTTATAAGTCATAACTATATAGGATGGAATTTTATATTGAGAAATCTGTGTGTGACATCCAAGTCACTCACCTGGCAGTCCCTAGTTTGGCCAAGGCAGGACAAGAATTTGAGGTTTCCAGGCAAGCATCCCCAGGAAGGTATCTCGTGATGTGCAGTTTCACCCGTCATCTGAGGAAGCATTAAGAAAATTGGTAAATTGTTGTAAAAAGTCTTTCCACAAATCAGATTTTTCTGGAAAAACAAATTAAGCATTTTCCAGTTCGTTCCACTGTGACCCAGACTTACTTTCTTCCTGGCAGATATCCTTGAGAAATGGCATATGAACCAGAAAAATGTTCATTTGCCATGTTCTACCTCAGTCTGATTTAGCACTGTTTTCCTGTGTCTTTTATATCCCCAATCACTTGATTATTGAGTTGCATCATTGCCGAACCCTGGCCCATAAAAAGCAAGGGAACACAATGAGAATCAGCCAAAACAACACAAACAGCTGCTTGTCTAGACATATTAGCAGTGTCCTGAAACCTTGGCAGGCTGGTGACATAACCTAAAAAAATTTGCACCACTATTCTTGAAATGTTTTATTACGATGATGTAAATCTACTCATTTATTTTCACTGGAAAAATGCAGGCAAAAGAAATCATGAATCATTTCCCCTTTGGTTCCTAACTAACAGTATGATTCAAAGGGAGGTATCTCCATGCTTTTTTCTCTAATGAAAGGCTCCTAAGAACAGCATATTCTGTAACATGAAGGGACAAATTAATAACAGTTACAATATAATTATTTTCTTTCTCTTATGTGTGCTTATTTTGCTGTGGCAATTATTTGTTTATATGCCATTAAGTTATTTGCAAAGCCTATTTGATGTTTCCACCTCTGATTTAATTAGCAGAAGACTGTCCCTTTGCAGTAAACAAAAAAAGTTTAACTTTTTTGAAATTCCTGGTAGAAATTCTCGTTTCATTTGTTTGGGTTTTTTTATATCCACTTCTAATTATAAATAGATGGCTCTGTTTAATTAAAACGTGCACATAAACTCCACAAAATATGTAAGAGATCATCACCAATGACATGAGGCATCAATAGTCCCCCGCACAATCACTCTGTACTCAAAGTTCCTGGTTCCTCAAATTCTGAAGAAAAATAAGTAGATTTAAAAAGGAAAGCAGATAATGGGACCTGACTTGACCTAGCCATAGAAAGATGTTGATATCTGTAGTCAAAACAAGGAAGAAGCTTTACAGTCACAGGCTAGAACTTTGGGTACTTCACTTCCCCTCTCCTTTTTTGTGTGATTTTTCAAAGTTACGTCAGGTTGTCAGTGATCCAACCTGCAACTTTTCCCGATGTCAACCTCATTGCACCTTTAGAAAACTGAGCACCTTTAAAAGTAGGGCACCTTTGAAGACTGAGCCCTATACCAAATGTCTCCAAGTTTCAAGAACATTTATTGGGTAGAGATATACTGACTTTCTCGTCTGCTTAGAAGGGGTTTAGATGTAGAAAAGATGAATAAGGGGATCAGAATTTGACCCCCTGTTTTTGTCACTTTAATATTTGGCATTTCTGTGGCCTAAAAAGACTAGGGAAATCATTTAAGAACTAATGAAGAGCTATTTACCTCCTAAATCTTCTTCCCTTGAGTAATGAAATAATTACCCTCCCATAATCATGGAAATATTCAACTTGAATCTTAAATTGAGCTGTTGTGAAAAGTGGTAGTGATGTTACATAGGTGATCACCATGGTAACGTTTGGAAACTGCACTGTCGTCAAGCCAAGAATATAGTTTTGCTTTTCCCATAAGAACAGTATAAGAGACCATGACTGAACTCTTCCAAGATCCCATAATGATAAGTGAAAGCAAACATTTATCTGTTTTACCCACTGGGACAAAAACCTTTTAAAAAAATAAATAAATAATCAAAACCCCTTAAAAAACTCACAACCCAACCACTAGCACATTGTCCATAAACTGAATGACTTTATAATGTGATATTACTGTTTGCTAGTTTTGTTTTGTTTACTCTCTGTACATTAACTCAAGGTGAATCCCAAAGGAACAGCGTGGTGGGACTACAAGGAGAAATCAAAAGATTTGCATAACTTAGATAATTAAACATCCTGCAAACTATTAGAGCAGTTACTTACCTTCAAAACTGTGGCTCTTTTACAAATGAGCCCTCTACTTCTGCTTGGTTCTTTGATTTCTGATGCAGCATGATTTTCTAGACTGGCGGTGGTCACAGCATCTGAAGCCTGTTCACTTCAGGTTACCCAGCCCAAATGCCCCAAGCCTAAATCTTGCTCATTGTTCAAGGAACAGCTCAAGGGATGATCAATAGTAAGAATGTGGTTTTCATCAACAGTCTGATACAATGAAAGATAATACTGTGCATATTCAACTTTTACAGAAACAGTCTGAGATTAAGACTTCTCAGATTATGTAAAATATACAGGACAGTACAGAAGAGATGGACCATTTTTGCTACATTTTTTCAGAAACCAGGGGATGAACTGGTTCACCACAAATAAACGACCAGAGGCTTTATATCAAAAGCAAAGGGGCTAAATGACTCCCAGCTCAAAGATACTGTGATTTTCACATTGACAGTTGTTTTTCTACCTAAATGCTGTAGTATGAAAGCATAACCGTTCAAAGGGGAGATTAAGTATCTGGGATACTAATTTTACGTTAAGCAGGATAGAGAAACTGAACTGTCAATGATGCTAGAGTACATGCTACTGTGGAAGTAGTAGACAAGATGCCCAAACTGCATCTGCAGTTTACAGCTGAAATAAGACGGATTATTTTTTCTTAAAACGTACAGTTCATTAAAAATCCAGATCATAAAATAGAAGATTTTCAGAAACGATGTATACTTCTTGCAAATCACCAGGAAGTGGAGGATTATATTGTCCTGTAAAGGACATTTTTTCTACTGAAGAATTAATATACCTGAGGAAGATTCACTGTTCATTCATTGGACAGTATAAGGAAAGCTTCCTGCCAGGAAGCTGCAATGAAATAGCAACCAGCAGGTGAGGTGGGAACAGTAATAAAGGCAACATATCCAGGCTCTGAAAAGATTCTCAATTTCCCTTGAGCTAACAAGTCATCTACAGAATGAATCTACATAGTGAATTTCTAAAGGCCTAACATTCATCTAGTGGTTTTTGAATTAAACTATTCTCTGATAATGATGAGATTCACATCTTCTAACTTTAGCTACCTAAAACCTAGGTATCTAGTACAAACTGGTTTTCTTTATAGCTAGTGACAAATGACGAGTGGGTCAATATGCAAAGGATAACATCCCCCGTCTCAAACACCTTTCTGCGCCCAGAGGGCAGTTGTCCCATCCTACTACCTCTTTTCCATTGCACACAGTGAAATTTTATCTCCTAAAGTTTGCATTGCATCTACTAAACTCCGAATTTCTTAAACAGTTGTTATTGCACATGAACTCCAGCCTCAACCAAAGAGAGGACAGTCCATGCCTGCTCACCAACAATATCAAGCCCGAGATGGGACTAATGCAATGCCAACATTTGGCCTGAAGCTCCCTGTAACCCAGTGGTTATGGTGACAAACTGGACTACCGCAAAAGGCAGGCAAAATGCGGTCCCAGTGAAACATAAGCAGAGGCCACAAAGGATTCTTCTGTCTGCTTAGAAGGAGAAGATACAGATACTGCAGAAGGAAGTAGAGCTCAAGATTACTTTGACAGATGTAAAGGGGTGCTGAGGCAGAAACAGCATGTGGTATCAAGTAAAAAATAAAACAAACCAAACCTGCTTTAGCCAAGTACAGATAAGGACAACTCACAGACTTTTAGAGTGCTCCAAAGGCACAGATCAGCGTGGAGCGTTAGCCTTTGAGCAGCACTTCTTTCTTCTGTGGACAGCAGGGGCATCTGACTAATACAAGATCACCTACAGCTCACTCTTGGAGACTTTAGAAGCTGTAAGAGGCCTCTTTATTCACGGAGAGCCTGGGATAACCATTTTAACAGATGACACACTCATAGTAGACTATGGTCACGTGAAAGAAACAGCAGATTTCTTCCCTGGAAGAAGTTCTGAATCAAACATCCCTTTCACTGACTCCACTATCCAAGCCATTTTAAAGGTGCTTGTCAGCCTGTGGTCAGCCATCCTTCTCAGAAGCTTTCCTCTTTTCCTAAGCATAGCACTTTCAATTTGTAGCCCTATTTGTCTCCTTCATTTGAGTGGGATCAAATGGATTATCCTCTCATGACCCCTTTTCAGAGCTGCTCTCTGGAGCAATCCTGGGTTTGGTCAGGAGACCTAGGGGGGCTCAGCACCCCCTCAGAGCCTGTCAGTAAATCTGTGGAGACAAGAAACAGCTCTTTCAAAAATAAAGTTTTAGCTCTTTGCCAAAGAATACACAATTTGGGAAAATAGGTCCAAAGCACAGAAGAGCGTTATCTAAATATTTCATTACCTCAGCATAACCACTTTATTCCAAATGAACAAAGATCCAGCTCATTCCTGCCTCTCCTGGAAGACACAGCTGTCTTCCTTATGGTACTCTCCCTCTCTGCCTGTATCTGCCTGTTCAACCTGCTGACAAAGCCTTCTCTTTAATGAGAAGTTTAGGATTGAGGAAAAATAAACCTAATCCAGGTAAAGAATTATTTTTTTTAGATCAGGTGGGTACATGACACGTGTATTAATGAATTAGTATCTTCCCCAATACATACTCCAGAAGTATTATCTAGGATGGATTCTCTCTTACCTCTGCCTTATTCTCAGCCCCTTTGTTTCTCTCAGAATCTCTTTGACTAACTCTATGCTGCCTAATAGATAATTAAGGTCTTTTTATTTATCAAAAGTAAAGCTTATGGCTCTCTTACACTCCTCAGAGCCATATTAGAGTTTAGGGTATATTTAATGAATAATTTATAAACTGAATGCTTTACAGGCTACAGTTCTCATGTAAGGAGACAAATGTCACACATCTATCGTTCAAAGGCATGCCCTGCTGGAGAATAGGTTTCTGCCTTGATTTTGGAGCAGTAAACTCATCATTCATTTGTTATTTGCTTGTCTTGGCCACAGGATTGTATAAGCAAGAAAATGCTGTGCAAGGAAACCTTTTGCACATACTATTCTGACAACAACTCATAAGACCCCCTTGAGAGCTAAAAGGAAAACTAAGATTTCTGGGTGGTCACTGTGGGTGGCACAGTGTCTGGCCCACCCTATGCCCTCCCAAAGTAGTAGGGTATGGGCTACACACAGCAAGATTATTCACATCTTATACTTGAGGGACACATGCACAACAGGAATGGATTCACTGTATGTGGAGAGTAAAGAAAGAAAGGAAGAGACATTTATTCGTCAGCACAGTGCACCAGAAAATACTTCCATTATTCATACTTTCATGAAGTAGCGCTCAGAGTAAGAGCTCATCAGGGAAAAAAGTGAACTACTAGCAGCTCCCTCATGCCCAGGTTTGCACGTGATTGCTCAGATTAGAATTTGTCACTCATTTTACACTCACATAGGAGATAAAGTAGAAGCAAACAGCTGGAAAAGATAAAAAATGTCATCTATCCTGTGTCCTACCAAGGGAACAGATGTCCTTAAAACACCCATATTTGACATTTTTTTCTTTCCAAACAAACACTGAGTATCCCTAGCTTCCTCTAAGAACAGCTTATTCTAGTGATTTTCACACTACAATGTTAACACCCCTCATTATTAGGAAGTTTTTAAAATATTTAACCTGCATCACGTTGAAGCCCACTCAGTCATGGAGAACAAATAAATTCTTTTCTTTTTATAGCAGCTATTTCTTTATCACAGAATCACAGAATCTTAGTGGTTGGAAGGGACCTTTGAGATCATCGAGTCCAACCACATTAAAAAAAAA
>JAOQGH010000051.1:15003321-15027618 GCA_025769975.1 Gallinago jamesoni | reverse complement strand
ACTCCACCACCTCCCTGGGCAGGCTGTTCCAGTGCCTGACCACTCTTTCAGTAAAGTAATTCTTCCTAATATTTAATATTTATTCTTCCTTATGTGCTACCTATTATCCTGTGCTTACACACACAAACACATTTTGGTATAATTTTATTTTGGTTTAATTACTCCTCTTCTAACCAATCCATGAAGGTCACAGCCTCTAAAAGCTCTCACTTCCCTCCTCTGGACTACCCCTATTTGGTTCACAACTTATTTGAAGCAGAGTGTCCGAAACTGGAAACAATACATTGTTCCTCATGTTTATATCCTAGTACTTCATTTGCAATTTTTGCAAGAGCTTGCCAGTTTTTACTTGCTTCTGATCTGTGGTCCACCATGACCACCATATAATTTTCTACAAAACTCTTATTTCACCAGTACTTTCCACATAGATTCCATATATATGTAAATCCAACGTCTCACTCCCCATTGGGAAGCCATCTTAGTTTGGTGGCACCTGCAAATTTAATAAGCTACTCTCTAGCCCATCAGTTAAGCCATTAATGAAAGCAAGAATAATATCAGGTCCAGAACAGAAACCCCTGGATGCTCATACAACATGTATTTGGTAATTTGCATTTTCTAATATCTAGGTAACTTCTCTGTCCTTCAGAAGGTCCTACAGATAACTGTTAGAGGCTCTGAGAGTTCACCAACCAGCCCATTAAGTACCAAGGACTAAGTTCACCTGCCCAGCTGGCATAAAAATATCTTAATTGTATAGATACTGTGTAACCTGTGTCTTCCTTATTCTTTCTGTTAGTGCTGGTATTAGGCCACCTTATTGCAGCTGACCTTTGTATTGAAATATGACACAAAAGGCATGACACTTGAGCCCTTCCACTGTCACCCTCAAATAGCCTTCCCGCCCTCTTGAATAGCTTCTCTGATTTATATACTTGCAGTTGGTCTTAGTAAGCTGACCCAGTTTCCACTTTGTGGAATCTTCCTTCTTAAGTTTGAAGTATGTGAAGAGCTCTTGATTTAGCCAACTCAGGCTCTTACTGTATTCCCCATCTTTCCTCCTCAATGGGATAATTTGCACTGTGCCCATAGTGTTTCTTTAAGGAACTACCAGGTCCTTTCTTACCTTCTCACTTAGACCTGCCTCTTAACAATCCTATCTCTACTGTGTCTGCAGTAGACATATTTATACTAATATTATTTCTGATCAAGGGCATCAAGGATCACAAAAATCAGGTTTGTGCTAAAATTATTTTTGATTTCAGTTACGGAACTGTTGGATAAACAGATTTTTCAGCCGTGAGTGGCTGAATTCATCTACACGCTTCCACATCTCCTAAACAGCAGATTTTCTTCCAAGATTTTTACACTGATTGATAGGGAATTCATTAACAAGTGAAGGATTCAAATAGTCACTAGTTGTGACCTCCAGTAAAAATAACATACAGATACTTACAGGTGAAAGCTGTGCAGGTTATTTTTCTTGAGATGCTAGTCTAATCATTTCAGTCTCAATTTTCTTGGGTATCCTCAGCTCCAACATATTCATTCTTTTTTCTTGAAGTCATTTTGGTCAACATTATAAGGATTTTTTGGCATTGCTACACAAATAATAGCACAAAGAGCAAGAAATGTGACGTACTACAAAACTGGAGCATAACCCAATCTTTTAGATCTGCATCCATTGAGTTCTGGGTTTTGGAGGGTTGTTACTGTTTTTGACAGTTTTATTCAACTGCTTTTGATGGAGTTACCAAGGTTTGGATTCCCTTCACTTTGAAGTGATCCTAAGCTCCTAACTTGAAGTAAGCACAATTTCTTTTAAACCAAACATGAAAGTGTGAGAATTTTCAGTGCATAATACAATATAGGGAAAAAATAATCCCAAACTATCCAATAATAGTGATTTTAGAGCCAGAGGGACCAAGGATTGATCCTTATACTCTATAAAGGTTATAGTGAAGACATAAGGAGAGAATTAAATCATCTCAACTTTTCAAAGCAATTTAAGTAATTTAAGAGCATCTATGCCATTGATTTATGCTTTTGTTATTTAGCCACCTTTGAAAAATCCCGGCTCTATACTACCAAAATATTAGCGCTCCCTATTTCTAACATTACTGAAAAAGCATAGATTGTCTGCAACTGGGCTGCTGTGTATAATGCAAATTAGTAAGCATTTTTCCCCCCATAAAAAATGATTAATTTAAAAAGTTTAACAAGTTTACATTCTGGTCCAGACAAGATAAATCATTCACACAAAATTATACTGAAATCCAGTCAACATATCTTTAGTGCTTTGAAGTGTCGGAAATGAGATAGCTGGCAATTTTTAATTCCCCCACTCCCCCAACTCTTAAGAGAACAATACCTGTATATACCAAGTTTTCCTAAAATACCATTTTCAAAGAGTTCACAGGGTAAACATAATTTAGAACACCTTGATCACGAGTGATTGTTGAAAACGAGCTTTATATTGACAAAAATATTCAGTACTTCAACTACTTAGGGTTCAAGACGAAATAATTTCACCCAACTGACACTCTAACATTAAGGCAGAGCTAGAAAAGACAAAAAGCTACCTATATGAATGCAATAACTTTCAATCACCACACAGGGACTGAAAAACCTGGATTATCTACATAAGACAGGCTATTGTCTGGTCCATAATTTGCAGATGACCTGATAATGCAAATATCTGTATTTCTCACAAACGTATAATTATAAAAATAATCTATTCTTTTAATTATCTGTAATCATATGCATGTATTCAACTTAACGTTGTCATAGGAAGCGACTAATATCCTCAACATGCTGTGCCATTCTCCAAGTAGAAGGTGGTACATGTGTTGATGGCCCAGTTCTGTCCGAAAGAGCAGCAGCACGTAACTGCACCTACTCAGACAACATCCAAGAAGCAACTGTGGCTCAAGGCCTTATCTACCATTTTCTCATTCTTCGAGGAGACAAGGTGGAAAGGGAGGGAAAAGGAGGGAGAACTGGACTTTAACACCAAGAAAGTCTGGTGAACAGCATAAATGGCACCAGCTTTATTTTTGCTTGGTCTTATTTCATCCCCACAGAGAAGAACAGAAGCCAATGCCATATATATTCTCTTTATAATTTGACTCACAATTTGAGAAGGGGCAAGGAAAAAAAAAAAAGGGTGCTCATTTACTCTCATTTACTCCCATTGCTAAACAATAGAGATGAAGGTACGTATTACATTACACAATGTATAGTCAAATATACTACACAGAAATTTGCCAAGAAGTGGTGTTAAAATTTTAACATGCTGTAAACTATCAAAGGCAATTTGTAACCAGAGACACCATATTATAATGTAAAAATCTGTGATCTTTGCTAAGAACATAGGCAATGTGACTTTTTCCTAGATTTCCTGCTGTCACCAGGACAAGAGGCTTAGAGTTGCTCCCCACTCACTCCTCCAGCGTCTTCTGGCCACCATTGTTCCAAGGACTCAGCAATAACCTGGCACTAAAGGCAGGAACTACAACAGCAATGGCGCCACATTTTCCCATTGCAAATCCAGTAGTCCAGCCTGCTGATGTTGAATTAACCTTCTTAACTACTCTATCCTAAACCTGCACTTCTGTATTACCGACAAATAACTAGTGTATACGCAGTATGCACTGCACTGCAAAGGGAGGAGGAAGAAGGCCTTGGGTGGGAATGCACTCTACACGGAAACCAGTGGCTGCTTCAGTGACCCAGGAGCCCAGACCAGTCCCTTCTAGCCCTGTTTCCATGATATGTGCAGCACTGGGAGAAACTGTTCTAGCTTAGAGTTTTACAGCCTGGGCTGACAATGAAAAGTTTTTGGAAGCCCAACTAGAGAAAGCCATTATTTACTTATACAATCCTTCACTTTAAAATGGAGTTTTTCTTTCTGATTAATTTTATTGATACAAACAACTTGTATTATTCCCCCATAAAAGTTAATAAAGAGCAACACATGGTACTTGAATTCATGCCATTGGCAATACCACAAAATGTTAATTGAAACAGCAACAACCCACTAGCTTATAGCAACGACTGGCAGACACACTGGACTTACTAAATTTGGTAAACTAATGTGCACAGGAATGAACAGTGTAGTGAGAAAGAATAAAGCTTGAAAAAGGGTAGTTCAAACTGCAGTGGAAGAATCGATATTTTTCCTCTTTCTTGTGCAGAAGTTAGTTGGTGGTGGGATGCTTGCTTATGATATGTACATTACACCGCGCTTCGACGGTTCAGCTGTACAGGCCAGAAGAAGCAAGAGCTAAAAATGAATTTCTTTCTGACAATTTCTTGTCTCTACCCACTCATTTATTCAGGAAAACACATCCATAGTAACGTCACCTGTTCCAGATCTTCTGGCCCTCCAGACCTTGAAAGACTGATGGTTATTCAGATCCATGAGTCAATTCTTCATCAGCAAATCCTGATGTAACTTGATGTAACTTAAGAGCTAGATTCTGAGAACTTTGTCCAGCAGCATTTGCTCAGGGAACAATCTTCTTGACATTAACAGGAGAAATTCATAAAGCAAGCTACTTTTTGCAGCAAATAAAATCCAGCCCTTGGTTGGGTTATTAGTGGCAATCCTTCATGCTATACCACTTTTATATGGTTTAACCATCTATTTTGCAGGAGTCAGACATCAGTATTCCCATGCAGATGTAATTCAATCTTTGCTGAAAAAAAAGAAATACATTGTGAGGTCATATGCAAATTCTGAGAAAAAAAAAAGATGAAGTAAAAAATCAGATTTATAAGGGCTACTCACATTTTATAAAAATATTCTAAATGAAACAAAGCAGAAGAAAGCTTCAGGAGTATTTCCTTTCATACACTATTTCTAGGAAAATAATATTCAGAAATTAAATTCTTGTCTATGAAACAGCTTTACTTGAAGATTTTTTTAAAAAAATTGTGTAGAGTTTGAATATCATCCTTGTTAATGCCATGCCGTGTTTGTAAGCAGAAAAAAAAAATCCTTCTTGAGTTCACTTGTCAGTTGAAGTCTTCATGGACAGACAGCTTGTATAGAATGAGATAAAGACAGATTCTTTAAAGAAATAAAGTCTTTTCAGAATTTGCCAGGTAATGTTGCTTGTCTTCATTTTTTGATATATGATAATAAATTTTGATTGACTGCTTGACTTAGACTGGTCCTGTGTAAGACCTACTTGATATTCTCCATCTTTTCTTCCTGAAGTCCACAGAAAATGAAGCGGTGCCTTTTGCTGCTCTTTTACCAAGCCTTACAAGCCTGTATCCCTATATGGCATGAAAGGCTCCAAATCTAAAGATAATCATGACCACATGACTGAAGGGTGAGCCAATTGTACGCAGATCGAGGATCCAACACTCTAAGGTTAATGCCTCCTTGTTGAAAGCGTATAATCATTTTGAAGATTCTTCTTTGTTTTGTTTTGTGGTTTTGTTGTTTTGCTGTGTGGTTTTGTTGGGTTGGTTTTGTGGTTTTTTTTTAAGAATGACAAAAAAAAACCCAGAGCCTAATTTTATGTGCCTGGGAGTAGCTATCTAAGCTTCAGGCAATACAAACACTGCTATTACTGGGGAGTAAAAGCTCTGCATAATTAACAAACATCATCAGCCTTACAGTTCCTGTAGAATGTAGTAAGTTCCTTGCCTGAAGGCTGCTCTCAGCCTAGTAAGTCTGTTTACCCTGTCCAAGATTAGATTAGTTTAATTATTATGAAAAAGACTGCTAAGATCTTACAGCCTAATTATGCAAATGTTTCTAAATGTTCACAAAAGTAATTTATTTATTTGGAGATAAATGAATCTGTTTTGTCATAAACCAGATTGCAGTCCTGGCAATGTACAAGCAGGGTTATGTGCCCTTAGGCATATCTTTCACCACAAATATCAGTGGGACCCCTGGATTACAACATTTATAAATACATAAGTGTTTTTTAGCAGGTTTTTATTGTTTTTGTAAATTATAGTAATCCCAGAAAGAACTATCACAGGTTTAATACTCACCAACCTTGTTATGAAAACAGGGTTTCTCAGCAGAAGCATTTAAAAGATGCTAACAGCTAAAACATTCCTAGTAGACCTATTAAGATGCACCTGTTTTATTATGCTTTGGAACCGATATCTTCAAAAGAGTTCTCCCTTCCTAGTACAGACTCTTGCTGCTAAAATAACCTGCATCAATAAATACTATTATTTTAAATAAGGTGGTAGTGTTCTTCTTAAGGCATACAGTGCTAACCTTACCTGGAAGCAACCCTTTTTACTTTGGGAATTCTGTAGGTTTTCCTCATAAACCTCACTGCAGCTTGGAGATTTAATTCTTCATCTATTTGTAATTACATGACAACACATGAAATAGATGCAGAAAAACTGTTCTATATTTAGCTCCTGCTCTAGTTTCATTGCTATTATCATGGAGATAACCCCTAGGCAGCACACTGCTGCCTTCTGTGAACTCATGCACATTCAAGGCAGAGTATTTAAATTTTGGAATGGTAGACACTTAAAATCTGATCTTGACCACAATGAAAACTGAAAAGCTTAACATGTTGCACAGCTATATAAAATTAAGTGGGACATAAACCCAAATGAAGACTGCCTTTTAAAGAGTTCAAATCTCTTCTTAATGAGACAACTCATCTGCAGGCAGGGGCTGTTTTGTGCACTGCAGAGCATACATCCCTGAGTCTCAGAGGCATCAACTTTGCAGGCAACTGGACTACATGCACCTTTAAAAAAAAATAAATGTGAAAAGTTTAGCTGGATGTTAGCAGAAAAGCAGGTGAAACACAATTCACATCTCCATTAAACTGGGACATTTTGAGCCAAGTTCATTTAGACTGTAATGTCAATTTGATGCAGTAATGCCTTCTGCCATCAATGTTTATTTTCTACTTGAGACAATAGCATGACATTTTAACGGAAACATATTGCATTAAAATCAATGCAGAGTGACTTCTTGATTTGTTTATAAATTAACCATTCCTTAAATAAGCACAGCAATAGCTCTATATGGGAATTATACCCACAGTTCTCCTGTGTATTAAATGGAGGATGTGAGCGATGATTTTAACTGGCTGCTATGACATCACCATTATTATGGATATTCAAGACATTAGAAGCTGCTTGCTGTCAGTTAAATGATCACATCTCAAGTGCACCTGCTTTATAATTATTCATTTGGAGCAGGATCATTAACATATTCCTTAAGTCATTTACAGGCAATTTGACTCTACAGTAATGATTTTTTCCATCTTTGTAACAAATTAATGAGATATATATAAATACATGAGTACAAATGAAATTCACACAATTCATATTGTAATTAGTGCACACCAAAGGTCGGAAGGTTGTCTAACTTGCATTTTTCCTGTAGTAGGCAGCTATTCTGTAACCACTTAACAGCTACAACACTATAAATGGTTCTTTCAGAAGAAAGGTGTCTGTCAATGTACTTTTCTTCCAATGGAGACAAGAAGGTTAAGTAGTCAGGTTAGATATTGGCACTTTGGAAGTTATATTTGTGGTTAAGGCTCAAGAGTTCATATGATGAAAGCAGAAGAACTAAGCTGAGGGTTTATTAAATCAATATATTCAATTATATAAATAACAGAGTGAGTTGTCCAGTATCACCAGTGTAATGAACTTGCACCAGTTTCAAATACATACAGTTGCTACTGGCTAGACAATTTTGAGACTCATATGTTAATTGATAAGTGTCTACAAATAGAGGAGCATGTCCATGCACTTGCAACACATCTTAAATATTGGTAACTCATTTTACGATTTTCTGCAGTTTGCATGCTGACAGAACCTCCCTAAAACTGTAAAACCTCCATCATTAGTGCAAGATAGTGCTGATCTCATCTTGGCTTGTATACAAAGATCTTTATAGAGGACATTACTGCTGGGGTGAAGGATGCTGTGAGACTGTCAGAAAACTGCAGCGCACACTCATTTTGGCCCAAAGAAACCTCTATCCTGTAACAATTGAGATGCAGTAATTGCCTACTCTAGGCAACATCTTTTCCTCATTCACAAGAAGTAGTGGCCTGCAAAAATATACAGCAGTATTTGCACAGATCACTCCTACATACCATTTTCCTCTTAGCGTGTCATTAGCCAGTATCATTGGATCTGTGCAGAAAGGCACAGTGAAGAACAAGGAATTAAATAAATTATTTTACTTTTTTGTTTATGTTTCTGGCTTCCCTTCATTTTGATGGCAGAGGATCCTGAGGGTGCTAGAAAAGCCCTGAATGTGTCCTCAGCAGTGATACCACCTTTGAGCAATCTCTCTTGCGCAAGTCCATAAGAGGAATTAGAAGTGGCCTTGGAAAAAGCAGCTGTATGTGAGCGTAGGGAGCTCTGAGATAGCACTCAAAGCATAAGACCAAGGCATTCTGGATGATACACATGATCCTGTATGGCTAACAGACGCAGAAAGATCCCTGGATTGGTCTGCAATTATTTCTAGCTAGGCTTCCATTTAGAGATGTTGGAGAACGAAGACAATGTGATTTTTCCATTCACGTCTGCCACAGTCAGGTTATCAGATAGTGTTGATGAACCAATAGCATATGAGAAACTTAGTAACGTGACACAAATATCCCAGAGCTCTTGTGGTCTGTTTCCCTAATTATCTTGGGGAAATTACAGCACACTTTATGGAATAAGAGCATTATAAAAATAATTGTTCTATAGTTATCAAATTTTCTGGTTACAATGTTCCAATTTGACAGGTGCATAAAAATTAAATTGATTTATTTTCTAATGCCGTCAGTAGGTGAAGGTGCCACTATTATTACAAATGTTACAGAAAGCTGAAGAATACTAATTACCGAATGACACACTGGTCATAAAAATCAAAGCACAGAGACACTGGGGTGGAAGCAAAAGGAAGCTGAATCCTCAGTATTTTTTCAGGACGTAAACTACTCAGACTTAGATAATCTTATAACATAACAACACCCACTGCGCAGGATATGTATCATTCCCAAGTATCACTTAAAAATAGGCATTGAAAAAGACTGTTTAGACCTTTGAATATTATACTCTATCAGTGTAATTTACTGTTTTTAATATACAACTGAAATGCTACAGAAAATAAAATGTTGGATTATAATTTATTTGACGTTACAGAAAGGCACTTCCTCCAACAGTGTATTCTGAATTGTTGAAAACTGAGCATTTACCCTCCCTGTTCTCCTGGTACAGCTCATGTCATCTTTACTGGACTAGATGGCTCTGATCTCCAGCCCTTCTCAGGATCTGATATTTATGGTGTGGCACTGGCAAAGCCTTGGGTTTTTACCTCTCCCAAAATGAAATCCAAACACTCACCAGCTCCCATATCAGCACTGAGACTGCACATCCCTGCATACCAGCCACAGTTAGCTGTTTCCTTGCTAGCAAGGATGGGCTTCTTACAGGATTTAGCCTGTGCTGAACCATGACAATAACCATTTAAAGCAATTCACAAACAAAAGAAAGTATTGGTTATATTTTCACCCAGAAATGGAAAACACCAGTGTCATCAGCCAAAGGAATGTTCCATACATACGTTCTCCTCAGAGAGAGAGGTGTACCTAAGTACAACCTCTTTTTCCTGTGCTCGAGACACCCTGGCCTGCCTGTCCAGTTTGGGATAAACAGCAAGTCCTCTGCCTGCAATTTCTCAGTGCCCTGAATCTCCCCCTGGTCTCTGTTTCCCTCAAGGCAGAAGAATAGCAATTCTCCCTGGCTATCAAGTGAGCCCCAGAGAAAGTAAACCATCCTACTCTGGACTGTTACTGTGACAATTTAAAGCTGCGTATCCAAAGTTTTATTACTTGTGCCAGCACTTTCCTTTTCCCTCTTCTAATTTTAAAGATCATTTTAAAGACTTCCTTGAGATAAAGCTGCATTCACTCAGGCAGCAATGCACAAGTTTGAAGAAACCCACAATACACATCAGAATAATGCAGAGAGCTCATCATGACTCATTCTTACTTTCACCCTGTTCACTGAAAGCAGTTTTACATTTGTGAACTGCATGATACCACTGAACAGTGCCTGAGTGCCTTCTCTGGGTGACAAAACTCACCACTGCCAATTTGTTAGACTTATATTCAGAGCAGAACAGTATCCATGCCGTTCCTTTCCCCAGGCCCACCCAGCACCAGTCCCCCCATCCTCAGTCTCCCAGCAGCCAGAGACCCTGCTGAGCACCCCTTCCAACCCCCCTGCACCCCCTTAGTCCCAGCCACTGCCTCCTCACAGCATCAGGGGCTTGCAACCCCCTTTTCAGATGGCAAAAGGTGGGGGGAGACGGACACTGTTTGCTCTGAATTGCTGTAGGGTTGGTGTGTGCAAGTGAGGCAGAGACCCCTCTTCCTAGTGTCAGCTGGAAATATATGCCACAGTAAAACAGTTATCTTTAAGACAGTAACATTTACCAGCAGTTCAGGTACCTTGACATCTGACAAAAACTAAGGAAATATTATGGCATCTGTATGTCGCACAGACAAATAACCAAACTTAAATCAAATTTTATGTTGTTTTTCATCTCTGACTATTCAAGTAAAAAACCAAAATAAAGCAAAACCACGCCACACAGTACTTCACACTCAGAATAGATTTATTTCATCTCACTGAGGCTGTTTCACTCATCACTGAGGTATCCAGAAACAACATGTTTTGCTCATGAGAACAATAGCCTGTAAATTTCCGAATCTGAAATATTCATGAGAAATAGGTAATGACATTTACAGCTTAACACACACACACACACACACTTTAGGCTTCTAATGAAAGATCAGAAAAAGCCAGAGTGCAATATAGCATTATCCTTTGTTTTTGACTATTCTGAAACAGTCATTCTACACAGGAAAACAGGTAGCAGAGTTGGGGCATTTCCAGTTACAGCAGTTGCCATCTGGGAGGAGATCTGTGGCTAAAGGGCAGGGGGTCCTCCAGCATTGCTGAGCAACTGCTACAGAGCAGTAGCCCATCAAGTGGAAGGGAATGCTGTTTCCTAGAACAGTGTCCCTGATGGAGCAGGTCCACTCAGGGCTGACTCATCAGTTCTCATACTGGTAAATACTGTACTTTCCATTTGATAACGGCTTTTTTCAGTTTGGCTTTTTTAAGAACGGAAAATATTATATTGTCTGGTAGAGAAAGTTTCTTTCAACTGAATGGCTAATCTGTGTTTTGAGATAGAAGAGGAATAGCCTGTCAATGTTAGGGCTGATTTCATTCTGAAATCACCACTATCACAGCGTTACAGATTTCCCAGCTTCGTGCAACAATTATTCAGTTGATTCTTTCAGATTCCACACTTCACAAACATATATTCTTGCTAATACTCATAAGCATTTCATGCAATTCAGTCTAGTTTCCCAAACCTTGAATGTGGCAAAACACAGACACACACTTTCATATAAAACTGACTTTGAATCAAGTACTGCAAATACTAAAATACAACAGATAGAGTGGTGATGAGGAAAACCAAAACAGCTCAACCCCTCCAGCTCTATGTTAATTTCTGCATCAAAACTAAAGGTATGCTGTGATTCTGCATGCAAAATATTTCTCTAAATGTATATTTATTATTGATCTATCAAAAGACTACATTGAACTGATTTTAAATTTGCTCTCTCCCTATTTCATATCTCACGAATCCTTTGCAAAATAAGGCAGAAAAACAACTGAAATCTTTAAAGCTAAATCAAGCTAAGTTTCCCACTGGTAATGAAATCAAGCATGTTGAAAGGGATCGACAGCTTTGATTAACAGGAATTTCAATATCCTCAGAGCACCTGTCAACTACAGCATTTAAGGTAGTAGATAGTCTTATGCTAATCACCACACAAACGTGTAGATAGATGACTGACCAGAAGAACATGCAATAGGCCAACTTGCATATGTGCAGTGTGTCCCCTCTGCTTTCACAGGGCATTTCAGTGACCTGGCACCACTCTTCCTTGTCCCATACCAGGGGTTGAAAAATGCAGCTCATCCCCTTAACTCAGGAAGAGAAGCTAGAACATTAGGCACCATTCTCATTTTCCCTTTTTCAAGGCCTCAGGCCTTCCTAGACCCACATCATCCTCTCTTACCAGAAAGATGCCCTCTGTTCTTTTTTTTTCTGCTTGAAGCAGGGGTCCCTCTCTGCTACACAGAAGATCTTGTCACTCCGTTTTCACATGGTTTGCAGCTTCATTACAAGCATTTTGCACCTCTCAGGCTGGAACCTGTAGATGAGAACAGCTTTTTAATGTTCGCTGTAGTCTGGAAGAATTGTGCGTTTATTCAACTGAAAGCAGTAATGATGAAGGGAAAAATATTATTTTCAATTCTACTTCCACTGCACATTTCCAAGATGAGGCAGTGAAGCTTCATTTGCAGTCTGTTACAAAGCAAATCAAGACACATATTTAATATCTAAATTGTGCTCAACAGCAATATGGAAAGAACAGAAGAAAGTGCTGATTATGTAGTTCGAGACGGGGCAAAAGAACATGCTGTTCACACGTATCAAGTGCCAGCAGCCAAATGGTGAAGCAGTATCATTCCCTTCTCACTTAACATGTGTTTGCGCAGAAACCGACACATCTGTATAAATATTACAGGACACTCGCTTGTAATTGAGGTCTCTCATCGCAAAAATAAGGTCTACAGAATTAAGAGCTTCTGAAGTGCCTGGCATCTAAAACTGGAAGATATTAAAGCAATCTTCCACAAGATGGCTCTCTCTCTCTGTTCATATTACTGACTGAAACCTGTGTAGAGAGAACGTAAATAATATTCAGGATAAAAATGCAATTACAGTTTGGAGGAGTAAGAGTGCCTCCACATGGGAACAGAGATGCTTCACCAAATTAGGGCAGCCTATGTGACAGTGGAGAACTACACACCATCCATTCTCTTCAGACTGAAGAGGCTAGAGGGTTTTGCAGGGTGTTTTGAAATTGTCTTTTGAAAGGCACGTGCTTGCTTCACCTGCACTCCAAGCTGGTGGGTTCCAACGCAGTTTTATTTCATCAGCCACATACCTAAGGGGCAGTGCTTAAGCTAATTAACCCTGCCTTTCAGGGCTAACAGAAATGCTCAGCTTCTGGACTGGATGTGCACAGGTAGCTCCTGGCCTGCTCTAAGCATGGGCAAATGTAAATTCATGATGGTACACAAAGCTTCAGAAAAAATGAAGCAAAAATAATAATAAAAAGCACTTCCACCAATATTTTTTTAAGAATTCTTTTTTTAGACATAACTTTAATTCATGTCTTATATGACAGCTATGGAAAAAATAGCTTTGTGACATTTGAAAACATGACATTTTGAGCAGCTTTAGAACCTATTGGACACAAAAGAGCCTTTTTACCTGTATTTATCCTGAACCATTATGTATCTTTACCTTATTTTCAGTGAAATGCACTTTACTGTATATTGTACTGTTTAATGTGCTTACCAGAGTCTTGGGATCAGCCTTATGCTTAAGAGTGTGTCTTACAGATTTACTTATTAAGTGTACAGAAAATTCTCAGAAATGAAGTATCACAATCTAAAATACATTTGACTGAAAAAGAAATGGTAAGACCCTGCCTTATTCCACCAATATCTTTACATTAACTTATGATCTGTCTATATAGAGATCATCATTATAAAATGTGCATTCCTCTTATGTCCAACATTTGAAGTGGCTCATCTTTAAGCAGTTCCATTAGGTGGATTCAGGACAGCTGTGTTATCAAATAACTGCCCTACCAAGAAAGAGAGAAACAAACAGCAGAATGGGAGAGCAGAAGCATTTTTCACACTGTGACAAATTCCTTCATTTCCAAACATTATGCTAGGACAGGGATAAATGCAGGGAAAAACTCCCCAGTCTCCAACCTCTATTTGCTGCAGAAAGTGGGAAAGGACTGTGAGTATTCCTGGGACAATTTGGAGGTAATGCCATACCGCAGGTAACGTGTGAGCTTTCTTACGTATATCGTGTGAAAAAGCTGGGACACTCTTACCACATGGTTTATCCAAGGCAGCTTACAGTTCAGACTACCTCACTTTGACCACAGCAGAAGAGTCTGTCACTGATAGCTGCAGCAGGACAGCGGGGACACTGAAATTACAGTATAAACTTATTCCCGTGTGCCCATGCCCATTGATCCTAGAATATAACATCCTCGTTTTGCCCCATTTTGGCAGATGATATGTGCAGTGTGGTAAGCAAGGATCTTCTTTCTTCTCACATCATCGTTACTTTGTCTCTGCAGACCTGTAAGAGGGTATCAGAAGCATAGACCCACATTTGGCTTGCTAATAGCCAGCAGAGAGCTCTCCTACCACAGGAGGACTCCTCAGTGAGCATTTGCAGCTAGATTACATCTCTTCTTCATAGTCTGAGCACAGGAAACTGCTTACAGGGTCCCCCAAGAATATGGCCTATTAAATTAGTGAAAACAGTATTAGGCCTAATGTCTGAAAGGAATGAGAAAAAGGCATTTCCTACACGTTGCAAATGAGTACTATTTTTATGCAGCTAGAACTAGCTATTGGCCACCTGTTCCTTACCATACACACTGCAGCCCACCTCATCAGCTGGCATCCTTGCATGCACACAATGCAATTTTCCAGCACTGCGGCTGCCTTTGTATCATTTTCCTAGCAAGAGAAAGGAGCTTTGCTCTCTGCATTTTATCTCACCCACACTGAGGAAATCACATTTTGTCCATATTACAAGATGATGGAGAAACTTGAACTCTAAGAGCAGCTGCCATTCTGTCATAGTTGCTACAAGGCACAAGTAGGGCATGCAGCTAAGAGACAGCAAGGAAAACGAGAGGGAAATGCCTAAACTCCTATCCTTGCTTATGATGCCGTTTATACCAGCTTTCCACTGAAGCAACTTTGTTGTTTTCTGAATGGTTACAGCAATATATGCCAACAGAACACAATGACATTCACATGTGCACAACAATGAGCAGCATGTCACTGGATCACATCATCCAGTTCTGCCTCTATCTCCCATCAGAAACAGCAACTCATACCTTTGGATTTATAGCAAGCTTCTGGCACTCATTTCATAGACAGCCTTAAAATTAAGCAAAGAAGAAACACTTTTTTTTTTTTTTCTTCTAAGTTTTCTTTAGTTCTGGAAAGATATGTCAGTCATTAGTCTCACTTGCTGCTTCATAATGACTTTACTTTCTTGGCACATTATACAAAGTCTGCCTCCAGTGCTATCTGAGTGGAGACCTCATCACTCTCTACAACTACTTGAAAGGACACTGTAGAGAGCTTGGTGCTGGTCTCTTCTCGTAGGTAATTAGTGACAGAACGAGAGGGAATGGCTTCAAGCTCCAACCGCGTAGGTTTAGACTAAACATTAGGAAAGAATTTTTCACAGAAAGAGTGGTCGGGCATTGGAATAGGCTGCCCAGGGAGGTGGTTGAGTCACCATCCCTGGACATGTTTAAGAGTTGTTTAGATGTGGTGTTGGGGGATAGGGTGTAGGGCAGAACATTTTAGAGTAGGGTTGATGGTTGGACTCTATGATCCCAAGGGTCTTTTCCAACCTAAATGATTCTATGATTCTCACAGCCCACGCACTGACCATCTCCTTTGAAACACTCACCTCCTCCCTCAAAAACACTCCCCCTTTGTATTTGTGCACACCGGTAGCAGCACTGGTGAATGAGGTTCAATTATGACTTGGCAAGCTGCACACCATAAAGTAGCTGCTGCTTCTGTTGGGATAGGAAAAAAGGGGGTTGTAATTCATAATGAGTATAAAGGTTGTTCTGGCAGAAATATGGCTTATCTCTATGCTGAGAAAAAAGTAAGGAAGATTTTTGGAAAGAAACACGGGGATATATCCCTCTTATGCTCTCAATCTGTGTTAATTGAAAGTTATTTAGTTTTACTGTCAGTGAAGCTTAGACACGTTACTGAAACCTCTAAGATCCAATGCTGATGCCATACTGATTTGAATCACTTGTAATAATCTTATTTTATAGACCCAAACACAAGGTATTCTGAAAAGAAAAGGAAAAATAAACTAACGTTTTTTGCTTGCAGCCTTGTAATTTTCCTGAATCATGCTGTGCTGTTGACTTTTAAGCAAAAGTCTTTACTGAAATCCACTGGAAGTTCTGTTTAAGACCTGGTGGCAAGATATGGGCCATTGACTTCAGTACAATTACTCCAAGTTGTACTGCAGAAGTCTGAGAATCAAGTCCTTAGTTTTTCATATAAACACAGGCATGCTTAAGATACATTATTCAAATAAGAGACATTGAACCAAGCAAAACCATACAGGAGTCCTGTGGAACCTCTTTTCTTTTGGCTTTTGCTTCTGTGGGTTGAATTCAGATTCAAAGATAGACTCAATGTAAATGAAACAAAAGTTTGTATAAAAATTGCTGTCATTGCATTACAGATCACTGTATATCTTTTTCCTTTTTTATGATGTTTTGGAAGAATGCCTTCCCCTTTTATTATTGTCAAAATGCTTTAAGAAAATGTATTAAAATACAAATAAAATCACCAAAATATAAACAGAAATGGTTAATTTTCCTCTGCTGGGATGTTTCAGTGTTTGGGGAGTATTTTATGTCTCCAGAGACCCAAAAGGCAAGGAATTTGAAAAGCAGTGTGTATGCAGAAAATCATCATAATGCCCTGTGGGACCAATCTGAGCCCATCAAAATCCACCGGAGTCTGTCTACTGACTTCAGAGAGTTTCAGTCATAGTTCTCAATGTGCATTTTCTAAATCTAAAGAATCATTAGGCCTTCCAAGCCCCCCTTGTTAATGCCTGCACTGTAACAGACTCAAAAAACTCCTGGAACAAAACACAACTAAAGGTTGAAGCTGTAAGGCCCTATGCACTGTCCGATCCTGTTTTCTTTCCACACTGCTGACCACGGGGCTGCCATACGTACGCACTGCAGCAACTGGAATAAATTGCAGAGATGGAGAAGTGTTGAATGGTGACAAGTAGAACATCTGAGAGCACCCACCACACTAAAAGAAGGTTCTTTAGTGTGAAACAACATCAGAGCCAAGATTAAGCTAACAGACAGAAGTATTTAGTATATATTAAGCAAAGTTTAATGGTAGGAATGCAGACCAGCGATACTCTGGGAATTTTCAGAGAATATCAGAAGGTTTCCAGAATACTAACAGCCTGTGCAACCAGGGTCCCCAGGTCTCAACCAAATGCCTGAAATCATGTTGGCACAGCTGAGATCCATGGAAGTCACCGTTGCAGAATTACCATCACTGACAAAAAAAAAAAAAAAAAAAAAAAAAAAAAAAAAAAAAATTTAAATGATAAAATTAATTCTAAAACCCACAGAGAATGTATTTTGTTTCACTGGAGTCTGGACCTCCTCATCTTCAGAGCAAAGCTGCAAAACCCACTTTCATACCAAGCACTTTCAGAAAAGCATGAATGGTTTGTTAGGAAAACTCTTGTATCATCTAATGCCTATTTACTCTGTAGAGGGAAAATCAGCTGTATGTTTTTACATAATAATTTAAATTACGTTTGTTCATACAGGCATTTCCATAAACATCCCATCTTTTAAATAAGAAAGCAGTGAGTGGAAGTACCATGTGGTCTGAAAACTGACATGCTCTTTTGGCTGTCAGTTAACATTTTACGCTTACATACGTTTTTGATGCAAACAAATGCTGGAGAAACCCTGTACTCAAATAATAACAAGATATAAATTGATTAACTGTGTTACTGACTTCTATAAACATTCAGCATACACAATTTTTTTCACAAGGGTTTCTGAAGGTAGGATGCATTGTGAATACCTGTGCAATTATTCATGAGTATAACAGCTGGACACGAGCGGCTTACCAAGCTGTATTTAGAGTCACCAAACACGTATCTCAGCTCAGACCAGGGAGTCTCACACTGGGGCACAGGTACCAAGAGGACATACACTTCCCTTGGGCGCAGCAGTGAAAGGATGTGAACACAGCCTGGAAGAGCTGAACACGTCCTGCAGATACTCTTGCACAGCTGAGGTTACATGAGCAAAATGGGCTTGAGGACCTCTGCCCTGGGTGTTGCGTAGAGCAACCAACCACCCTTACCAAAGAAGCACAAGCAGAGCTGCTACTTTATAACAAAACCAACATATGTAGTTTGAAGATTGAAACTAGGTGTCTTAATCTCAACATTAAATATTTGGAAAGCTTTTAGCTGCATACCTGTAGTGTACACTTTTAAAGAGCAGAAGAACATTTCTCGTCTGAAATGAATAAATTTAAATAAGTTTAAAAATCAGTCAAACTATTTACATTTCCTCAGCTAGCTCTAGGGGAGTTCCCTGTTCTTTACCTAATTCTTTCTATTTTATATCTGTTTAGGAATTACACATTTTCCCAGCCTTATTTTTGCCCACCCACCCACGAATATGAGAAAATTGGTAATACTTGTGAGAGGCATGAAAACCCTTTTATACAATAAGAAACTTCCAAAATGCTTGGAATTCCTGTAAATTATTTCTTCCTGGAACATGGATGGAAGAAGATGGCTTTGACCCTTTGTACAAGTCTGACAATCTTCCTAACAAATATCTCCAAGCTATAGCAGCTAACACATATTTATGTGTAAGATGGCTCAGAATAATTGATTAGGTTTGCTAAGGTTCCAGTTAAGAAACTGCAACTACAATCTTTTCCCCCTTCCCTCACTGTTTTCTTGCATAACAATTTTCCCCTTATCATTTCTCATTTTCATGCAGAGCATGTTTGCTTATTTGCTATGGTCAGTAGACACTTCATTTTAATTACTTCAAAGGTAAATGTATTTGAAGGCATTTGGCTTTCATCTCGGGTAAGAAAAACAATTAATACAATGCTTATAAAACAGCACAAGAAAAAAATGTCAAAAATATGAGCTGCCAACACCCAAAATCCAGATACATTAAGAAATATACTGTTTATTTTGCCTTTGCCTAGACCTTTTTCTAATGAACACAGTAGAGGCAACAAGTTAACTTAGTTGCTACCTAAATCTTATCAAAGGTTACTGGGCAGTTATTTATCAACTGCAAAGCTACAACTTCATTACTATAATTATGTTGTAACCACCCAATTAACACCTGGGGTAAATGCATATTGCTCTTCCTGCTGCAATACACTTTAGCTTTAAATGTTTGTTGTTACTATGTATGTGGTGCTGCCACATTTACAAAACCCTTTCGAGGTCAAAATCCCACTGAGACTGGGCAATCAAATAACATAAGAATGCTGGCATAGCTTTAAGAAGTTTTGGCGTTGGTTTTTGTTTTGTTTTTTTTTGGTTGTTTTTTTTTTCTGCTATGTAAGAGAGACTTTTATTGTAAAACAAATCAAAGGGAGCAAGACAGAGAACCCGTGTGCTGCAGAATTTCCCTGCCTGTTCCAAGATGGACCAGAACTAGATCACAAGCTAGCATCAATCACTATAATTTCAATTAAATCCATGAAGTATCAACAACCCACAAGAAAACTGCCTCTCTTTCCAAAAAAAAAAAAAAAAAAAAAAAAAAGAAAAAGAAAAAGAAGAACCTCACAACATGGAAAGTAGTAAGAGGGAGATACTACTGATGCAGTCTATCCACACGGGTACAAATGCCATTCAGTTTTGATGGATACAAAATTCACTACTAGCCAAAAAAATCCAGTAGAGATGCTTTACATGAAATTGAATCAATAAATAAGTCAACTGAGGCATTAAACTGCTGAATCACTTAATCACTTCTGAGACTCTCCACACCTCCAAAGAGACACCAGTACTGAGCCTCCTGCCCGACAGGGCAGCCCGTGCTCTCTGCCGCAGGCTGGGGGGCAGCAGGGCCCGGGACCCAGAGCCGCACGGCGGGGCTGCCCTACAACCCTGCACTCGGCGGGCAAAGCCAACATCCCATGGGCAGCTCTAGCACAGAAAGAGAAACTTTGCTATTCAGCTTTCTAAAAGAAACGTAATATCCTTTTCATTATGGAAATGTGAATAAATGGGATAGAAATTCCTTTCCAGATAGAGGTCAAAGAGAAACACTGTTGAGAACTGTAAGGAAGATGTAACAAGGTCCTTCCTGATGATTTGCAGCCAATAGTTCTGTCCTGAATTCCAGCATGGACGAGTCAATTCCTTCCCTCAAAACCGCTTCTGGGAATACATTTATTGCCCTCATCCTCTTTCAGATTCCCCAGTCTCTTCAAGGGCACGTAAAAAGAATTGCTTGGCAAATAGAATTTAATTGCATTAAATAGCAAATTAATCTTTTCCCCCTAGATATCCTACGATGTCTTGTCACACCAGAAAACAACTGAAAATACAGCCATGCACTGACTGGAGTCTCATTGTAAAAAGTTATTCCAGGATATTGGCTTCTGTCCAAAAGGTAAGAGTAACAGAGGTAATTTAAATATGCTTGAACACAGGAACAAATGCTTGAGCTCTGCTGTTCTCTTTGTCAAAACCCATTCTTTCAGAAAATCATTTTCTTTACCCATTGGACAACAAAATGCATTGTCAAGAAATTTTATAGCAATAATTATAAAAGATGTCCATTTGAACCCATTGAGGTCTTACTGATTTTATAACACCCAGCAGACCTCCCTGCAGGAGAACGCTATATTTATGTTAGCAATATATGCGAGAATTGAGATCGTAAAATTAAATGACCACATAGAACTGTCATTTATATGATGAGCGCCTACATGTGTGAAGGCTGGTTTATCTTGCAAGATAGGGTAGTACTAAATGGTCCACTCTCAGTGAATGCTTTTAATCACGCATTTCTTCACTGTTTCGTTTCTGCAATATTACACTTGAAGGACTGGTAAGCAGTTTGCTATGAAATGTTAAATGGCTACTGGCAGTACAAGCCCGATGGAAGTGCTCACTAAAATAGAAGTACAGTACATATTGTATGCAATTGTTTTATGAGAGACATTATGGTTACTAGAATAACATTTCACCATTACCAACTGCTGAGAGAAAAGTCATTAAGATATTTGGCAAGCCAGTGTAATTTTTCAGCAGAACTACAGTACAAGACCTCAAAATAGCTTCTGTACGAAAAGGCGAGCTGTCTCAAGAAAACAACTTAAGTCTTTGGTGTCATTTTATTCATAGGGGTTTATTTTCAGTTTCCAATGAGAAAGTTATTGCTGCCAGAGAGTGAACAATTGAGCCTTAACCCTTATTATAATGGTGCAATTTCAGAAACACTATAGTAATTCTTGCAGCAGTATTTCCATTAAAAATCTCTTTTCTAAAGAGCTTTTATGGTGTGTAGTTTCATTCAGACACTTTTATGAGAGATTTCTTTAAACTAGCATTTTAAAACTAGAGAGAGATTAACTACGTGTTTAAGCATTGTTAAATGCTGAGATGGAAGTAAACAGGACTCAAGTCACTGTTGTCACCTCAGACTCTTCCCGTGTTTTTGTAAATACTGCAGCAACGGTAATGAAAATTCATGCTCTCCACAAAAATAGCATGGTCCACACTGGACAAGAGTCCCCCTCACCACCACCAGTGGAGCCAGCAAGCGCCCATTTTTCATGTTGCCGTTAACATATTAAAGACTGACTCACAAACGCACAGATGTCATTCCATCTTGATAGTTTCCAGTAAATATGCTTTTCCTGTTCCAAGAACTGTACTTTAATGATGTGATGAGGCATTGCAGCTTCAAGGTGAAAACATTTTCAACAGAAACAGCCACTATGCATCACCTCACTAAATCTTTTTCTCTATAACAAGAACAGTAATGACCTATCACAGTATTATCACAAGGTAACAAAACATAAGTAATGAGGCCCACTGCAACCAAACGCTTCTAGTTGTCAATGTTTCCAACAGAAACAATGACTTCTGGTTAACACAAGCTGACAGGAGATCTCATGAAAGCCCTGTAAACGACATGAGACAGCATTAAACAAGCTTCTATTTTACTCCTGTTTTTTCTGCAAGCCTGACCATGACAATCTCAAAACGGCGGAGTGGTTTCAATAGGATTTCCTATATACCTAATTTGGAAGAAGGCAATTCTGATATTTGAGTTTTTTAAATCTGATATTGTGTACTTCCCACACACATATTTAACAACAGAAATCAAAATATTCCAACTAGATTCAAGCACAAGGAAACATTTACCAGGTGATCCATTTGCCAGCAGAAGAATAAATGAGTAGAAACTTTTCAAATGCAATGCAGTTATTTGCTATTACGTGAGATAGGAACTACATTGAGAAATATTTGTTTACAAAACTTTGTACAAATGTCTGTGTTCCACAGCATCTACAGAAGAATATGGTTCATACAAATAGAGGTTTTCCATTCATTCATTCCTGTCACCTCATTTCACAAAACTCTGTTCATAATTCTAAAAAAACCCTCATTCTAGTCTGACAGCTCCCATATTCTGAATAATATTACAGTATGTAACCTTCAATAACAACTAAAAACTTTACAGTAGAAATTAAAATTACATAGAAACTTGGTCACTTACCTGGATCTCTCAGATAATTACGTCTCTGTCTCATAGTCCCTCACTCCTGTAAGAAGGTTTCATGCACAGGTACAGATACCTGGAATACTTGCTAGGGCAGCAGCTCACTGTTCTCTGTTTGAAACTAACAATTTTCAAGACTAAAGCAGAGCAGAATAAAAAAATAAAAAACCCTAGTTTACTTGTTAATGGTCAGGAGTAATTCGAAAATGGAAATATGCATCACAGAAAGTGATGGTGGAAATTAACTTATTCCCTAGTAAAAATATATGAATGTCAGCTGAATTGAAACTTCTGGCCAAAGTTGTCCTGTTCAGAAAGACAGGTCTCCCATTCCTACCATAACTTTCTAAGCTTCCATCATTATAGCTCTGATTTTGCCAACATTTATATGTATACTTGATCTTGCCATTATGAGCAATTCCTACTGGTTTTCCCCTAGCATAGAAATAATTTCCAAGATTAAAACCACTTGAAGAGATGCTTTTATCTCTGTCAGTTTTCATCCTCATGTCCATCACCTGTTTCTACACTAAGTAGAAATGATTACCAAGTGCAAAATTACTATTACTAAGTGCAAATAATTACCAAGGCCAGCTGTAGTTCATTAATGCATTTAAATTTATGTCAGGTATCGATAGATGGGCAAAAATTCTAGAAGTATGGATTTATATTCTGTTGTGGTTCTAAAAGTTTAAAAGAAATTTAAAGACTGGAAAGATAAAAATATTTTCTAGAACTCAAGAGCTGAAATCCACAACTCTGTTATTAATATAGGGTTTTTTTTTTAATAAAGCATTAAAAAAGAAGACTTTTTCTTATGCAAATAATGGCCAACAACTTGAAGAAACTGCCATTATGTCATGAAGTGTATGTTTCATCAGAAAACTAATTTTCAGAACTATTCTGCAAATCTGCTACAACTGTATACATAGAGGTATACTTATTTGAATTCCACAAAATTAATAACTGCATTTATTAAAGATTTAGTTTTACTCTCCCATCTCCTAACTTAGCGAGTTTGCTTGTGTTAGAATCGGACAACTAGATCAGATATGGGAACGTATATATCCATGCACTAGAAAAAAAATGTTTTCCCTTTGGTCTTTAACAATGACCAAATTTTGCTTTTATTTTAAAATTCAGTTATCAACATTTTTCCTCAGGAAAAAAAAATAATAATTTGTTTCTTAAGAATTTTAGGAATAATTGTGAACATACACACAGATAAACAAATGTTTTGTCTTTAAACTCATCTGTTGGGCCAGAAGGGTGTGCTCTTCATAATTTTTAATTTAGAATGCTAATTTTACAGAGTATGAGAATTCAGAGATAGTCCTTCACAGACCCTATTCCCATTAGAGTTGTATGTTATTTGATTTTCCACTGTTTCTTTTTTAGGGTCCCAGAACAAAGGAAAAATTCCCTAAATTTACAAACATTTAAAAAGACATTGCTAAATTTCCGTCATTAAACTGAAAATATCAGAGCTAGTAAATGCTTCACCAGGATTTCTAAAAATTCACCATCATTTCAATATCACTTGGCAAAAAAAAAAAAATTTAAAAATTACTAAAACATAAGGCATAGAATTATATAAATTAATTAAACTTAACATGAGTAGTTCCACTTGCTGTTCGACTGGTCGTAATGTAGAACTACTCAGCTTTTGTATTTTCTTACGTAACCTCCAGTTGATCAGAGTGAGGTTGATGGTTGGACTAGATGATCTGAAATGTCTCTTCCAACCTGGACAATTCCATGATTCTAT
>JAOQGH010000051.1:14951151-15003221 GCA_025769975.1 Gallinago jamesoni | reverse complement strand
TTTCTAAAAATTCACCATCATTTCAATATCACTTGGCAAAAAAAAAATAAATTTAAAAATTACTAAAACCTAAGGCATAGAATTATATAAATTAATTAAACTTAACATGAGTAGTTCCACTTGCTGTTCTACTGGTCGTAATGTAGAACTACTCACCTTTTGTATTTTCTTACGTAACCTCCAGAAGTGGCCCACAGTTATCAAAATCTTTGCGCTTTAAAAAAATTAAACATTTTCAAATGAAACTTTGTGGAAGACAGTGTTGGCTCAGGCCATTTACAAGGATTCCCCTCAAAAGACACTGTTTTCAGAGCTGCAGAATATTTAATGTACTCTTCAATTTGCTGCCTCATTGTACAAGAACAGTTCTTGGTATCATAATACTGAATAGCAGTAGTTCCAACAGAATTTAAGAAAATATATACTTCAGCCCAAAATTGGAGCTGGGATAATGTGATGAGTAAACAGGATTACTTGTTTAAGCAGTCAAAGTTTGCTAGGCATGCACACCCTAAGGAAAACTTAATTAAAGTCAATAAAGAGGAAGGGAAAGCACAGAAAAATTAAGTAATAAAATTTGTGCAAAGCAAAATATGAACTGATCAGTTATCTGTGCCTGTGGGAAACTTTTGCAAATGTAAGCCTTCAGCCTACAGCATGCTGGGATCAACTCTGAGCTTTGTGTGTTTATCCTGTACAGACCCTACGTAAACCAATGAAGTTATGCAGGATTTATGGTGCTAAAACCGATACAGAATTTTGTCCATTTGAACTAAACAATGATTCCTCTTGTCCCCTTCTGAAGACTTCAAGGAAAAAATTAATCCCCCCCAGATTAATTTCACTATTTTGGCAGCCTATTTAACTACTGTTTTGATGCAGAATTTAGAAAATATGAAGATCTGGTACATGATTCTCTTCTTTGCTATAGAAATCTAATGCTGATAAAACTGCCTATAAGTCCACTAAGACAGTGAATATTTATTGATACATAATGGAGAGTAATTATATTCTTATCTTCTCATTATTTTCATGTTGTATTTCTTCTTTACGTTATGTACTTTGGACTATTATTCAGCTCACATTCGAAAGCTTTCAGGTATTATCAGGTATTTATCAACCACCTAGCAAAACCTGAAAATACTTTTCTGACATGAACTTACTATATTCTGAGACTTTTCTGTAAAAACGGAAATCAGAGGCACTTTTAAAAATAAGAAAAAGAAAGATGCACAGCTGCTCAAAGTTGTATATAGAACCTAGAGGAGCAGCAGGCTCTCCTTCCTCTCAGTCCTTCTCTTGAGCCATTCAGTCAGCATCCTTCCTTTAGAAACTACAGGGCATCCACAGGGTTGCAGAAATTTCACAGCTAACTCTTTTGTACAGGGCAAATAAAAATCTATATTGCTTTCAACAGTGGATTGCTGTTGTGAACTTGGCCACTTGCTGCAACTTTGCTACTAACTTTATTGCTGACTCCTGAAAGGGGGAAGATTTGCATTCCCCCTGCCTCAGCAACATCACCCAGTGTTTTGCAAAGGCTGGTTTGTCATCATTCCTCAGGCTGTTGGCCATGACATAGATCAAAAAATGTTGTTCAGGTTGCCAAAACACCAAGTCTCTGGATTTTAACAGGCTTCTTCAACAGTATTTGCAGCACTGGTTAGCATGCAATAGTTGCATGTGCATCATACTTAGATTTGATGTAATAATGTCACTTTGTTTGAAGCATTTAATTTCAGTTTAAACTACAGCAAACTGTTGCCAGTCCCAGAGAAACAGATCTCTCATGGTGAAACAGCAACTGGCTGTAATCTCAATGGGGTTTGATGCACTGATCCCTTTTCAAAGGAACCATTTGGGCTAAGGAAGGTATTTCTTTTATTAGACAACTGACTTGACAATAGGCATGTGGTCACCACCATCACTGCCCAGTTTTTTAATTAAGCAGAATAAGGATGGGAATTTAAAACTAAGAAATAACAACAACAACAAAAAAATACCCAACCAAAACCACCAAAGAAAACCCTCAAATGTTGTTGCAAATAGAACACAAAGATCTCGACTTTTCAAACTAAAGGAAAGACTTGATATTGCTGGCAGGATAAATGGAAGCCACTAGAGTTTTACAGAGCAAGATAACTCACAGAGCTGTCACCATCCCTCCCTGGTGGATGACCTGTAGTGACAGGACAAGGGGTAATGGTTTTAAACTGGAAGAGGGGAGATTTAGATGAGATATGAGGAAGAAATTCCTTACTGTGAAGGTGGTGAAGCACTGGCACAGGTGGCCCAGAGACACTGTGGATGCCCCATCCCTGGAATTGTTTAAAGCCGGGCTCGATGGGGTTTGAGTAACTTGGTCTAGCAGGAGGTGTTCCTACCCGTGGCAGGGGGATTGGAACTTGATGATCTCTGAGGTCCCTTCCAACTCTAAGCATTCTGTGATTCTGTGACCTGAAGGAAAATACTACAGGAATTAGGCTAAAAAGAATGAAGCTACCCCTAAGTTTCTACAAGGTATGCCCACTTTACCCACTAGACCTATTTAATACCTGCCATTTAAATATAAAAGCATATAGCTAGATTCACCCTTTTCTCTCTAATCTTGCAACTGATAACAATTAAGTGATGCCACTTCGCAGTCAGTCACAATACGTTGGTTCCATTCACACACAAAACCTAGAAAAGCAAAAATGTTTTCCAACAATACCACTTCAGAAGTTACTTGAGGAAATCCAATCACTACCATAGATCTCCAGTGCTATTCAACGATTTCACTGTCGCTTTTCAAAGAACAGTTATTTCAAATCTATTTTAAAAACGCGATATAATCCTTCCAGGAGTCTCAGAATTGTGAGACTTGGTACTTTTGATCAGGAAGGGAGGTAGGAAGACAAAAGAAAAGATTGAAACCGAAGTGACCTTTGTAGATATTAGGGATAACAGCAATGGACTCCACTGTTTCACATGACAAATAAAGTTCTTAAATAATATTTAAAAAAAGGCATCAGAAAGAATATGTAAAATGAGTTATTTAGGAACCACCATGTTTAACTGAGTAAAGTATTAGACTTAAATTATTTGCCTCCAGTGACCCTTGAAAAAGGCTTTTTTTGCAGTTTGAATATAAAAAGCTTAGAAATGCTAATCATTCCATCTGGAAATCAAAATCATAAACTGTTAGATTAATGAATGCTACAAGTAGCTCTCACATGCAGAATAGTAAAGACATTGTTAGCAATTTGTTTTGACAAAAGTGATTAGAATATTTATTTTTGCTAACACTTCTCCTACATGCGGACCTGGAAAAATGAAAGTTGTTTGTATAATTCAGTAATACACAAATCTTTATTAAAACTCAGAATGTTGCTAAGTTAATTATATGATATTACCAGGAAAAGGGGTAATCAAGAAACCCTCCACAAGTTCATAATCTGAAAGGCAAACAATACTTCACTGGTCTGATCTGTAGTGCCACTTAGAGCTATTTTAAATGGAATTGCTAGTTTTTACTATTTATTATTAAAATGGGGGGAAAATCAGAATTGCTCATTACAGTTCCTTCTGATCATAAGGAATGCAACACAACAGCACCTAAACCATTATATCTGTTTTAGATTACATTGACTGCAAATAGTGCCTCATGAACAAGAGAGGGCCAGTGTTGTGAAGGGTATTTTTGTGATCTGCTTTGTTTCTGTTTATTCCATTATGGGTGACACTTGCTCAGAAGTCTAGAATAACTATGTTTTCTTGGATTAAAAAAAAAAATCTTGTCTTTTAACTACATGAAAATTAGCTTAAAAAAAAAAAAGAAAAATCTCATCTGTTTTCCAAGTGAACTGTAGGATTTCCTTCCCATATTGCTTTCAAAATTACCACTAGTCCAGAAAAAGGACAAATTAATAGCAGTTATTCATAGATTCCTAGATTAGCAGGAACCACGTTGTTTAGGGCTTCCAGCATAGCATAGGCTAAAAATGTTAACACAATTATTTCAATCTCAAGCTCCTTACTTGTGGTTGAAGTATAGAAAGACATTCTACCCTGATTACAAGCAATAGAGAATCTTAACCTCCTTCAGTTCCCATGATTAATTACTCTCACTGTGTAAACCAATTATGTCTGCCTTCAGTTTCTAGCAGCATAGTTTTATTACGCCTTTTTCTGCTAGATTAAAGAGTCCATCTAGTATCAGGGAGCTTTCTTCTACAGAATAATGATAGGTTACATATATTGCAGTTTAAATGAACAATTCCTGTTATGCTTGATCCCAAATGGAAATTCTAGCTCTGCTATGGGATTCTCCTGTATGCTTCCCCCCAGGTGGATCAGATGAGCAAGAGCCTATGGGCCCTACAGCATTCTGCAGCCTGTAAAACACCAACAGCTGAGGGCCTGCCGCTTCCTGCAATGAATGGGATTTGATTTTGAGTATGACCGAGTCCCGAAATCCAAATATATCTTTTCAACGCATGAAGCATAGTCCACTGGTTTCAAAGCAAAACCTACTTTTCACTTGGTCTTACTTTTAGAAATTTTTCTTCTGAGAAAGTATGTGGAGGTAGGGAGAGGGGGAAGAGGAAGAGGAGGAGAAAAGCAGCATTAGCTCTAGAAAAGTTAGAGGGATATGATGTTTTGAATTAATGTTTTCCTTGTTGGTAAACATGCATATTTTGCTGTGCACAGCAGGCAAGGCTTCTTCTGCCATATGACCTGTGTTCCCACTTTCACAGCTTCTCTGATTACTTGCTGAGCAACCACTAAACTGAGGTGAAGGGCAAGCTCTAAACAACCACGCACTTTGCTGTTATGAAAAAACTGCAGTTGTGCCAGTCACATCTGTGACTCAACTACAGGAATCCACTCACACATGGCTCTAACCTTAGTCAGTAGCTGTGGCCTATCATAGGCAGAAAAGAGAGAAATGGGAAAGTATCAGCACAGGGAGAATCTGCTACAATTAAGACAGTTCCCATTTCCTCATTCATTTGGATTGGTTCTGTTTTTGTTATCAACTTTGGTTCATATCTGCAAACCAATGTCACCACCCTCTCCAGGCAAACAGCTGCCTCTGAAACATTCAGAGCTCTCTCTTGGCAGCAGCCTTTCTAGAGGTACATCGGTGAAGCGTTGCCTCTCTAAAAAGCAGCAGCTGCTAATTCTGGTGTGGTACATAACAGCACGCTGCCACATCAGGTTGGGTCCTGCAAGAAAATGAATTTCTCTGGCCTAGATCATTAGACAATTGCTACTGTATGAATAATTCAGTCCACAAAAACTAGCAAATGCAAGCAGTGAATAAAACAGCAAGCTGTGTACTGCACGGTATGGCCAGAAATGGCACCAGTGCAGCCAAAGGGTGTGACAGCTGCTTGCTGATAGTTGATGGCTGGCCGCTGCACCCTGACTAATCATTGAACCAGTGGGAGGCTTCCCAGGAAGACATTTCCACCTTTCAAACTGTATGGCTTTTCCACATTTCAAACTGTACGGTTTGCCATTTAAGTCTCTTTGATTTGAGTTAGTAAAAAATTAGAGTTTAGATGTATAAAGTACGTTTATCATAATTCGTCCTCTGGATTAACTAACATAATTAAGCCTAAAAGCACAAATTTAAGAACCTGTGTAATTTTCTTATGTCTGAAAAACCTTTAGCTTTGTCTTACCTTCCTTTAGCTTCTGGGCCTAAAATTCTGTTCAAGGAGAGTGAGCATCACTCTCTCACAGCTCACATATTCTTCAAAAATGATCCTCTAGCTTTAATTTTAGCAATAGGTACAGGAACTGTACATTAATTGAAAGATGTAATGCTTCCTTCTCTGTCCTTCAGCTTGTTTGCCTGCCCTTGACTCATCCACTTTTAAAGCAGGAGAACGCATTCAAAGAGAACATTGCTGTTGCTAAGATGAATTTATTCTGCTCATCAATTCTGAAATTCTCTCCAAAAGAAGAGGTTACTGCAGCTCTGGCCCAGGTTGCCTGGTGGGCTGTCTCGCACCTTTGACCGTCCACCCATCCTGTCTCACAGGCGGTAACCTGGAAGTTAGGGAGCCCCAGACCCAGGGTAGCCCACCTGGCAGAACAGCCAAACAACCTCCACATCCTTTGCATCTCATTTTGAAGCTGGCGTGCTTCCAGCAAGCTGCATGGGTGAACCAGCAGGAAGCCAGGCTGAAACTTTACATGTTTCCAGAAAGAAGTTTGTCAAACTGAACTATTTGCACGTACTACTCAGCTGAATTTGCATGGACTACTCAGCAGCCCCACCGTTTGAAGTTTCCCGGATAAATCTTCTCTGTTTCATGCTTAGTAAACACAGTAGCCAGCAAGTGCCTCAAGTTTGGGTGGGCTACTCACACATGAAAAAACAATAATTAACAAAACCTGACTGTAAAACAACAGTTGTCAGGGATATGTTACAGATTAGATGCATTTATAATGCTTGTCATTAATGTTTTTGACACTCAGGTTCATGCTGCCTCTTTTAGGTTGTTTTGCTTACCCACAATCCGTTCATATATACCCACTCTATCGTATACTGCATCACTGACTTCTGTTGTCCTACTCCAAGTAGCTGCCTCTAGTCAGAGACACTATTCAGTTTTGGCTATGTTCTTCTTCAAACATCAGTCTACCCACGGCAGAAAAAGTAGCTTGCCTGTCAACTGAGGCACCTGACTGTATTTTTTACACAGGAATTCTGCCTGCAATGGTAGTTTTGTATCATCTTACTTGCTCAGATAAATAAACAGAGGACATTTATTGTGATTGACGGTCCCTTCATAACTACTGACACACTTGGCAGGACTTGATTTACCTGTGTATAGAGGTAAAGTAGATGTTTTTTTCCTAGTTTACAGTCACCGTAAGGTTTTTTGAATAATCAATATCTGGGTGTAGAGTTTGACTTCACCAAAGATAAAAGTAATAATCCTGTGCCACTCAGGGCCATTAATTTGCTTCCCTGAGAGCTTGGATGATTCAGAAACACTTAACCAACCTCTCTTTTGAGGAATTATTAGGGTTAGCTTGATCATAAATGGATAACTAAAAATCTCACAGTCTGGCAGCACACCTCTCTGGTTTCCACCTCTGTATGTGTGGCCAACATACTAGAAGCAGCTTCTGGTACTTGCTTGAGTATAACATGGATTAAAGGTTCTCCGTATGAGGAATGGAGTGACTGGGAAATTATAATGATGAAGCCTGCGACTATCCAACAAAACAAAACAATCCCTTTTCCCCATCCTAACTGCCCACAGAACTAACTCGCAGAGGCCATTTCCTCACACATTTCCAATTCATTAGCTAGGGTCGGCTGACAACAAGCAAAAAATGAGGGACCCTCTACTGCGTGAAGAGAAAAGTGACAAGCATTTACAAGCCAGAGATCTAGTCATCCAAATGAAAATAAAACAGACCAGAAGAAATCAGCAAGGTAAGCAGAATCCAGCTTTGATGAAAAGAGTACTTTCAACAAGAGAGAGCCTGCCACCACAGCAAACAAAAGGAAAAAAAAAAAAAAAAAAGATACTGATACTTTAAAGCAAACTAGAAATCACTTTTCCCTGCAAGAAGGAGGGAGAGAAAAGGGGAGGGAAGGCAGGCAGGCAGGGCTCTATAGAAACAAAACCCCCCAATTTTGATGCAGAAAGAAAAGGCTGATGAGTGAGGGACAGGAGCTAAGCAGAAGGGTCTTGTCCAGAAGTCAATAAAATCCAACAATCTTGTTCTAAAATATGGACAGATTTATTGCATTTAGAAGTACTGATTCTCCTCCTTTGACAGACCTGTGTCACTCAAGGCACTCACGCAATTTCCTACCAAAATTTTAGATTTTCTTCTCTGAAGTTCAAATGGGAGAGATTTGAACCACTCCTTTATCTGCCCTTGGCCTCTTGGCCACACCACCTGCAGTGTTTTGCCAATGCTTCCATGTTTGAGCCTGTCCAGAAGCTGGTTTCGCAGCTCCTCACCAACCATGGTCTCTGCTGAGCAGAGTACTGAGTATGCTGAATAGGATACATTACCCAGACTTTATCTTCGATCAGTCTGGTCTGCTAGTAGTCGTCATCCCTGCATCCCCCTGACATGCATGCATACTCACTGCGGCGAGCTCTGCCCGATACAGCTGTGTACACACACTTCCCGAGCCAGTCCTAGCAGTACTTTCCTAACCCTCCTTCCTCCACACGGAACAGGCTCACTTTCCACACAGCTCCCCCTTGAATGCATATTCACAGCTTGTGCCAATGCTAAAAGTACCACAGAGCACAGGCACTTTTCAGAGGAGACTTATACAGCCCTCTGAAATCACCATCCTTCTAGCTAAATAAGTCTCTGACGACCCATACTATGTGTATGGCATTATGCTGCATTTGCGATTCATATGCCCGCTCCAAATCTAAAGCACACATACTGCATTAGAGAACTTTCAACATAAAGGAAATATAAAAGCGAAGCTGATTCACTCTTAGCTGCAATCAAACTACCAGAGGATGCTGAATGATTCCCTCTGCTCTGGTTTTGGATGTCATTATCTGACCTCATTTCTTGCTTGTGACATTTTCTTGGGCAGCTCAGTGATCACATATTATCATTCAAGCCAGCAGCACTCAGTCATATAAATGTGAGTGTGTGTGTATATCTCTGAAGGGGGATAAGGGGTGGGGAAAATTAAAGGCTTTTAAGTATTACTGATTGAGAAAGAGAGAAAACAACATTTAAAAGCCTTTTAAATTGCTATTCCTTCCTTTTGATCCTAAATTTCTCTTTGTTTTGTTCTATGCAGCTGGCTGAATGATGACAGAGTGGCTTGCAATTATCTGGATGACATTAGATGCCAGCTGAAATGGACACTAAAGGAAGAATCCAACATCCTGCACATATAATTCCTACTCTATTTGGAATTGAACCAAGCCAACAAATATATATTCCTTCCCCAGCCACCCCCAGTAAATCCCATGGCCAGTGAATGCTGCTATGGTAACGAAAGCCTGGGAAGGAGGAAGGGCTAGAATATAAGCAGAGTTTTCAAAATGTTGGAGTAGAGTTTTAAATTCAGAACTGCACACGCCTGTAGGTAACTCCCACAAGCTCTGCACATTGAACATCACAGACCGGGCCTTCCAATGCCTGCAGAATTCTGAAGGGCCCTAATTAATCTGGTAGCTTTCATTTTCACTCATTGTATGGCTTATTCAAATCACAGGTACTTTTCCACCACTTCTGTAAGGCTTACTAAAATAGACCTTAGCAACTGAACACAGCTGTCAAAATAATGTTATTGTTTTCCTGAATCTGTTTCAAAGATAGTTATTCCAGAGAAACCTAAAAGTTATATTCTTATGTTAGCACACTAAGTAGTTCATAGCAGTTTAGTAAATCAAATATTCCATACTGCTAGCTTAATAAGATGGCGAGTCATGCATGAAATGACTGCCAGGTTAATGACACAGGGAGCCATGCCTGGCATGTATTTGCATATAATAGCACAGAATGTTCCCCTAAATCCTTTAAATTACTCATCAGTTCTTAAATAGGCATTTTACTAAGCCTTCACCCAGAGTCAGATAAAGAGAAAGAGCCACCTACAATTGAAAAGAATGACAGATAAGGACTAAGCAAAAACCTAAAATGCCAGTTTGTAGGAAGAGCTGAAAATCTGCACATGTAAACCAAACCATACCATACATCTATGTCTTCGGCTAAGAGTCATTGAACAAATTTTGTTTCTCTATAGTAACTCTTAAAGCAAACTAAGGGATGGCATTCTATAAAAAGTTGCATTATGGAGAGATGACAGAGGGAAAACACCAAAACCCTTAAAAATAAGTCTGAAGCAACTCACAAAAAGGGGATGAGGAAGGATTTGTGCACATAATTTTCCTGATGACTCACAGAGTCAGCCTGAGAGACTGTCCAAGGTGAAGATTTTTGTTTGGTTTCCTTCCAGACTGCCTTATGCACATTCCTTCATGCTGCAGCTCTTGTTTTGGGCTCCATTTGTAGGAGCAGCTGAAGAAACAGAATTAAGCAGGTATGAACTAGCAAGACTTGAACTTTCATACTATCGCTGCAGAAGGTATGACAGACACATATTCACCAGCTGCTTTTCCTATGACTCACTTGAATAGTATTAGGCAATAAGAGCAAACGACAAGATTTCTGTAAGGAAAAGTGTTAAAATACATTGATTGTCTCATAAGCTGAGACCTTTTCAATCAGGAAAGTGTCCCAGCCTAGCCAATAGGAGTGAGAAAACATGAACTTGCTTCTCTCCCCATCCCCGTCCAACTTCACTGAAATAGCAGATTCAAAGCCTAAGCAAAACCAACTGAAACATTATTAATGCAAGCTTTCCCTTACTTCTTCATAAAATAAAAAGATGGAGATGTTCTGTTATTGCCACTTGATTTATACTAGTTTATTATTAAAAAAAAAAAACAACAAGCAAACAAAACCAACAGAGTAGAAAATAAAAGGTTCCATATACATACTAACTCATCCTTTTCACACAATGTCTCTCTATTCAGCTCATTAAGGACCAGGGACTTTTGTACGGGAAAATGTTGACTACAGTTCACTTACAACTAATTTCGCAGGGAAGACAGCCAAAATGACAGAGCAGAAATATACTTAATAGACTTAAGAGAAACCCAGAGTCCCAAATGACATGGGTTTACACTCTAAGAAATAAGGAAAGATAAGTAACACTCACTTCTTGAAGCGGGTGAAGCATATTAGTATGTGATATGGCCACTCTTTTAGGCAAATGGCAGATAAAGGTTTTTGGAGGAGTTTGCCCTAGGTCACTGGGTGATTAATATAGTGTTCTGAATATGTAAAATATATTAAAGGAACATAAACATAGATACTATTCAACACCAACAAAAGGACTGCCACTGTCTATAATGTCAAATGCACTGAGTAAATAAAAAAGATAAAATATCACCTCTTTCATCTAGAACAGTTGCAGACAAAGTACCCAGATGCTTTCTGAGAAAGATGGCTTAATATTAATGAAATTTTTCTATTACCTTGGAATACAGCGTGTTCTAAACTAAATTCTTATTTCTCTTAGACTAATGCTCAAGCTATTACATCTACTGTAAGAAAAGCTTTTATTTGTAAGTATGGTCTTTTGTGTAAAGAAAGATAAATGTCAGACTCATTAATTATGTATCTGTAATTAGATACTGCTGAAAATGAGCTGAAACTTGTTTTGACATCTTCTTTGAAGAATGTATTTGTACATTGCATGTAACATTGCACATATGCATTTGCAAAACGTGAACTAGCTGAATGGCAGCTATGTATAAAAGCCAGTAAGCTTTGACAGGGTAAACAAAATCAAAGAAAAGCATAGCTGAAGAGTTAATAAGCGCCTCCTTACAGGAGGGAAATTCACACGAGACAGGTTGCTCAGAAAAAGCTAAATGGCCATCAAGAGGAAAAGAAGTCTCTGACCAGGAACACATGATGAAAGCTGTACTTTGTTGATTGCAGAAAGTTTTCTTTTAAATACACCCTTATAAGTGTTTAACTAATTTCCAAGAGGCTTGATTGTATACTTCGCTCAACTTCAGGGTGGTTTTTTTCCCCACTAATTTGGAGATAGATTGTACCTTAAGGCAGAGCCAGGAACATGGTGTGTGTGCTTAAGCTGCAGGAACCCAAGAGTAAGCGTGGGAGGCATTGTGCTTCAGCGACAAAACATCATTCCCTTCCCCCACGGAGGCGAAGGAGACAATCAACCCTACTGTTAACTGTGGATTTGAGTATGAAAACCAGCAGTGCACAGAACATACTGCAGGATGCAAGCAAACTCTCGTCTGCCTTTTGCACAATCTAGGAATTTAAAGAGGTAGTGCCAGCAGTGCTGTGTGAGTGGTCCCATGTATGAGGAAACCACATGTGAACTTAATAACAGTAATAATAATAGTAGGAGTATTTAATGAAGACTCAGGAAGAACTGTCTATGTTATTATTGTAGGATAATGATAAACGGTCTGACAATGCTGCTTCTGGAACTGAATAAACAATTCAGCCTTATCACAGCTGTTGGACTTCAACACCCAGTATTTAAGTGCTGTTATGGTCAGAAAAGTGACTCTATAAAAATAATACCTTCTTACTCAAGAGAGCTGCTGCTTCTATATTTTCCGAGTCATCTCTGATACCTTAACTGACAAAACAAGTTGTTACTAATGATAGCATGGCAGCACTAATCCAGCTCTAAGAGGGGAGACTGGATCCTAGTTTGTCTCACCACGACGCAGGCCTGACTGTGGCACGGAGCCCGCGCCTCCACTAGAGACGCAATGCAGGAGCACAGCAGAAGAACCCTTCCCAAATACCTGGGATTAGGCACAGTCCCTACATAGCTCTTAGGAACAAACGTATTAGTCTTCCAAAGCCAACCAACCCCCTTGTTGAAATGGGAACAAGCAGAGGCATTTCCCCTGAAGGCACTTTAGATGCTGCAATGTATCTTCTTTAGGTCCATGGCACTGCAGAAGACAAGCGATGGCTGCAACTAACCTTATCCCCATGCCAGCCTTTCCAGATCACGCCTTAAGACAGACACAGTTTCTAAAGCAGAAGGGGCTACCAGTCGTGCCCTTACTTTCACACGTTTCAGAAATAAAGGGACCTTCAGTTGGGGTAACTTGTCACAGCTATGTGGGCTGCTTTGTCAGGACTGATGTCAGTAACTTTGGAAGAGCAACTGTTCCAAAAGGAGCATTTCCTTGTTACTGATGACAAAGCCTACAATGGCAGGTACAGCTCAGCAGCTCCTCACAGGCATGGTGTTGCCAGTCTGTCCCTGTGCTGCCTCACGTTCTCCATAGGTAAAAAGCCATCACATCACTGGTGTGCAAAGAGACACATGACATACAAAAAATAAGATGGTCAGTGCGACTTCTCCCATAGCAGATGTACATTAAAATGAACAGTTTCTATAAAACTAAGAAAGATAAACACCTTATTTTTGGTGTTCATTTTAGAATTCTCTTCAAAATTGAAAAGAAACAGGGAAATTAAATCCCTTCTTTCTAAGACTCTAGCAAATAAGATATTTTAGTGAACATAAGGGAACGTGAAATTAAAATGCATTTTAACCTTAGATAATTTCAGCGGTTTTGCATCCGTAAGAGACCACGGCATAACAGTTCTGTTTTATGCCAATAGGGTTCTCTCAAAAAAGACATTACCACCAGCAAGGCAAGATTTTCTCCTGTAAAGCTTTCCCCAAATGCCATCAATGCAGCAGTGCTTTCAAACCCACTCACTGAATTCAAAACAACTCGAAACACGTTTGTGGATGCTGCTCTCTATCTTGTGCAAATCAGGGAAGGGAAGAAGTTTATTTCCTGATTAGCGATTCCTCAGTGGTAGTGGTGGGGAGAGAGAACCTGCCTACCAAAATCTTAGCTCTTCGGAAATATCATCCAGTCTATAAACAGATGGCTACTCCTCATGGGATACTGTCCTCTCCAGGAACACTGCACTAAGTCCTGAACCTCTTCCAATGCGCCCCTAAGCAGGCTGTGCTCCTAGTAAAGGTGAGGAAAGTTAGAAATGGAACGGAGCCAATCTGTGCATATAAAAGCTCTAAATTCATTACTCTCAATTAAAATGAATGAGGATAAGGATCGCTTCCAAGTACATCAATCAAAGAAAGTACTTGCTGCAGGAAAACAGAAGACACTGGTGTATACACGAAGGAATTCACACACACATTAACAAAATGTGTGCAGGCAAACACATACAAAACCAGCAGCTTATTTTTCACTTGCAAAGTTGCAATTATCTTGAATGATAGGTTAAAAATCTAGAGTTATCTATTTTTATTTTACAAAAAAGTCAGTTTCTAACAGAAATACTCATATGCCTGAACACCCTAGTTTACAAAACTAAGAGGGTAACTTAAACCAGAGTGTTTCAAACAGTATAAGAAGGTATATGATGCTTGGAAGACAAGTACAAATTTGTCTCCACAGTAATTTGTTCTGTTAACTATTAACTTCAGAGCACCATAAGTACCCTTAACTCCTCCTGAAATCAACAGCCAGAGAAACTGCTGAGCAGTGCAGAATTAGCTCTTAGGGGGAAACAAAAACCCTCAAACAAAAATTAATGCTTCTTATTTTTGACAAAAATACAGTCCTTTACAATAGCTGTATATTTCTCATACTGGTTTTGCTTCGCTTTTTTGTTGTTGTTGTTGTTGCAATATGAACAAAGCTGAGGTGGAGAGCAATAGAAATAGCTATAAATTGACTAAGAGTAAGGATGGATTAATTTGTTTTTGTAGCTGCTAGGTACTCTTTATCAACGACTTGCTGCCACATGTGTTCTTCATGTCCTCTAAAGCAGCTAGCCAGTCCAAAACACTTAGAAACATACCTCTGCCTGCAAGTTTATCTCTGTGAGAATCTGGGAACTTTGAGTTCAATCCAGTAGCTAGCTTCCATATCTCAAAATATTGTCATTGCTATAGAACTTAAACATTTAGGATATCATAGAGTACTGCAAAGAGGGTGGTAAAGACAGACCCTGGGCTTGGAGCACTTGAGTAGGAATTTGGCAAAGAAGAACACAAACCACTTTGTTTCTGTCTCAGTTTAGCTAATATTGCCTACCTCAAAAACAGTACTGGGCGTCCATATTCATTATTTGCAAGGGAGTAACTGATTTTTCTTTATGCAGGAGGCCTGTAGAATCAAGCCTTCCATTAATGGAGAAGTGTCAAGAACTTGTTGTTTTTCAGGCTATAATTTCATCAACCATACCACAGAGCACAAGAAACGGGCTTATTTCATTACGTGTGGCAAAAGGGGGCAACCAATTTTTGTTATATTCCTGCAATTGGGCTTGCAGAAAAAAAAAATAATCTAAGAAGTAGCTGTGATGCATGAAAAGAAGCTGAGTGCCTTTCTCAGCCCTGAACAATGCACGTAATCCTGCTCTGGGTGAAAACCTCTTAGTGCTCCTAAGGGACAATTAGCAGCTACAGGAAAGTTAGAACTTAACCTGCAGCACAGCACAAGGATTTTAGATTCTCTTAGGACAACTTTCATTACAGGCCCTATTTTTAGGACCACATAACCAGCTGCTTTTGAAGGTCATAATGCTATTGGAAACTAAGATTGCATTATATTTTCTTATACTAATATCATCACAGGATAGCTCCTGTTGGAGAGGGCTGGCACAAGGTTTGTGGGACAGAATGAAAAAAACTGAAATCAACCTATGGACTTAGTAGTGAAGGGATGAGAAGTAAGTACAGCAACATTGTACCTAAACTGACCAGGGCAGGGAAGCTGAGGCTAAAGCTGATGTGTCTCCCACCTTCACATATTTGTTGAATATTTCAGAGAAACTGGGTGTCCAGCTGCTGATATCCCCACTGGATAAGCACAGCCCACTTGCAGGTTACAAACTCGAGCTGTCCTCGTATTTATAACTCGGAGCTTTTCTCACAAGAGTATATGGGATGTGTGGTGGGCATCCATCCCATTTACACTGTCGAACATTTACAGCTATGCAGGTGTCATTTTTCTGTTCAGCGTTCCAGGGGATATGTGATAAAAAATTCATTGATGGGAATCACAGACATATAAACACATACAATTGAAACAAGTAGTTGCACACAGACTGCACCAAGCTTCCAAGCAGGAAGAGCTGCTTCTTCAAACAGCGGAATAAGCATTTCTCATCTACAGGAATTTCCAGGACTCCCAAAATCATCAAAAACCTCTGATCAGAAAGTTCGCAATAACAGAGATAACTCTCAGTGGTATCCCTGCTAGAACAGGTACCAGTCTACCAGGAGAAACTGATTCTACCAGCGAAAAAATGAAAGTGAAAAATGAGGAAGATAAGGAAAAAGAAAAGGTAAAAAAGTATTAAGAAAAGGACATGACAGAAGAAGCTCCGTGTGGTAGAAAACTCAGTACTTTTGACAAAATGAGTCCTTGTTTTTATTATATACCAGCTAAGGAATTCTGAAAATTCAGTTCTGTAACAAAATACAATAAAAACCTAGACATAAGCCATAAAGAGATTTATGAGAAAAAGAGGAGGTACATGAGATCTTTAATGTAGCCAAAGAAGCTATCTCCCCCATGGCCATTTTTAGCACACAATTAAATGTAACTATATATACTTCTTGTAGTATCACAGGTCTCATTAACAGCTGTTCAGGTAGAGCTGTGAATTAAGCCATACGGATAGCATACCAGAGGGTAGGGTTTAAAAGACGAAGACTTGAAGAACTGTGAATAATTTAAGACACAATACTATGCACAGAACTCCCCAAATTCAATTTGTCAGTGAATATACGACTCACTAAAACATCTTTGAGGTAGTATTAAGATTTGTTTGATAGTTTGGATCTCACACAATAATTAGAAGTAAGAAGGACCTGCATATATTTTGCATTTGGTTTAAGGCTTGGGTCCAGGAGATTAGTTTGGGTTCTCAGCTTAAATGCTATCTTCTTTTGTCCTAGGAAAAGCCACTGTATCACTTTATCCCACCCTACATCAGTAATAGGGAATTATATTCATTTCCTTCCTCCTTCTGCACTAGAAGTGACTGGTGACAGCTCAAATGTGCATCAGGATTCATTAGTGATACACTCAGCCTCCTGCACTCCTACCTCACACCCTGCTCCACAGAGCTCAAGTCTTCACTGGGACTGCTAAGTGTTACTGAGATATAAATAGCATCTCTTACAATAACACTATAATTAAAACACATATGTTTGTGTACAAGAATATTTCCTGAAACTGGGGACTGAAAGAATCCACTTCATTAACTCATTTACAGTTCTTTCCTGCACACCAAAAAATTCACCAGTTAGTCCCAATGGGCTTTTCAAAATTGATTTAACAGCAGAGCCCTCTTGAGAGAATTCACAAAATAATTCATGGAATATTTACTTTGATAAGTGCCAGGACTTCATGTTTATATTCTCCATAAGGTGTTTTCAGATGAAGTTCTCAAACACAGAATCTGTCCATCTATCATCCATTCATGTTCTGAGCCACGTGTCTTGCATTAGGATATGCATATACACACTGCTTATAACTTTTAGTCTGAAGTTTACTGTTTAACCGGGAGTCTCTTGCTGTCTGGACAAAGTTACCAATGTTGAGTTTAAATGAACTTTTCTGTTCCAAAGAAACATAAGCATCATCCCAACACTGCTTAGACAAAAAGAAATGTGGATGGAAGCTGCAAGACAGTTCCTCGGTGCCATAAAGGTAGGGGAACACTAGATGGCAAATAACTACTCTACATGGATATTTAAGTACAAATTTACTTTTGCTCCTGTTACAATATTGTCTATTGCACAGCTTCTAAGGTGACATTATTTAGAAGGTACCATATTCCATTACTAAAAAACCCCAACTAAACGACAAAACCCCAACCAAAACAACAATCACACAAAACACTATCTCCTCCCCCCCAAAAAACACAACCAAAAACGAGCTGGCTGTGGATTAGGGTTTTAGTTTTGTTTGCATTTTTGAAACCAAGCCTGACTTCCTCAAAAGATTAGCCTGCAATTCAGGTTTCTACAGTATTTCACAGTAAACTCTGCTACACAGTATGGATCAAGTCGGTAACTTTGTTATAAGGCATAGAAGTTACTGCACTAGAAAATGAGAAAAGGGCAGAAATTGTGAAACATTGCTAAAGTGTTCTCATTCCTAATTATATAATTATTTTAGCTTTTGGCACATAAAGCAAATGCGTAGAATACACAAACGTCACAAAATAATCATACATGTTTGTTAGGGTAATACTCTGTAAAGGCATTAATTAAAAAAAAAAAAAAAGAATATTTTCCAACTTTTTTAATCATCATCAGGAAATCCACAAGAGTTCCTAAGTATCAGGTAAGGAAGATCATTTAGGCATCTCTACAAAAAACTTGGGTAATTCAAAATCCCACGGTAAATTACTTGAAGAAATAGGATCAGGCTACAAGTGTCATGAGAAGCAGAAAACTCTCTAGGCAGGCTTGAAATGTGGAAACATTAAAACGCAGAAACTCGCATCAATGTAATGAGAACCATAACCCCGTGTCATTTAACCACTATTTGTATCCTCACAGTATTTAGGAAGCCTGTCCATGGATCAGGGTCCTGCAGGAAACACTCTCCAGCTACCAAAAGAGAAAGCTGCTGTCCAAAAGACCTTACAATCTAGTCATTCTAGTTTGTTTTTATCTCACTTGACTTCAGCTGTTTAAAGTTATAAATCTCAGCTGTTCACTTGTCCAGTCCAGGCTGTTCAAGCTCGTTCTGGAATGGACTAAGGCATTTCCAGAGAGTCATTTAACCCACTGCCTGGGTTCCCTGGAAGAGCCTTTGTTGGAGTTCGCCATTTTGCCCACAGAGGAAGTTTATATAAAGTTACCTGTCTAAATACAGCACACCTAATGATGCATCACACCCCGTTTTTGCTTGGAATATCCTCCAGATCCACAGTAATCGTTTTATAGGAAAACCGTGCTGGAAGGGTCAGTGCAAGGAACCGAAGCTAGAGCTCATCTCACGCAGCACAACCAAACCCCTCGCAAGCCACTTTGTCTTTGTTACAATCGTCTCCCAAATCAGGAAAGGACGTGACTCTGAAATCCCAAGAAATAAAAAACTGAGGAGCAAAGGTATTTCTGATACTAGACAAGCGTTAAGAGCCTGTGCTGCTGCCTGCCTCTAGAAATCGCAGTTCGTAAATTTAATGCCGAGATCAGCACCGTTTTAGCTCGAAACTGTTGCCTTACAGAGACATCTCCTGGCAGCAGCGGGGTGGAACAGCCACATTCCCCCGGCCGGGGGTGCCACAAACACGGCACCCCCCGCCCCCGCCAGCGGCGCAGACCGGCGGCCGCCGCGCGGGTCACCGACCCCACGCGGGAGCGCCCCGGGGAGCGGCTCCGCCGGCAGCCGGAGGGTAATTAACATCGTGCTGGGGATTTGCATATTAACACACACACACGCTGAGGCTTCCCTGCCTTCACACCGCCCCCAGCGCGGGCTCAGCGCTCCAAGGGCTGCGGCCAAGTCGAGCTGGGGAGTTCCGCTCCACCGTTACAGAGCAAACCCTTTCGTTTACATTGAAAATATTTAATGTTGACCTTATATTAAGGAGTATGTTTTAATTTTTCCAAATGACCTTTCTTTCCCCCTCCCAATATTGTTACTCTTCTACAAACCCTTACTTGGGAACCAAAATCAGCGTAAGAGGTTTCAATTTCTTTCAGATTATGTTGTGTCAAATAACCCAAAAATCATGTTTGAAAAGGCAAACAAATGTTTTAAAGAAAAAAGGATCATTTTGAAACTTGTAGAATTTCCTGTAAAAATATTCTAATTGATCTACCTCAGATCAGGTAGTTTCCTTGCCCACCTCAACACCGCAGAACATGTTTAAATCCATCCACTGGAAAAAGATAACTAAAAATAAGAGCAAACTACAGCAACTTTTATTTCCCCCCTCTGTTTAAAGAGCCTCAAGAATCAATTAGTCCTTGGTTTAAAGATTTTTTTTGTTTTCCCTAGCCCCTGTGAAGCAAAGGCTAGTATAATCACTCAAGTTGTGATTATGGAAAACCATCTTCTAATCACAGGTAGTGATTAAATGTGTATGTAACACCTCTACTGAAAAAAAGGTCAATTTAAATATAAGCATAGGAGCTTTCTAGCCACCTACAGCTATCATATATTAATGTTTATAGCCAGCTACCTCAGTATTGACTAAACCCAGGAGGTCAGAAAATCCTGGTGAACTTCCTCAGCTCAGAACTTCCAAGGCAGACATCTCCACTGTCATCTGTGTCCTGCACAAACTCTCCTACCTCCCTGCTGCACAATAACAAACACAAACCCGAGCACATGCAAAAAAAACTTTCCCATTTGGTGCAGGAAGGAAAACAAGGGCGAGTTTGATCTAACCTTACTCTTTCAGAAAAACATCAAACCCATAAGCTAGGATTTTGTTTTTCCAAATAGTAAATTATAAGAACCTATTAAAACTCATAATTTCCAGTTGGCTTCTCTTCTCTTCTAAAAGAGGCAGCAAAACCAAACACGAACACTTTTAGAAGTGCAAGGTGGGGGGAAAGAAAAAAGAGATATCTGTTTGCCAGACCAGTGAAGTTCCTCATAAACGTGAGTTTAATAAAAATTTTACTCTAAGCAATGCATGAAATTTGGTGGGTTTTTATCTGAAGATTGACTTTTTTTTTTTAAATCATGGGGAAAATATCTTTTTATTCTGTCCCTTCCCTCACACCACCCCCCCAAAAAGCCCGAACCAACCAAAACACATTTATCTACCTTAGAAAAAAGAAAAAGCATTTAGATTGCAGTCTATAAAGCAAAGTTTCACAATCATTCAATAACTCAGAAAGAGGAAATTAGCACAGAAATGTTTAGATGTTTGTTTTGGCAAAATTTTGGGATATGCCTGCCTGTAATCCAGATCTAGAAAAAGACTGAATGGAAATAAATATATGCTGTGGAAATAAAGATATCCTGAAGTAAATATACCAAAAAAAAAAGTATGATACAATGCTAAATCAGTTACACATGTTGTTTTCTCCAGATGCTAGAACCATGAGAAGTCTAATTTGAGAAGTCTGTCTGCAGTCCCACACAGCTGAGTTCAACTATCACATACAGGATATAGACCTCAGCAGATGGGAGACCTATCACCATCCACGATGGGACGATGGAATGGGGCCTTCCCAGCTCACGAGCGAGTGGTACCCAGCAGGCAGGGAATGAGTATTTCAGACAGATTAAGGACTGTGGCAAAGGCTCTGAGAGTTTGCTCCTTACTGTGCCTGTGTATCCAGATCCAAGCCTTCATTTTACAAGGAAAAGAGTATTTTCTGCTAACTCAGTCTAGGTCTGAAAGTCAGCTGGGATTGCCATCATGAAAGCATAGTTAACAATCCTTATATCACCAGTAATGGAAACCAGCTCTCCTTCCAGTACCTGTAGGATTTGCAGTCTGAAAGAAATTATAAAGCAATATATTTAAGTACATGAACAGAGGAAAATAAGAGGTTCTCAGAATACAAGTGTGGAACAGTTTCACTGAGGAAGAACGAATTTTCTTCCTATGAATATGCCAGCACACAAGGATTTTAGAAACAAACAACAGGGAAAACAAGATGATTCATCTCCATATTTCCTTATATGTGCCATCACTGGCAGTCACCTGTTAAACAGCTCAAGAACAAGCAAGCAGATACAGGTCTTGATAAAGTAAAAAAGAAAAAAAAAAATCACAGCAAGAACAACTGCAATTCCCAGAGTTCCTGTACTGTTTACATCTTCAGCAGTAACTCTAATGAAGCATTTTATATTGTCTGTGCTAACAAAATAACTTTACTTCACTATTCTTACTTTCAAAAATTTTTCTCCAGAAAGTAATGTTCTTCAAAGAAAGCAAACAAGTTTTCTAATTCCCTGAAACAGGAATTCTCCTGCTAAATGACTATGATAAGCGGTCTTCCCTCTTCTCAGAACTTCGTTTGGGAAGTCATCAAATCAGGTGAGACAATACAGCGGGGGAGAGCTATGAAACAAATCCAGAAACACAGAATGTTTCTCCTATTCACAGAAAACCAAATTCTTTTCAGCTGGGGGGAAGGAATCTTGGGAAAAAGAAATTCTAGAAGGGGAAGGTTGGCTTTATATCTCTCTCCTAGGCTTTCACTATGTTGTGGGAAGGGGCAAAGATACCTCTGGGAAAAATTGCTGGGATAGCTTAACCTTTTCCCTGTATTTTTGGATTTCTTGGTTTACCTATAGCAGATCTGTATTTACAGTAATAGCACCACCTTATATGCTCTTGTTTGGAAAGCATAGATCAGTATTACCTAACCACAGAAAATGGCTCCAAATTAAAGCCTCTCTCAATCGGGAAGCAGTTAAAACCCAGTGAAGTACAGCTCCACTGAGCAGCAGGCAACGCTGGCGAGGACAATGGAACCAAGACCAGAGCGGATACCTCACTCTCTGTCAACCACCCTTTCTAGCGACAGACTAAAGAGACCCACTGAAGTCAATGAAAAGGTTTCCATGGAAATCAATGAGGTCTCAGTAAGGCTGTAAAGATGCATCATTAATTTTTTCAGCCTCGCTTTCACACACATCCATTCCCTCTCTATCAGTTCTTATACTATTTATATAACTCAGGATCTAATCAAGACATGTACTCCTACTTGCTGGGAGCTGAAAAGATCATGCTGATTTGTTACTTGTCTTTTAATATTTAGAAGGTACTCAGCTACACTGAGGATATAGGCTCTAGGGAAACCTGTGCAGTGATGTTGAGAAGCACTTTGGGCATCTGTACACAGGAACTTCTACATCTAAAGAATTATCACATAGTTATTGAAGCAAAAAATTGCTAAAAACCTAGCTCAGTAGAATGTAAATATTGCAATCACTGTATATTATTAATACCCAGAGTGGGAAATAATTTTTTGCTGGCTAATATAAATATTATTTAAAAAACGAAACAAAACAAAAACAACCCCCCAAAAAACCAGCAGCAGTAAGCATCCCGTCATCTCCTCTCTTTTCTGCCTATGTGATACTGCTTTGTAAAAACACAGTTCCTCAGGCAGATGTCCCTAAAGTTGTTGATTTATTGCTTCTGCTTCTTTTTTAATTCACAGTTGCTAGCATATATGAAAGAGCTGAGAATGAAAGTTAATAACTGCAGGAGCTGTAAGATACTAATGGTATTGTATTTCACAAGACTGAAATGTGGGCAACAGACTATATTAGTATAGTGAAGTACAGCACAAGCTACAAGAAAAGATTTTAAATTATTTACCTTTCTACTTCAGCACAAATGTCCTATAGCCAATTATCATGAGATATTGCCTAGAAATTAACCAGTCATCTTGTGTTTCTATCTCCAGATTTACAATTAGTAATGCTATTAATGTGGATCCTGTACTTAGCATCACTAATTACATTGCTATGAACTAATGGTGTTAAAAATAGCAATAGCCATCAACTAGCAATTAATGCTTAATGAGAGCATATAAACCTTGGCATTGTAATGAATTTCCAAATTATTGTTTCTTGTGTCTCTCTTGAAATCATACAAAAATGGGTGTAACTCATGAAGTGAGGCAGTGACTGAAAGCACATTTATCACAAAATTTTGAACCAAAAAGAGGAAGAGGAACAATAGGAAACGTTTAAGGATTAGCGTATACCTTTCACGCAACTAAGTAGTTAAATACAGTATGTTTTTAAAGGGAATCTTTCAAATTTTTTACAAAAGTAAGAAATATGGTGGTCACTGAGCTGTTTAGCTGTTGATAGTCTTGGGCACAGCAGGACAAGAGCCTAAAATGCAGGAAGGACTATGAATATTGTAAACAGCATTAATAAACTGCCTGTGTGTTGAGCTGTTGCAGTGCAGAGTAACACCCACTTTTTCCACATCCAAACAGGTTTTGGTCCTCTAAAGACTGCGGTATACAAGCCAGAAATGAATCCTCATCACCTGCATCATAAAATACAGCAGGTGCTGTTTACTCCAGTAACTTTCAGAAGCAGAAGCCAGAGCACACTTAAAATCACAAAATCTAGATCCTTTATGCCTTGGTGGAAGGAAATAAAGGTCCACCACAGGTCTGGTCTCTGGGAACTAACATAAGACCAGATGCATCCAAGGCTAGAAGGTAGAGGCAGAGAAAACAAAGGAAAGTAGTAGGCAGGAGCAAGACAAAAGCAAGGTTGAAACTAAGTGGGAATTTCTGATTACTTGGGAGAGTCATGAGAGAACCTCATTTAGCAAGACAAACAAAACCAACACGCTGTTTGACATAACCTCAAAATTGTGTTTACTGCTCTTCCCTAATTGGTAGCCCATCAGTATGAACCTTGATATACTAATTGCAGTTACAGTGAAGCGTTAGCATTGCAAGCAACGAAAGGTAAAAAAACCACATGCTGTTAAAACATGGAAGGTGATCTTTCTGGAAAGGAGCCAGCTGGATAATACTCCTGGAACAAAAGATGACCTTCAGGACCAAATCCTTGCCGTAGGATGTCATCCTTAAGTCATACTTTGAGAGTCAGGAAAGGTAAGATGAGTGCCAGAGCAGTGGCTGCAGTGGAGGCCAGAGGAAACACAAAATTAAACTGCTCTCCTGCCCCAAAAATGTAAAGATACACAAAGGACACAAAGGATGAGGAAGAACAAACGTGCTGCAGTTACAGCCAGCCTGACCAGCCTCAGTCTGCCACTGATGAGGACAACAGCTGGCCACCTGCTGAGGCAGGTGGGCAAAGGGACCTGGGGAGCACACAGCTTTCTCCTGTGTTCCACAGGGAAAATGCATCCTGGGGAAGCCATAAGCAGCTCTTCCTTCCATGTAGCAGTGTAGCAGGGAGATACAGCTTCACAGCTTGACATGGCAAGTGTGCCAAGCCGGGGGAGCAGCCCAGGAGATGTACTTCGTCAGCACGAGCTTTCCCAGGGGATACTTTTCCAAGGCTGTTATTGTTCACCAGACAATGTAATGTTTCTCATGTTTGCTCACTAAGCTCTGCGCACAGCTTTGATCAGAAATAAATCCCAGAAATTCCAGATATCTCCCGAGCTGTGCTCTATCATGAACACATGCTGGGACAACTGTAAAAAGACAGCAGTTACCACTGGGAAGAAGCTCCTTGTTTCCTGTACTGTTTTGTGTGTCTCTGCAAGGAGCAGGAGATATACAATTCCGTATGAGGAAGGCATTACCCATTACTTACATTCCTGGTTTGTTATGGCATAAAATCGAGTAGAAGACATCCTAAACAAAGTTGCATGGAAAGTGGATTTCCCCCTCCCCCTTAAATCTCACTTTTATTCTTCAAACATTTTCTCCCTCCATACTGGGTCTTCTCAGTGCATTTTCCTGAAGAAACAGATGTACCACCAGACCACAATAGGGTGGGAGACAAGAAGAGATAAAATGAGGGGAGGCATTCCCCAGGGAAGCTGGAGGTCAGCACACTCACTGCTCCCTCCTGCTGCAAACACAAAATTAATCCCTCTCTCCTACATGTCACTGAAATACCACAGCCACCTTGCATGCACTCTCATTTGGACTCTGACCACCCTAGACATGAGAAACCTTTCACAAATGAAACTTGAAATAGATTTAGCTAATGGAAAATTGGTTTTCCCCTCTCAATAAGTAACCAAACAGCTCTAAAAGGACAGCATTATAACTTATTTTGCTTCTTGGGAGAAAAAGTATCTTGATTTTAATGCAGAGATATACATGAACATAGGGGTTTCTGGTTTGGATTTTTTTTTAAATTTAAGTCCAAGAGCTTTGTTTAGCCTTTTTTACTATTTAAGCTCCTACTGTGGCCTCTTACAGTATTCAATGCTAATCAGCTTTTATAGCCATCTCTTCCAGTTTCTGTACTAACAGAATACTGAGTATCCTACCAAACATCTGAACATTACAGGAATATGGTAGGATTTTTATGCTCCTACTCTTTGAACCTTTACAGTGTGTAGCTGTAAACAGCTCCTGAAGATAAGAAAGGATTCCCTCTGTACCAAGATTATTCTTGCATTTTTTCATCTTTCTCAATCAACAATAGCAAACTCTAGAGTACTAGCTTGACTCTAGTACTAAAGCAAACAAGCCAAATAATTATTTTTTTTTGTATGGAAACCAATTAATTTTGATCTGAAATGATTCTAAAATATTGGAATGGAAGTGTTTTCTTACACGTTGTCTCTTCATAAGTTTTTGACCTAAACCAATCTTAGCAAATCAGTGTTTACCTGCTCCAATTAATTCTCTGAAAACAGGCACCTATGACACCTTTGCACAGGAAATTCAAATGTGCTTGTCCAAGATGATGTTTCACACAAGACGCTTGACATTCTTGTACTTTTAAAGACACAGCCATGATAACTGAGCCAGGCACCAGAACTTACTATGAATTCTCAGTCAAACCTGCATCATCTCTGCTTCCTTTCACCAAAAACATTAGTCTACTGTGCCTCCATGGTGGGAAAACAGGCTTTATCTGATGTATTACAAAGGATTCAGAGCAGAACTGATAGTATACAGCTGGGATATTCTGGGAACACATGTTGGGAACACATGCCGGGATTCTGGGAACAGCGGGGAACACACATGTAGACTGGCAACCACTGTGGTTAGTTTATATGGTTCAGGGCAAATACTCAAAGCAAGAGTTGTATAACTATATACAGATCCAGCCTCTATACGCATGCAGTATTCACTGCTGGGCACCATGTTATATATCATGTCTCCATTTCTGAGATCAAATAATTAATTCTGAAGCTTAGCTGCCCTTTAAAGTATTTGAAAAGTATGTTAGAGCTTAAATATCTACATCTCTAGCATAGTTCTTGGAAGTAGAATATTTGTGTGTTTTTCATTCACACTACATGTATTTGTTTCATTCATAGGAGAATATTTTTAATTCAAACACATTAAACTCCTCTTTGCTTTTTTCAGTTCTTTTTCATCAGAGATCTATTTCTCCTTGTTTTTCTGTTTCCCCATTTGCAATCCAATTTCCGTTTAGAGTCATAGAATCATAGAATCATCTAGGCCAGAAGGGACCTTCAAAGGTCATCTAGTCTGACCACCCTGCAGTCAGCAGGGACACCCCCAACTAGACCACTTTGCCCAAGGCCTCGTCGAGCCTCACCTTGAATGTCTCCAGGGAAGGGGCCTCAACCACCTCCCTGGGCAACCTCTTCCAGTGCTTCACTACCCTCATTGGAAAGAATGTATTCCTAATATCCAATCTAAATCTGCTTTTCTTCAGTTTAAACCCATCGCCCCTCGTCCTGTCCCTGCAGGCCTTTGTAAGCAGGCTCTCCCCAGCTTTCCTGTAGTCCCCCTCAGGCAGCGGAAGGCTGCTATTAGGTCTCCCCGGAACCTCCTCTTCTGCAGGCTGAACAACCCCAGCTCCTTCAGCCTGTCCTCCTAGCAGAGGTGCTCCAACCCCCTGAGCATTTTTGTGGCCTCCTCTGGACCCGCTCCCTCAGGTCCATGTCCTTCTTATATTGAGAGCTCCAGACCTGCACACAGTACTACAGGTGAGTCAGACATTTCTATTCAAACTTAGAAATGCAGATATTTATTCTTTGTTTTCTACTGGCTCCATCATAGTTATCCTTTTCTCCAGGCTTATTTCCATGCTGGAAGAGCTAAATTCCTTTCAAAAAAACTCATCAGAACTCAGGTCCATCTGTCAAAAGACTTCACAGAGATTATTTGTACAAAATGAGAATGTTATGGATTAAGGTCCTGCTGTAAATTTTGAATGAAGTTGCTGAAACGTTCATCATCACACACACAAAAAAACCACCAAGAATCCCCGGCCCCAACAATTTGGCTGTGAGAATATTCTGCTTCACAAAAAAAATGAAACGTGGTCAATTTAGTTTTGTATAAAAGAAAATAGATGAGATCTCAAACTTTTCCCTGTGGCCTTCCCCCTATACACAAGTTTAAGGGAAAGGGAGCTTAAATTACAATGCAAAAACATCAACTGCCTTTAAATTGATTAACTGAAGATTGGCAAGTACAATGAAATGCATCCATGGTCAAGCAACCAGAAAGTTCTAAGTTTATATCATAGAATCATAGAATGGTTTGAGTTGAAAGGTACCTAAAAGATCATCTATGTATGCAGCAAACAACAGTCTCACAGCACAGTAGTCATCCTCATTATTGCTTACTAGTGATGTGCATTCATTCTGTTACCCTTCAATAGATGCAAAATTTTATTTAATGATAAAGCTTTTCTGAAGAGCATCATATCCCATGAACTAGAATTCATGAGATAACCTGAATCTGTATAAGAATCTGAATTTTATATAAGAATTCTGAATAAATCTAGAGTACTGTCAGCACATGTGCTGACAAATTCTGATCCTCAGGCCATGTATCCAGCTCTTATTCGCTACACTTGCAACTTTTTCTTGCCTTTCTACAGCACAAGAACAAGGCCACGACATGAGAAGAAGTATATATTTATTCTTCAAATTCAATTCAGCTGTAAAAGAAAACGTTCATATACAGTGTCACAAGGTGTAGTGACTTACTGACACAAGGTGGTGCTCTCTTCTTAGTAAATAGCTTTAAGTCTGGTTTACACTGAAAGGAAAAGGTGGCTTTTTTCGAGAACTCTGACTACTTTTCAGAGGCATCTCTCCCCCACCCACCCCCACCCAAGAACCAGAATTTCAATGTCAGAAAATTAAATAAGTATTTAAAGCACTTCTATCTCAAACATCTTTCAGATGTTTTAGTAAATAAAATAGCTCTGCCTCCAGATCTTCCATGCCGTCATCCAACCGGATATCATCAGGACTAAGGTTTTCAGCAGAAAGGGAGATACACAAGCTCTTTTCTCTGGGGCTGCTAACAAACAAATAAACAAACTAATTTCTTAGCTTTGTATCAAGTGGTAACAGAGGATCCTTCAGAGGGAGTTTATGAACAAGGTTTCCTCAGTGCACTCCATTTCCAACAACAAGAGTCTAAACGTTAGATTTAACTCCAAGCCTGATGTCATATTAAAGATCCAACTATGGTTTATTTCATATTGGCGTTACTAACAATCTGTGCCAGCATTACAGATTTTCCATTTGCCTCCTAGGAAAGCACTGGTAGACCTTCATGGCCAGAACTTCCAAATCAGTGCCAAAAATCGTAATTATAATACTGTCCATTAGAAGCAGTGCATGTGCAGCACTTCCAGTTGAAAAAACAGAACAAAACTAAGTAATTTAACTTGCTTGTTACAAAAAGTTTTCTTTTAAATGAAAAAAAATATTCAGAGATATTTCAACCATGCATTACTCCCAGGTTTTGAATTTTCTAAGGTTATATATTTGCACAGCAGCAACAAATCCAACAGACTGGTGACAGAGATCAGTCACAGATATCACTCTGATAAGTCTTTGCTTTTCAGTGCAGTTCAGAAATCTTTGCACTCCCTTGGAACACTCGCAGCCCTTTAGCTCAGTATAGAGAAAAACATAGGTGAAAAAACGAGTCCCTAGTCCTTTACAGGCTATTCCAACCTTCTTGTGAATACTGGCCACCTGCAGAAGTGCTCCCAGAAATGCATTTTATAGATTACAGAGGTACACCTCATTAACTATGAGAAGATCAATGCATCTAATCCCTTGTGCAGATAGCAGTGGGGGAAATTTCCTACAAAAAATATGCTTATTGCCCTCCTCAAAAGCATATGCTACCAAATGGCCAAGTACTTTTTCAATCACCTCCATAAATTCCATGACAAACTAGAGACAGTGGAAATCCCAAACCATAAAATGAGCAAGATTAATATTTTTCATTTCTCCTTTAAAACTAAAGTGCATCACAAGAATAGTAAGCATATGGGAAATTAGTTAACTTTTAAAGACCTGTGTTACATAAACCTCTCTTTAATCAGATTACTCTGGTGCCACGGGATTGTGCCATGTTTTATTTCCTCAAAGAACACGCTGTTCGGTTACTGTAGCTTTTCTGTCTCTGGATTAATTAGAAACGGAAATGTGGATACAATTAAATTTGAAATTAAACACACTTTGTAGCTGGGAAGATAATCACTGCTTTAGAATGATCTGGCTTCTCCAACCAGTGAAGTATCAAGCTATTCGCTCAATTAATTGGAACAGTACTGTGTGTTCTCTGAGCCAGCTAACTGTGGCACTCTGTACGGAGTATCTGCGGACACATCGCTTCTCTGACCTATTATTTGACCTGCATTATTTGATGATAATAACAATAATTAGTGTCCTTACACAATTCTTGGTGTCAAGCACAGTACTTACACTTTTGAATAACCATGGTCTATTCCACCTCTTCTTCTGTCTGCCCTTGATTCTCACCTCCCACTGTGTTCATCAGCATACCCTGAACAAGAAAACTGAAGTGTCACTGAATTCAGGCAAATTTCTCCCCTGTGAGCCAGAACAGGATTTATTTTAATTTCTGTGAAGAAGGGGCTTCACATTCAGGGAGTTGTCTCAAACTGGGAAAAAGACAAGTCCGCTTCCCTAATCCTGCCTTGTATTGGAAAAGAATGAAAAGTTTACACGTGCAAAAAATGACCAAGGTTCAAGACACAGAGAATAGGTAAGTATAAGTGTAATTCTGTGCTCACTAATATCAATTAATCTCTCAACAGAAAGACAACAGAGTAAGTTTTATGCTTCATCCTAACAAGATGCATGATGTATTTGGGACTGCAGCTCCAAGGATTCAGTACAACTCAGGAGGGCCATCTGCCATAATCAGAGATCCCACCTCCATTTCTCATGATCCGCTAAATAGGTGAGGAAGACACACAACTTCTGGCTCTGCTGAAGGTCTTAAAAATAATCATCTAAATAGTTGCTTTCCTTTTACTTTCTGGCCAACCATGACAGTGGGGAGCTAATATAATTTCTATCTCAAAGTACAGTGGAAACGAACAGAGTGCTGAGGGAGCACACCAAGATATGGTCTAAATGCAGACTGCACAGTCTTCAGATTCAAGGCAGTATGCCAACGTCTTCCCTTCTTGATAATACTGGTGTAGACACTCAGACTAAAACATGCAAGGAAATCAGAGTTCTCCAAAAGAACCCTGCCAGAAACAAGGCAGATTTCCACTGGGAAATTCAGAACCGTGAGAGCAAAGAGTGTTTCTTCCTATGCATACATAGAGATCAGTTCTGTTCAGCAGGTTGAGAACAGAAGCCTCTTATATGTGCATTATTATTGAAACACCTGAGTAGGTAAGGAAAAAGGGAGAATAAAAAACACAAAGAAAATTTACATAAGCTTTACATATAGAGGTTTCATGTAGAATCGGAGGTAGCTCAAAGTAGATTTTCACATTTTGAAGTATCCACTGCACACATGTGAATAAAATAAACAAATAATAAAGACAATGGAAAATTATCCAAACTGTGTAATTAGAACACTATGATCTTCTTATTGCCAAGCCCGTGGCTTTAACTACTGGACCACATGGCTCACATCCTAATTAATGGAGAAATTCAATGTTAAAAAAATTTCCAAATCTTCTTTTCTTTTTTTAAACCTGAGATGGAGATTTCCAGCATCAAGCAATTAGAAGAGTCTTAATCCATTCAGATACCTCCTCCAAAGCTTAGCATGTGGCAAGAACATTTTGCCAGTCTTATTTTTTGGCTTCATTGCTCTTATTTTCATTTATTTCTTAATTTCTATTAAGAAGTTTTTCACATTTTGTAATCTTAGTCACATGCTTCACTGAGGATGGGAAAGGGCTTTGTGGTCTCTTACCAAGCTACAATGTAAATGAAGCAGAGATTCTATTTCAAGCCTAAGACACCTATGTTTCAGTGGGGGTTTTTATGCATCAAGTATGTAAATCATCTTGGGAACCTGCAGAATGAAGAATCCTATGCCAGAAAACTGCAGCATATTCCCCAGAAGGTGTTTGGCAGTTATTTGTAAACATAAAAATGATAGGAATAATAATGATAGACAGAAAAGATTTACATATCACCATGGAAATATTTACACAAATACCACAGGAGAAGAAAAAAGCTTCTGTGCATGTTTGTCATTAAATTGTAATCTGGTATTCTCATCTGCAAGTGTTTTTAGAACACAGAATAGGAACAAATTAGTGTTAAGTGTATTATCAGATCTGCGAAATTGTGAAGAGCCCGTAAGTTATAGAGCAGTTTCCGTTTTCGTCTTGACATCCCTTTGCAAGCCCCTGGCTTTGTTACAAAAAAATTCCTTTATATCAGAAGACTCATATGTGGCCATTAATCCACACAGAGCATTTTTCTTTTAAGGCTGGAAGGTCATTAGGCAACCCAGATTTCTTTAAATAGAAAAAAAAAAATAATCCAGCAATACGTCCTTACATTTGCCAACTCAAAACAAGCACAGTTTTTAATGACAACTGAAAGTCTTAGAGAAAGCTTCTCTGCCCCCAGAAATGAAAAGGCAGATGAGTTTCATGAACATGATGAGTTCCAGGAGAGACTTTGTGGTATGGGTCTTGTAAAAAAGCTTCTGAAATGCACCTGTGTGGTGACAAGACCAGTGGTGCTTGCAGTACCTCCACATGTTTCACCATCAACACATTTCCTATACAGTTCAAAAAACTTTTACACCTACTTTTTCCCAAGGGCTCACTAGGATATACTTGAGGAAAATTATTTTTCCAAATGGAAAAATGAAAATTTCCCATATGGAAAATTCAGCAAGTCCAAGAAATTAATGATCTTAACTCCCTTTTTGACATTCTTGCTTTCTGTGCTTCCGTTTTCCTCCCTCTAAAATAATGGTATAGTAAACACAGAAATACTGTCTGAAGCGGGTTATGAGCTTTCAGAAATCACATACTTACCATTCCTTGAGGTCACCAATGAATTACAACAGATGCTCTAAGAAACAGCTCCTACTTTGGGCAACAAATCTCTGCAATCAACTGTTCTCAGGACACCAATGAGGAAAAATTGGAATCTTCAACCCAAAGATCTTTTAAGCTGCAGCTCTCTTTGAAGTTAAGCAATCATCTTAGTGAATATGGCACAATCAGTTCTGTAATCGTTTTGATATATAACCTCACCATTATTGTCATGATATCTAAACCACATCACTAATACACTCTGAAGATGTGGGATTTGGAGCAGCTCTACTGTTTGCTAGTCAGTTATCATCTGGGTTCTAGACAAAACCAGGAAATGTGTTATATAACTTTTAACATACAATTCTCACAACCAGAAGACAGCAGACACAAATAGATCCACTCACACAGGGCTGAGAAATGAAGGAACATTTCAGATCTAAAGCACAGCAGGGACCATTTTCCTGCTGACCTTTTCTTTGCAGCAAAGTGATGGTCCTGGTGAATAAATGACCAATCTTGGTCTTTTTTCATTAAACTGATTTTTGCCATTTGGGGGCTCCAGACCTGTCCCTTTCTCCCTGGGAAGGCCTGTCCCTGCTGTGAGTGGCTCTCTTGGTCAACAGCAGGAGGCAAGGCTGGTGGCAGCTGCCTGAAGAGAGAATACAACAACCTATTACTGCTTCATACAGGAATGGCAGCTGCTTCCAATTGTGTGAAGAAAGAGAAGGAACACTTGTTTTGCTCTTAGCAATCTCTCCTATTTCATCCCTACCTATAAAAGGTATTCACAGAGCTCCTGCTGAGGCCATGCAATCTCCAGTGTCCTTACAACACTTCTGCATTACAGAAAAGCATATCATATCTTTGTGCACATCAAAAATTGAGGTAAAGGTTTGTAGTCCAGAAGAAACACTCCATATTTGGAGAAAACCTCTTTAAAGAAACTTACTGTTTATTCAAGCTCCCCAGAAAAATGCCAGGAACAGCAAAATCAATCAGTCCACAAAAAAACCCTAAAACCCTGCTTCCTACCCCTCTCTCCTTCTCCAGACACTGTAGTAGTAGAACATCATCTGTGCCTTCATCTTAAAATACTTGTAAAGTTTAGCTGAAGAATCAGCTAGCCATCTTGCAATAGAACAGACAGGTAGCAGGGGTGGACTTCAAGAATGAGCTTCTCCTACAAAAATCCCTGAACAAAACTCTCCTACAACTACAGCATGATCCAGGCTGGGAAAATCTCAGCCTGTAGAGCACTTTCTGAAGACCCAGAGATATGAATGCACCAGTATCTCAATGTGAACTGAGGAAGACAGAGGATGGGGTAAGAAGTTACAAGGGTTTCTTACAAATGAAAGCCTGTCTGAAACAAAACCTAAGGTGACAAATAGCTTCCAAAAAGAAAAGGGTTTTCAAGTGGGATTCCTTATCCCCTCCTCTTCTCCCCCAATTGTCTGTTAATTCACCATGGCAATTTGGGGTAATATGTACAGTCACTAGCTGGTTAAAGAAATTGTCCGGCATGATGTCCAGCATCTCCAAATAATCAGGGCAGACAAGTCATGTCATTTTGATGTGACTGTGCAATGAAGGACAGGTTTAAGTGGATTTCTTTAGCTTAGCCACTTCTTAAAATATATGGTAGGAAACACTGACTTTATTTGATCTTCCCAGTGTGTTTCAGCTTTGCTTAAAGCAGATAACTCATTTTGGCTTGATGTTACTGTCATTCCATATGATCCTAACAACCATGACTTCCAGCATCAGAATATATGCCCAATAGATACAAAGGTTCATGAAACAGATTAAAAAAACCAATACTAGATATCAAGATCATGAAAGAATTATTTTAATTTTTCATGACTACTTTATTTAAGATCAGTCTTTGGGGTCATTATCTTATGACAGGTATTGTTTTCTGCCTTGGTAGGATATGTAGTATAAAAGTCAAGACACGTGTCCCAAATAAACAAAAATGAAGGATTTGTTGGCTTTGTTGTTACCAGCTTCCTGATAATAATCTTTGGAGACAATGTTATGCAAAGCGTGGAATGTATTATTTTACAGTTATATTTAGTAGACAAAAAGCTAAATCACACTTGTTCAACCACTGTATATACCGTAATTACACACCCTAATTTCATGCTTTTGGTCATGCAGTTAGCATAAGTAGTTGTAATTACACATTTAAGGCATGTAATCATGTAATAATTAAGATGCACAATTCAATTATATAATTAAGGTATGCAAATATATAGGACTATCCTTTGACATAGATTTTAAGTAGACTCCCCCATTAATTCTGAGGGGAGTTCTGCTTAAGAACTCATTACACAACACAGCCTGCCAAGAATTGTACAGATGAAAAAAACCAGACCCACTGTCATGCTTCTTTGGATAGATATCTGCCTGAAATGAAAAAGAAAAGAAAATGAAAAAATATAGAACTATCTGATTCAAATAGCATTTACCAGATTGGTTCTGTGTACTGACAAAAAAAACCTAAACAAATCACAGACACAAAAGGTGAATTCTTAAAACAGACCCAAATATTTACAAGCTTGTTTGGTAGGTCAGCATTGGTAGAGAAAAAACTATCTTCAAAAATAACCTACTAGTTTGTAAAGAGCTCTTATATCCCCAGAAAGGTATGTTAATTAATCAGTTCTACCTTTGTATGTTTTAATTAAAAAAATACAGTTTTCCTAGTTTCTTTCACAGAACTAGGAAAGGAAAGAGAGAAGCTTTTCATAATCAGACAAAAACAAGAGAATTCAGAGAGCAAACTCATTTCCACTGTGGTTGTTCTTATGCTCAACCACTGAAAACTCTTGACCAAAAATATAAAAAACAAGATTATTGTCCTCAATCTCAAAACACAATGTTTTTGTTAATGCTTTTAGTATTTTTTCCACTCTTTTCTTCTCACAATTTAAAAAAAAAAAAAAAAAAAAAAAAGGAGACATATCCAAAACCAGGAGAGCTTTGTGCAGAACACCACAATAATTAATGGCTCATTCAAGAAGGTTTCTCTCCAAGAGCAGAAAGCTGCAGAAGCAAGAAATCAACTGCCAGAGCAAGGGGGCAAAGTAAACGTTCTGCTAAACCACAGAGATTATGCAATCACCAAGCCCCAACTTCCATGCACGGTCATCACCAGCAAATCAGATTAAGAAGGGAATTTCAAAAAGATTATAACATCCTCATGTGAGCTCCAGCACAGAGCAGATTGACCTTCCTCTATACATTTCCCCTTGATGTGTCTTGAAAAATTGGTATGAAAAGTTGAGAGGCAGCCTCCACCAAACAAAGCATAATGAAAAACCATGATCTTTGTGCTGCAATCCCCCCAGAAAATTCTGTGAATACTAACTCGGTAGCAACAATATGTTGGAAAAAATATGTCAAATTAACCAAAATATCTCTGAGCACATCCAGATTGGAAGGAAGCACTAAAATATCATAACTCTTCTTTTATGCTACATTCCCTCTACCCTTCATAGTGCTTTATTGTATGCAATCTTATGATGAAACGTAAGGCAGTATTGGGGAAATTCCTCTTGGTTACAAATTGTAGTAGACATATCATAATGGGACCCTCAGTGGGACTCAGTAGTCCTCAAACTGTAACACTGATCACCTGTTAATTGCTGATAGCTCGTTATTACACATGACAGATTCATACTCATTCTAGAAGTATCAAAAACAAACAAAAAATGTTCTTAAATTATTTTCATTTAGGTTCTTTAGTAGTTTTTTCCTCTAAGAAAAAAAAAAAATCTTAATACACTGAATGTCCTCTGTCTTAAAAATATAAATCAAAGTTAGTAGACATGCATCAGATATTCAAGGACCAGAATTCTCGTCAGATGTCAGAATAACTTTAAAGGTCCTACTTAGAACACTCATATGATATGGGCTGAAAGCAATTTTTCCACCAAGATGAATATCTATTATTATTCATTTGAAAGACACAGGGACATATTCATAGTTCAGGATCTTAGAAATTATTTAAGAATGAAAAATGTTTCATTGCCTATTTTGAGTTTAAATAAATAACTATAACAGCATGTCAACATTCAATAAGAGAAACTGAATTCTGCCAGGAGAACATACCCAGGTAATGCTATGTACGTTGCTAGGTACTGAAAGTTAGGAACAGATATACCCAAATTGTCTCCACAAGATTGGGAAAAAACCTAAACATCTCTAGCAGAAAGCTCTGAACCAGAGCCTATTTCAGCATCAATTAGCACAACATGACTCCGATCTTTGGTGGTGTTTCTATTGCAGGATTTGCCGCTCCACAACTAACAAATACCATTTATAACCTGGCGAGCAACGCCTCTGCAGGTGATCTCAGCTATTTTCAAAGTGTTTTCTTCTATCATTGCTGAGGAATAGCATAGCTAGGCTTGAAGAGGAATTTGTCTCTCTTTGAAGAGCTACCAATAGCATCTCTCTACTGGAAGTATTTCAAAGAGAAGCTACTGCTTCTCTCTAAGGCCCCGCAGCTCTTTGGAGAAGGGACGACTACTCTGAAGTACTGTAATGCAGAAACATGCAGTGTTCTGTCTGAAAAATCAAGCCAAAGTGAGGTGTCTTGAGGGATCTCACAAAAACAGGATGGTATACTCTTATTCCTTCAAATTTTCCACCTTATCTTCACACAGCACAACCAACATAGGGTTGTTTCCTCTAATTTCAGAGGATTTTGCCATGTAGTACCAAAATTTGGAAACTACTGCTGCAAGACATTCTTTCTCCCACTAACCATGGAAAGAACCCGATTTTGGATTTATTCATCTTTATTTGTAAAGAATTTATTCATCTTTATTTGCTGGTAACACCACCTCATGCTTTAAACAATTTAGTTTATCAACTTAGTTTTAACCTTTCTCCAGTGCTGGAAGACAGCATCGTAGATTTGGATGACAGCACATACCACTTAAACCTCATGAACATTCATAGCCTATAGCCTTTCTGTTTTTCCTCTGGCCTTTCCTTGATTTCCAGCATCATCTTAAAAAGAGTATTTCTAATTATATAGGTGTTGGCAAGTCTCTGTACTGGTCACCTTTCCTTTTGATGATTGTTCTACTGATCTACATAAATATCAATTCCTTTTTGTCATTATCTGGTTGTAGAGAATTAGTTTAAAAAAAAATAGAGAAAAAAAGAAACCCACAACAGAAAAAAAACCCCAGTGTTTTTTGTGAGTGACTTTTTTGGCAGATTATGACTAAACGTATCTCTTTTACAACTGCCTTAAGGAAGGCAAAGGCATTCCCTGTTTCTCTGATGTTTTTTCTTATATTGATGGAATAAACTCTAACTCTCTGAAGCCTATTCTCTCATGAATGCATTCCCTGCTTAGACACACTCCACTGCATATTAAACATTTATATAAGCAGTTAGATTTTTAAGCTTGGTACAGAGAAGACAGGAGCTCCTAACAAGAGCTACTTTTCAGCCCTGACCCAATGGGCCAGAGAGTATCCCAGAGGCACATGCTCACAATTTATCATCCTGCTCAATACTGCTGTCATGGCAATTGACCACTGCAAACAAGAAAATCCTGAAAGTCATTAGATGTTATAATTTAGGCATATGCCTAAATTAGGATTTTGCTGCTGTGGGAAAATCCAGCACTAGACTAAAATCATAAACAGCTAATATCCTCAAGTATAGAGATCAACACATTGCAAGACAGTGACTGTGAATTTTCTTATGATCTTACACCAAAAAAAAAAGAAGTTTGAAAAAACAAAACACACACAAGAATAGTGCTGTTTTGAGTCTATTTTTGGTAGAAGTGGACAGTGGACAGCCTTGATATAAAAATCAATGATGCTAAAGATGACTTCCATTATAATGTAATATTTATTATTACTGATACAAGTAAAGAAGGAAATAATTTTGAGACCAAAGGTAGAAAATTATAATTATTTATTTCTAATAAGATATCATGGATACAGTATAGTAACCTAGTATACTAACCTCTTCATCATCTTCTGTGGACCAAATTTGAGCCTCTGTCTGTAGTACATGCCATGTCTTCCAAACAAGGATATTTTGGTCCATCTGTACAATTTCATGTAATTTGCAACACTGTAGCCCAACCCCCTTCTCTCTCCATCCCTCACTCTTGCTGTCTCACAGCCTGACCAGGATAAAAGGAGACTGTGTGTAACACAGCTCTAATTTAATATACACACGTCACCAGCATCCTTTAGAGCCTGCCTGTGAAGAAGGATTGACCAGACTCCATTTCTCATAACCAAGGTCCACTGGCACACCCATAGCACCATGAATATTTGATTCAATAATACCAACAGCTACTAACAAACCCAGATAAAAAGCTTGCTCAATGATGGTATCACAAGGATATTGACCATCAGCGACCTTAACCTGTAACCATCTAAAGTTGGTTCATGCATTGAGCAGCATGGTCTGTTTACTCTTCAGTCACTGGAAGATGGTGTCAGCTATTTTAAAATTGTTCACCTCAATTCAGTAAGAGGAAGACACACTTGTATATGCTTGAAAATTTGACACCAACATCAAGATGTATTCAATTAAGGTGTCATGTTTCATGTCAAGCGGAAAAAAAAAGAAATGAGGTAGAACAATAGCATTTAACAGCTGATAATAGTGTTTCTGCCTGATTTGCTCTAATTACACAGATTGAACAGGCTCACTGTTACAGGCAACCATTAATTACCTGTTCTATATTCCAGTGTATATCTTTCCTCAGAGTTTTAAAGCCAAGGTCCAAATTCTTTTCATAAAAGAATTGCACATAGAAGTTTAAGCAATCCAGTTACTCTCCTTCCACACCCCAAAACTTTACTTTTTACTTCATTTAGTGCAGACATTTACTTTCACCACCACCATACTTAGGAGTACCTTAAGAGAACCTCCAAGTGAAATACCAAATTCATATCAGAACATTTGCCAACTTTGTATTTTAAATTTTATAAGTTGTTTCATGGCATGACTGCTGCTTTTCACATTGATTATATCTTTTTGTTTATATTAAATTCTTCAAGGGCAGAATGCATCACGACAAGAATTTAATTTCAGAACGTTTACCTCATCACATTTTGTAGTCCCTGTGAAAATCATATGTAATACAGTTAACACTATTCATCTTTTTTTTCTTTTTCTTTCCCCTCCATTTCTCTAATTTTTGAAAAGGAATTGAAATTAATGCTAATGTTGAGCTGTTTCTTAGTACCTGCTTGTGAGGACATAACTACTTTTCACTGAAAGTGATTTTGGCAGAAGTAGCAGGGTTGTGGATTGACCTTAAGAAAACATGAATTCCCATTACATTTATGGAGTTCTGATGCATACAAAGCTAAAGCTACTTAAAACAAGACTATGCAAACACAGTCCTTTAAAAGGGAAGGAACATTTTGGGCCTCTTTTACTCAACAGAATACTTGTGATAGAGGACCATGAATAATTATTGTTAGACAGCGGGAATAATGCTACTAAAAACAGTTCTGAAAGCCGCCTTACAAAAATGTACACATTCATTTACTAAGAGCACAGAGCTAACTGTAAAAGCAAAGAAAAAACAACCCTGTTAAGGGAGAATTTGGCTTTGAAATAATTTAATGATTTAGCTTAAGGCCTTCTCTTACTTATACAGGCATTTTGGAATGTAAACCCCTGATCTTCAAACAGAGTGCAGGCTACGTGCGGTCGCTTTAAAGTAAATGGCTGAGGCCACAAACCCATGTGCTCCACAATGCTGGATTTAAGTCCCTATCTCTCCAAAAGGAATTGTCTTTAAAAACAGGTATTGTGATATGCCAAGATTTAAAGTATTCACAATCTGTCAACATTGTAACCTGAAGATAAAAAAGCATATATGAACACTTAAAAAAAAAACCCAACACACTATGATTTTACTAGTGACAACTAAATGTGAAATGAGAATCTTACAAACAAGAAAAATAAAGACTTCATGGCGACTTCAGCCTAACAATAACCCCAGTATAATGACATTGAGTCAAGGAGTCTACACTGAGAATTGCAATTAAACAAGTTGTAATTACCCTCCTGAAGCTATTTATTTTTAAAATCCATAATGTGAGTCTTATATTTCCTGTCTGCTTGTTTCAGTTATTATGTATTGAAGCCATTTGATTTTGTGGGTTATTGGAATAGGTGAAATAAGAGAGAAACAGTGAGTCATGTAACAGCAATTATTAACCATTTAGTTCTGGGGAAGTACACCTTTTTCAGCCTTTCAATAAAGGGTTTAAGGCAGGTTGCAAGATGTTATGTGACAGACATCTTGCAATCTTGCACTTTGATATTCTGAATCCTTAGCCATCATCATCATCAAAACAACCCCACACCATGAAAAGTAGCATGAGGAAATTGAAATAGGGATGATCTTACGAAAACCTGTTTCCTCCTATGAGAGTAAAGGAACACCTTGATGGCTCCTATTTTTTCTTCCCTGTTTGTCCTTCCAGAAGATGGAAGCACCTTGGAGGTTTTTGTGCTTTCTACAACACTCAGTTTTGCTTCAGGAATGAACACCTTTCCCCTTATTAACATAAAACTGACTTCAGACTTGGCAACTTGTGTTGAAGGATTTTGCTTCTACTCTGACAATTCAGACCTGTCTTTACAGGTGTGCTCAAGCAAACAGCATGATGTGGTGCATTACTGCCACAGGTTCCAGTACTACTCATACCGTTCCAAATTTGGTCTCTTTTTAGCCTGAAGTCTGAGCTCTTCAGCACTTCTTAGCTACACTATGGTTTTAATGCACTGCATATTCTTGTAAACTAATTGAAATAATTGAAAAGGGAAGGAAATACTTTACTCAAGATTCTCTTCACAAATCATACTTGTATTTATATTAAAGGTCACAGTCCAATTCTCTAGGGTCTTAAGTACTTCCAAAGCTTGCTCTCTTCCTTTTTTCCCCTTATCTCACTAGTATCATTCATCTTTAAAAATTGATTCTCCTCTCACCAGTGTTTTCCTTAGAAACCTTCAACAAGTACAAAGTCACTCGCTCCATTTCCACATACAATCAGCTAAGATCAGAGTCTGTCATTAAATAGGGGTGAACAAGCATGTCACTGCTTCTACCTCAGTTACGTCACCTGGTAGAAAAAAACATTCTTAAAATTGTGTCTGTGAAAACAAAAGTCTTAATTTCATCATACAGACTTTCCTTTCTTTTGCAACGAAAGAGCAATGTTGCTGAACAAAAATGCACAAAATGCATTTCTGAAGTCCCCCTTGGCTTTGGTGTAACCTTACAGACAGAGCTTTTCCATCCAGTAAGACTGAAAACACGGTTTTCCCTTCCAAGTAGCCTGTGCTCTTCTACCTAATTGCCAGGGCACATACGTATCTCTTACAAGCACATCTACTTAAACTAAATACAGAGGAAAAAGCTGTGATCCACAGGTGATGGAAGTTATCTGCCTCCCCAGGGAGATGCTTCCTACTAGTCAACTGCTTATTCTTCGTAACATGCAGTAACAAATTCCCACCAATCTTCTCAGGCAATGCAGCCCCCAGAGGCTCTCTGTGACGCTGTGCTGCCCTTAGCTCTGCATCTATACACCTATACAAATGTAACATCAGTGCTTGAAGTCCTTTAAAATCTCCCTCAGAGTAATACTTAGCAGGTCAACTACATGGAGAAAAAGAGCTGTTTATTCCTTGTAATGATTTACTACAACAACTCCTTACAGAAACAGAATTTCTTTTACTGGGCTGGTTAAAGAATTGGAAAATATTGTCTCTTTTCCCAGTAGACTACTCTATGAGCTATTGCTCATATTGTGCTAATTAATACTCAAAAATACATTCTTTGGTTAATCTGTTTATGAATATATATGGTGGACAGTGAAGTACTGAATGTCTAATTATATGTGACGTCTTCATTTAATTTAAGCTAATATAAATTTACAGTAGTTAGCACAATGACTAGGCCTGATTCCCAGCTTCTCTATACCTTGGATTCATAGAAATTATCTATGACTAAAAATGTCTTATCCTGTTGTCCTTATACAGTTGTTTGTGTTCATTGCTAGTGTATTTCAAAGCAACATATACTGTCTGAAGACATAAAGCAAGAGTCTATTATGCTCACTGATTGCTGGTTTCTAAAAAAAACCTGCCGTCTTCTCTTGTTTGTTTTAAAACAAGAACCACTTCCTTTATTCTCAATTGAATTTTTCAGGATCCAGCTTCCAAGTATAGTTCTGAATTTCTTCGTGTAATTTAAAAAGTCTTTTAATATTGCTTTTAACTTTCTATGAAAGACTCACCACTTTGCATCATTGTCCTTTAAAAAAGACTTGGGTTGGCTCTGATACTCCTCAACACAGTAACATTTCTCCAGCCCACAAATCTTCTGCAGACTTTGTCCAGTTCATCATATCTTTTGAAGTCATTGACCCAAGAAGCAAATGCAGTGTTCTAGTATTTGTTAACTATTCAAATCCCACTTCTCAGAAATCATAGAATCATAGACATGGAGGTGCTGGAGCAAGTCCAAAGAAGGGCAAAGAAGCTGGCAAAGGGTCTCGAGGACAAGTCTTATGAGAAGCGGCTGAGGGTTGTACAGCCTGGGAAAAAAGGAGGCTAATAGGAGACCTTATCACTCTCTACAACTAGCTGAAAGGAGGTTGTAGCAAGGTGGGGATTGGTCTCTTTTCCCAAGTAATAGGACAAGAGGAAATGGGCCCCAGGTTGTACTGGGAGAGGTTTAGATTGGATATTAGGCAATATTTCTTCACTGAAAGGATTGTCAAGCATTGGAACAGGCTGCTCAGGGAAGTGGCTGAGTCACCGAATAATTTTGTACTTGCACCAAAAAGGAGTAAAGACCGCAGAACCACTTGAACTCCACCTAACACATCGTCTTCCATGAAGCTTATTGCAATAATCATTGAAATATGCTTCTACATGTCAAACACTTAAAGTTTCAATCTTGTTAATATTAAACACATGAAATTTTTCAAAAAAACCTGTTCTTGAAATTCAGATTTAAATACAATCTTTAATTTTTCCTGTATTATTACTTTTATTTGCCTTGCTTAATTCATTTAAATATTTGATAGGTCTGAATTACAACCTTGGCTCAGAAATGCAAGTCCTCTCAGAAAGCCGGTGATGACCACATAAATGTTGAAAACAAGGACTGTTTAATCTCAATAGGACCAACAAGGGCTATTTAAACACCAAACACGCTCAACTTTCAATCAGTGTTACCAGTCTACCTGACCTCTCTACTAACAATAATGAACAAATGGGCAGATTGTTCATTAACGCTTATGTCTGATTACATAAAATCATGATTTACCCAGGTCTTGTTTTGTTAGTATTTTCCTGTGATGAAAATCAGTTTAAATTATGCGGCTCTGTTACTGATGGAAAACTTTTAAGTGGTACCCTGTCTGAACTGCACATTGTGAGAGAAGTTTCCTTGCTCAGTTTGATAATGAAACATCTAAAGCAGACAGCCAGAAGCCAGAAGTCACCATACACAAGACATGTTCCTACTTTCTTTTACAAAGCCTCTTCTCCTGGCCACAGAGGCAGGAAATCAGCACTAGACATACAGTGGGCTGATTCTACATGGCAGTTTTGATGCATTTATGGATTTAAGTGCATCAAATAATAATGTCAAAAACTGGTCACATTTTACACAGACAACCTACTTCTAATACTGGTCCAGGATACTGACATTTGTAAATGTGAAACAGATAGACGTATGGAATTTTTTATTTTGTTTTTCAAGTCATAAATATTATTTCAAAAGAAAGCAAATTATAAGATTAATGACAGCCAATCACAGTGACTTGTATAGCTTTAAGATGAGGACACTTAAAGATTTGTCTGCTTGGCACTTGTGGAGGAGGGTGTGTGGATGAATCATGTAACTGATGGATATCCTTGTTTAAAGGAGGCAGCTTTTCTGCCAAGTCATGTTCATTTTTATCTAATTGAATTAAGACAACATAATGCAACCTAGCTTACTACTTTTACTGTATCAAGTACTCATTCATAGCTTCAGAAGGAAGCTTCTTCAGAAGGAAGAAAACTTCAGAAGGAACTGTTCAGTTCCTACGAGGAAACAGATCCTGAACAGATCACTACCAGGAAAAGGGCAAGTCTAGACTCCACAAAATCTGCGTTCTTCTTCATCCAAGAGTGTCCTGTTTGCAACATAATACTAAGAAACCACAATACTTCATCAGCATTAAATGGAATAGTCTCACCCTAACGGAAACCACAGCAATAGTACAGAGGGAAAACCTTTACCACAGTAGATGCAATTTCTTTCAGTCTCTGGTAAGCTCTATGTTTTTAATACAAAAGTATTAAAAATTAATTATGCTATCAGTCACTTAGATAAAAGTGTTACTGTATGTGATAAACTCAGTTCTAGAATGAAAGGAAATAATGAAAATAAAAATGGTAACCTAATTACTTGATCTTAATTATAACAGCGCCATAAGATACAAGACATGCTTTTAACAAGAAAAGACTTGTTCAGGACCAAAATTCTTCTTTGTCTTATAAACTACTTTTTAGAAGACTTTGGGTACATGTCACTCTACAGGATGAGAATCTAATATGTACAGACACACAATCCAAAAGGGTCCTAAAGACCAGAACAGGACATTCACACAAAGGCAAGAGCCCCATAAATTTACGAGCCCTTGCCAGGTACCCTGGAGGCACAGCAGACTTTACAACTCTAAAGATGAACAACAGACCAATGTGGGCAACATTCATCTTCAGCAATGGTCTGAGGCTAAGAATAACAGAGAACATTGCATCTCTCAACAGCAATAAAATCTGCCCAGCATCCCAGTGTCTGGCTTTAAAAGTCCTGTTAATGACTGGGGCCCCATCGCTGATCCCATTGAAGTCAACAAGGCTTCAATCAGAGAAGCCAGTGCTCTTATCTTTTCATTTACATGATCAGTGAAAGCAAGGAATGGATAGACAGTATCCCAACATATGACCTTATAAAAACTTTAATAAGAATAACCAGCTTGACTAATAATCAGTTTCAGAAAGATGAAAAAATACTAGGAACTGTTTTGGCACTCTAATGGTATGAAGTTACCAAAATATTTTCTGTCTGAATAAACACCACCTTGTACTTAGGCCACAACCTAAATTTTATTAATTTTAAATTAACTTAAACATTACTTAATTAATAACCCTTTTTCTTCAGTACTTTCAAGTCTCTACAGTTTGGGCCCTGTGTGAAAATGCCAGCAATATTTTACCCTGCCAAGGAATAATATACAACTTCATGCACAAAACACACAGCTAAAGCCTTCTGAGCCAATATAGATCAACAGCTCCCTTAATCTCCAGTCTTGTTTTTTTTTTTAGTGCAAGATACAGCTCAGCACACACCGACCCATCAGAGACAGGCTATCCTCCCACTATGAGCGTCTCTGTGAAGTTGTGGGGAGGCTGCACACTCCAGTTGTGTGGAGCCCTGGGTGTATGATGTGTTCCATCCTTTAGCCTTCTGCACTGGGAAATCAAATAGAGATGCTATTTTGCTTCTTTTGAGAGCTGACTGGCATTGTAATTGGTCTACAGTTAGTAGTGCTAATCACACTGTAAAGCAAGGCGCTAATTCACAGCTAGTAAAATTCCCCGCAACGGTTTTACAGCATCAATATACAGTTTACCTTGTCTGTTTCAAAACAGAAGTAAAAATAATTGCACCCACAGTGGTATAAATACTTTTTCAAAGAGAACCATCTTCCAAAAATCCATTCCTAACAGAGGATCCTTCTTCCCTTCTACAAGGCTGTCTAAATTCCTAATGAGTAATTTCAGAGGACCCAAATATAGTAACCTTATTTACTACTTTCATCCTGAGAGATTCATAAAGATATACACATAATAGTCCAGACCTCTCCATCCCATAAACTTCCTTCCTCCACAGTTCTGATAATATTGTATAAAAAAAATATTGTTCTTTTGTTTTTCAGATATTCTATAGATAAAAAGCTTTTCAGTCCAGCAAGTTTTCAGAAAAGCAAGCTATGCTGTCTACTAAAAATCTGGAGCAAAAACGTGTTAAGTGATGCATATATGCAGCTGAAATGGAGCAGCAGTGTATATATGTATATATATGCTACCATCTAATTTTTTTAAGAATGTAAGTCCTTCACAATAAATATTTTTAAATTAATATTTTAATATTAAATAATTAAATGATTAAATGATTAAATGATTGGGGATTGCACCTCTGTAAGATGGTTTATTTTCTACAAAGCTCAGCCATCTGGCTGTTGTGAAAGCCTAAAAGAACATAATAAAAAATGGCTAAGAAATTCCTTTATTTTTCTCAGGATAATTATGGGTGTGGTGGGGATGTTCTGGCAGCATGTCTGTGTGTGGGTCCAGCAAAGGATGGCTGTAAGATAGCATCATCTACTTGATAGACAATTTTTCACTTCAGTTATTGGATACAATAATCCTGAAATATACTCAACACTTTCATCCTTTGTTTCAGCAAATAGAGGTAGCATTTGAGAAGCTGAAGGTGCTCCTGGACACAGATACATCTCTGATTCCAAGAGGCACATTTAGCAAAAACTTACATATTAGGTGCATACATTAAGATAAACTTCATTCTGTCACAACAGGAAGTGTACAAAAAGCCTCTCAATTTACATTACATATACCAGACTCTAAAAATGTTCATGCAGGATTTCTCTGGAAAGAGTTTTGATTTATAAGCTTAAAGGAAGAAAGGGAATGTCTACCTTTTTGCTTTTGTTGGTTTGGTTGCTGGTTTTTTACTTCTTTAAAGGGCTCAACAGGTTCCTAGTTTACAGCCATATCTGTAAATCAATTTAGCATCATCTGTAGCTACACAGAAATTTCTATTGTCATGCTTAATTCCTGACTCTGTAGATAACCAAACCACAATTAAAAAAGATACTCTTACACATTCAGTAGTGTGGCTTTAGCTGGAAGTTGGACAAATAATTTCAAAGTCTGTGTGTCAAACAGTTAAGATATATAAAATTTATCATATTTTTTTTCCTATTGAATGTTGACCCTCAAGTCAGAGGATAAGAACACTTAATCCCTTGTCATTTGCGTACACAATGATCTGTTGTTGAGATCTTATAGTAGTCTTTGCAATTTATATGCATCTTTTATCCTTCATTGGATACGTGTATCAGTAAATATCAATCTTTGAATTCAGTGGAATGCACAAAAATCCCAAATGAGTTGATGTTCAAACTACATATTTCTCAGTAAAGCTACCTTCACACAAACAGACCCAGGGCAAGGAAAAAAACAGTTTCAAAAACTATCACTTTCACACACATCATTAAAATTTATGATTAAGAAGTGGGGCAAGGGTAGCTACAGATCAGGTCCGCAAGGACAAATTTCGTTTTCCATGTGAAAAATGGATCTTGGCTCCTTGAGTGTGCCTTGGAGCCAGAACTGACGGAGAGAGGAAGGAGGAAAAGGGGATTATTTACAAGCCAGAAAGAAATGGGAAAAGAAGTGATCACAGGTATGTGAACAAACAGAGCCCCCTCCCAGTTTTTCTTTTTAAAAAAAAAGTTTGCACTTCTATAGGCCAAGAACTACAGAACTACTGTATTAATCCCTCATCCATCAAGGGGGTAAATTCCATGCACAGATCTTTGACTTGCAGTTAGCACAAATATGTGGGATGGAATACACACATTATACATAGCATTTCATTTCTATTTCACACCAGGAACAACTAGAAATTTCATAATAAAGTCCTTTCAGATTAATCTAGTCAGTTATTTTACTCAGTGAGGTTCTTAAGTTATCTTCAAAAAGCAAAACTGAGCAAAATATCCAGTATTACTTTAGCACTCAAAGTAAAGATGTTTCCTTTTATTGAGGCATCTTCTTAATGTTTTTCAGAACAGGATTAGTCAACCAACTAACAAAATGAAAATACGCATAGCAATCATTTAATGGTGCCATAGTCAGATCTGGACTTCAGTTTCATCATTGCTAAAAAATAATGTTCAACACTAATCATATATATTCAATCCCAAATCTTTTGAATACAATGGTAGAATGTGAAACTCATGTCATCTCTTATACTATCACCAGGAAAACACAAAAACTGTAACTAGGAAAAAAAGAAAAAAAAACAAAACCAAACAGTTGAAAGTTGCCATCTCTTCTATAGGTTTTATTGAGAGAGGGAGTAAGAAGGGTTTCCATCTAATCGGGAATTCAAACCCAGTTTTTCCCTGAAATTTGCTACAATTGCACAGAAAAATCATAACCTTGGGCTGGTAAGAGTTCTTCAACAGGTGGGCTTATGACTTTTGTGTTTACGTAGTTGCTACTACTCTCTTAAAAGGGAAGTTTCCAGCATTATGTGCACTGCAGCAGAAAAAAAAAAAACACAGCCTTTTTCTCCCTCTTTCTTCAATGTAACAAACAAAATGACTGTCTTTTTCTCCCAGATGCTTTCAAATTCATAGTCAATACTGAATGAGACCACCACCATCTGGGAGTGCCAACAGACGTTATCAAGTCAGTCTTCTCTGTCTTGCACGCTGGCCAGCTATTCCTATTGGAAGCTGCCTGGTCACACTGAAATGCAGAACGGCCAAAAAGCTGTTGTTCTTTATGAAGAAGAACAGGTGGACTTTTTCCTTTTTCATCTATCAAGTTAAAGATACTTGAAACCTCAGAACACAGTGTTCTGTATCACTTGTTCGCTACCTCATACCCACCTGCCAAAAGCTGGCAGCAGAGAATTGCAGCATTGCTCCACTTTGCAATGCAACTCCCAGGGGAAGGTATCATGAGTCATTCTGCAGGAGAGATGGTGACCAAATTGTAGAACCTGTGCCTCTCACTTAGAAAAGTCTCACCCGAGGCTGCTCCTTTCCCATCTATCTTATGTAATCACTTGATTTAACACACACATACACAGATTAACATCCTTTCACACAAAACATCTCACACTTCAGTTTAAAAGCAGCCAAGGCAACCACAAATGTACAAGTTTAGAGAAGCTCATAATGAAGTTTCCAATCTTTCAAAGATAAAAAATTGCATCTTACTATAGATAACCAAAAAGACATATTTAATTTTAACTTAACTGTCTTAAGACAACACAGTTCCAGTTGGTTTTTTTCACCCACTTTTGTTTGGAAGTGGTGGCAATCTGCACTCCCAGCTCCAAGAAAACAGTGAAGATTATATATTTGGAAATATTTTTGTTTAGTTGCAAAAGACTGTTTTAACATTTGGTAATCGTTAAGAGAATAAAAAACATGGGTGATGGGTCCTAGTCTTATCAAATTCTGGCATTAACTTTTATTTGATCCTCTTCTAGTTCCACAAAGAAAGACACATGAAGTATTTTGGCAATGGTCCTTCATTTCAGATTCTCTCAGAATTGACTAACAATACCATTAATATAATGTACCCAAGAAGGATACATGTCACCTTTGTCTTTGCAATAGAAGCAACTGTGGGTCTCACATTTGTATATATCCCATAGACTATACCTAAATATGAAATACAATACAAAAAGTTTGTTAATTTCCTCATAATCCTACAAATATCTCATATTTTAGCTATTTTGTTTTACTTGAACAAGAATATTAATATACAAAAGCACTCGCTACGTCTGAATCTTTCTTTCAGCCCCAGTGAGGGTTGGTTTTCAGGTCAAATACAAATTTTCAAGTGGACTGTGTATTCCACGTATATACATTTTAAAATCTGGCTTTATAATAAAGGCTAGATTTATATGCAGCAGAATGCAAACAGCTCAATACCTAAATAATCATTTTTCAGTTAAATATGTAGCATGTTCTCAAAACTAGCACCTTCTCCAAGTGCACTTACAAAAGAACATAGTTGGCTGTTTTGCTACCTTCCAAACACCATAACTATTAATACCTAAAAGAGTTGACATGTTCAGAGCTTTTACTGGATCGTAAAGCTTCCCTTGTATGCCCAAAGGTTACTAAACTTTTCACAGTTGACTGATATTTATGAGCCAAATGAGAAAGCTGCTTGCATGAGTAAGACTTTGTAACTAAGCAAGCTGAAGGTAGCTCTATCCATGGAAATAAAGTATATTATTCAAATAACTCCAGTAAATAAGCACGATGGGACAGCAACATCACAAAGGCGAAATACCAGGGAAAACAAGTCATAGGAAAAAATATATAAATCTGTTAAATTGGTAAAACAGATTTTGATTAATTAACTAGTGACAAAGATTAGAAGTAGCACATGTGAAGAAAGACGTCATGGAGGTTTGTCATCACTGAAAGCAAACTGAAACAAGAACAGAATATAATCCCAGGAAAATACAAGATAATAAAATCGGGATACAGAGATTTACACTGCAGCTTTAAAATTGATAGAGGTTTAAAACCTTCATTTTTTCACCTCAACAAAGTGAAAGAAGCAAAGATCAAAAATGTAATGCTTTAGGAGGATATGAACTGATTCATAATTGCCAAAGGGTGCCTGTCTTGATCAGCTGCTAGGGAAAAATTAAATTTCTACTAGATTTTTTGGGACAGTATAAAATAACATTATTGTCATTTGAGTGGCCCAAAATATCCATATGTAGGGCTCCTATTTACCAGCAGACATTCCTGAAAAGCTTCCAATTTCTGCATATAATATTCCTGAAGCGAACAGTCTGCTGAGGACAGAATAACTGTCAGAAACTGTCAGAAAACATTTTTTAAGAATGCAGATATACCTAGTACTTACAGAATTAGTCATTACAAGTTTGGCTTTTTTTTTTTTAGTTTACCAATTGCCAAATATTCCACTGTCTCCTCAGTGTTGGGTGGTTCAGTCCAGGAGACTTAAAAAAAAAATAATACAAAGGCAAACCCAAACTATCCAAAGTGATACCATCACAACCAAGGATAACACTATCTGTACAAACTGATAGGAGTGAAAATAAATAGAGGAAAAAAGATAATCAGAGGTTGAAAAATTAAGTGGGACAGATAAAAGAAGAAGTAGCAATTATTTCAACACTTCCCCATATTTTTCTAGAACATTTAAACCTTCTGTTTTCAAAACCTCTGGGCCCTGACATCGCTGGGTTACGTTTGTGTGTGAGGTTTGCCAAAAGGGAGGAAGCTCGGTGCTGCAGAAGCTGCCTCATCCTTATGACCCGTACTCCGAGCCCAAAGCTGGCCCACGCAAGACTGCCTTAGCAGAAGCCAAGCAAGTCCGTTATTACCCCTGCTTCAGTATTGGTCCAGTACCTAGCGGACACAGACAAAAATTCACACTGGGAATGAATTACAGAATCACAGAATCTTAGTGGTTGGAAGGGACCTTTGAGATCATTGAGTCCAACCATATAAAAAAAAAAAACAAAACAAAAAAAACCCAAAAAAACCCCACACACAACACAACAACAAAACAAAAACAAACCACAAAAACAACAAAAAAACCCACACAAAAACAACAAACAAACAAACAACAAAAAAAAAACCACCCACCAACTAAACCCCACACTCACAACCCCACACACAACACCCCAGCACAAACCAA
>JAOQGH010000051.1:14906759-14951051 GCA_025769975.1 Gallinago jamesoni | reverse complement strand
AGGTTTTGTTAGCCCCCTTCTTTACCTCACTACGAATGGAAAACTTAACCATTTCATGGTCACTAAACCCAAGACGGACTCCAACTACAAAGAAAAAGCCAAGACAAGAAAGGTCTCACCAATAAGCAAAAATTACAAGGGGTACCAGACAAGAGCAAAATATGGATAGCAAGATATAAAGGAAATAGCAGTATGAATGTGGAAAAGTGTTTCTCTTTTCCTATGCTGTGAAGTAAAACTTTAAAATGCTATGATGAGGGATGTCAGGATGATAATCGGGAATCAAGGAAGCTTTTCTGGGAGGTGGGAAACAAACCAGAAGAGAAGCAAAGACTTTTAAGAAAGTAAGATATAAATATATTTATTTTTCCTGTAGGCAACCATTCCGGAAAGCTATCTTTTATTTCTAAAGACTGAAAAATCTACAAAGGATCAAAAATTATACAACAGGTTACATTTACAGACCATTATGATCTACAGATTGATAAGATAATAAAAAGTGCAACTTCATCTGAAACAGATTACATTGTCCTTCATTTAAAATGATTTGTAATTTAAAAAAAATATACATGAGTGTAACACATAGTATATGCTACACCACAGCCAGTGTTTATTTATAATTCACCTGTTTAATGAGAAAAAAAAACACCATATATATATATATAAGGTAGGAGGAAATTGTTTCTATCAGTAAATCTGAATAATTTACTTCCATGTGGATTTTATTATTATTATTTATTCAAAATAGCCTATAATCAGATAGTGGAATTCTAATAATAAGTTGAAAATTCAAATAATCATGAAATTTTTCAATGAAAAGTTCTGAAAAATAACTGCAAAGAATTCATTTCACATACATCTAAGCTGGAACGTATTATTTTATCTGATTGGCAAAGTCAATGGTATCTACTTTCTCTAGTAGAATGATTTCTGTTAAGTACTAGAAGAAAAATACTAAATTCTGAGTTTTACTGTAAAGTAGACACAAACAGAAAAAAATTGCTGATAATGAAATAGTTTATAGATACGAAATTCATTCAAATATGTTTAAACTAATATTGAGGACAAGCTGAGGATCCAGAAAACAACACAGCTGCAACAGCCCTGCCAAGCTTTTCAATATATCCTTTTCATGTTCCTTCAAGTTAAATTTTCTATCTTGATCAGACAAAATCAGTCCCCTGATGAGCAGCTCCCTTACCAAAGAGGGCGAACTTAGCTAAAAGCATCTTTACAGGTGTATTGCATACAGATCAATCTCATATTACACTGACACACCGAGCTGAAAGAGAATGCAGATTGTGCAGGAACAACTACTCTTACAGTATTACAAAGCCAGTTACTTAACTTTTAGTAAAGAAAAGAGACTGGATTGGGGGTGGGAGAGGGAAATGTTGTTAATATGATCACTCTAAAGCCAAGCAAGCCAATGACAACAATCGATGCTTGTAATTCCATGCAGTAAAAGAAGCTGCAAGCACAACGGGAGTCGTCCTGTGCTCCTTTTCCCAAGAGGAATTACAAGATCTAGAGCATATCTCAGCATAAGTGTTCATACACTGATCACTTTCACTTTCTTCCACATCTGCTACAGTCCTCAAAATTTATGTAAGGCTCTACCACATCCAACTCCCAAAACTGCTATTCAAGAAAAACAAGGGTTCAGTTTTCTTTATGTTTAGCTCTCTGGATGGTTGGTATATAACCTCCAACGTAATGGCAACTACAGCAATTTGATCAAACTCTGGAAATCAGTCAGTGCTGATATCCAAAATAACAGCACCAAGTACAAACAGTTTACATTTCTGCAACCAGCATTGGACTCCTTTAAGCAAGCAGACAAGGACTGAGTTCAGTGCTGTAAGGCTAGAGAGCTCTCGCTGTGCTGTTCTCAGCACAGGACAAAAGAGACAAAAGAGATGGGTTTTTCCTGCTCTCCTTCCGCAAGCAGAAAAAGCAACACTTCCCAAGAGCCCACTCCACAGGACAGATCTCCAACAGCACTAGAATACACATCTGAGGTACAAACTATACCAATTTTAAAATTGGCTAAAAATCTTGGCTTACTCTGGAAATTAAAAATAAAAAAAACAAACACTAGAAAACCCCACCAAAATTAACATATTTCTAATCTTCTATACTTAATGCAAAATATTAATTTTATGATCAGACGTTGAAATGCTGATTTACTCCAGGTGATGATCCAACACAGAGTCACTTTGGAAAACAAAAGGCTCAGTGAGAAAGACAGCTGACAGTCAGCACTGTCCTCCCAGCTATCTGGTATCCAGAGGGTTCCACCATTCCAGGAATTACTCTGGCTGGACAACAATACAGAACAGCTTAGCATCCATCAGGGTTCACATGTTTCATGACAGTACTTATGAATCTATTCTGGGATGTACTGTTATGCAATTAAAAGGAAAAAAAAAAGGGGGGGGGAAAAGGCAACAAAACATAGCTAATACCACAAATCTTTTCATTCAGAGAACTTTTAACATCACACGTGCTATGAAGAATACTTTCCTCCTAAGGCAAAAAATGTGTGTCTTTTTCCCTTTCTCCCCAAATGTCAAAGCTTATTCATTTGGGAAAACTTGCAATTCAAACAGGTTTTCACCAAAAAAGATGTTTACTAAAGTGGATTTTAACTATCTTTTGAAAAAACATGGTCCCATTTTTTTGATTCATTTGTCCCTTGAGTGTAAGTAAATGAATGACTGTCCTGGTTTGTTTCCATTTATGTATTTTTTTTTCTCTTCAGTTGTCTTTCTTCTCTTCTATTTTTTAAACAGAAGACCTTCCTTCCCCTCCATTTTTTATTTCTGAATCTTATAGAACTGTGTTCTAGAGTGCAGAGAAGGCAGCAGCACATTTCACAACTCGTGTAGTTCCATACATGAGACATTTACACGTGTCCTTATATTGTATGTGCTAAAAGTGCTCTGCCTGCAACAAAATGAACTGTTAACAGTCACTACGTCTCGGATAAAAGAAGTCTATACTTTCTTCCAAAAAACTGCTTTAAAGCCTATTTTGGTGCTTCTTCAAGTACTGCAAAGTAAAATCCTGATCCGAAAAATATTATACTGTTTACATACAGAAAATAACTGAAAGATCCAGAAATGTTTTAATGTTATTTCTCCACAGAGTCTTTGATTTGCAGTTAATGCCATGAAAAATAATTTCTTGGCAGGAAAAAAAAAATGGGACCATATGAAAGCAGTAAGTACAGAACTGGTTGTAAATATGGTAATCAGAACTACATTACATGCCCTTCCTGATGGGATTACTGCTCCAGGTTTGCTCATTAAATCATGAAGAGTTGGCAGTTCACAGTCTTCTGTCAGGTGCTATCTGATGATAGGAAGATCTTCCCAGCACATTGCAGCAATCAAGTGGCTTAACAAATGTCCTGCAAAACTGGACTATTGTATCTCAGCAGTATGCAATGGAGTTTTGCCAAATGTTTAACAGCCCTATTATTTCTCCCTGACAGCCTGTTTTACAGAAGTTATTATTTTCTGATTATACTAAATTAAAGTGTGGCTTGCTGGACAGAACAGAAGGATATTTACATTGGACCTCTGGCATCATTATAATGAGATAAAGGACAAATACAAGCCAGAAATTCTTCACTCAGAGTGACATTACAACTTGTTATACTGTATATTTACCAAAAAAAAAAAAAAAAAGATTAAGTAATTTAATCCTAATTGCAATACAGATTTTATTCCCCTAAAGATGAAGCCACCAAAAAGATAAAAAAGCTAGGAATATGGAAATACTCAACATTTCATTGGCCTGGGAAGAACTTACGAGCAATAGGACTGTAGTAATTCTGACCAGTTGGAGATCTAGTCTTTTATTATAGTCTGTTTTACTCAGTGATTAACCTTAAATAGTCAATAACATATATACTACTAAATTGTGAGATCGGTGTATATCTGAACAAGTTCAAAAAGTACATTGAAAATAAGACCCTCCTTGATTTTAAATAAACTTCAGTCTGACCTTCCCCTACAGCTGTTTTATGCTGAGAAATATCTGCTTACTCTTGTCATTTATCTCATTTCTTAGGCAGTATTGGGGTCCTATGAAAAACAACCCCCATGTAGATACAAGCTACGAAATTCTACCTAATAATCCACCTTCTTTCCTCTACCACTCAACTTGGCATGGCGTGGATGAAAATGGATACGGAACAGGTAGAGTCAGCTCTGCTGTCCCATTAGCTTATCATCCAACAAAGATGAAGATGCATCTAAGAGGAAATAATAGTACAGCAAAACAGACAGAACTATTTTTTTCAGACAATGAAAGAGCAGGAGATTGTTTTTCTGCTTTGTATGCCCTCTGTAGGGAGACAAAAGTTACATGTGTTTAGTATACAGCACGCTCTACTCATATGTTGATGTGCACAGCAAACAACTATATATTGTTTTCTAATTTAAAAAAGATCAACCTAATTTTAAATGGTAATTAATACATAATTATTCTTGCCCCATAATCATTACCATAGAAAATTAAATCTTCATGACATTTGTATTTTCCAACAATACAGTAAAATAAAGTTGCACAGAACAGAAACGGGGCTTACATCTGTTATTTTAACTGTGGGAAAAGAAGAATGGCTACATATGTTAAAGATTAATCCTGATCAAATTACATAGAAATCTGGACTCACGGTAATGCCAAAGATGAGAAAACTGAAAAACCTATCAAGAGTCATATCTGAAATCTAACATTCAGAATATAGGAACCTTTCCATGTTAGCTTGCAATCACTTGATCTGTGTAGGGACGGACACTGTGGTACCAGAAACAGAACATAATGTTGTTGGGTTTGAGGCTTAACTTCTTTTACAGGTTTTAATGGTTGCAAAATCCATTTGATATCAGCAAAGATTCTTCTGATCTGCACTAGAATAATGCCTTGGCAGCTGCAGTTATTTAAGTTGCTTCAATTCCCCTTTTTGCTAGCCAGATTCTACTGCCCACAGCACAGACGATAGAACTGAATCTTATCTTTAAGTTTACCTAAATTTTTTACTCTATACAATACCTAGCATCAAACCTATAAATCCACCCTTGACAAAGAGAAACCTGCTGTCTTGTCTGTCTGCAGTTAAAAGAGTAGTAATCATAGGAAAAATGAAACCATCAAATTAAATATATTGATGGCATAATGAATCAAGTTACTCATAGGACAATTTTACTTTACAGCTCCAGTCTGCAGTCTTTCAAAGCCAGTAAGATGCCCATTTAACTAAAAGGCATAAGCATCATCCCAACAATGACGTTCCCAAGGATTTAAAACACATATCACTACTACGGCTACACAATTTGTTTTGCTCATGGGGGAGGCTGGGAAGGCCTCTCTGAGCTGGATGCAATGTTTTCAAACTCCAAGACTCAGTTTTGAAGTACACAGGCTGCCTAGAAGAGTCAGGTCAGGCAGGACTCTTGACTAAAAATAGAGCTGTTCAAAAGCTAGTTAAGGTTGGTCACCAAAAATCTCATGGAAAGCAAAAGACAGAAAATACTCTGGTTTCAGGTCTGAATTAGCATTTTATTTTCCTTTCTGTCCCAGACCCTAGTCCCAACAGTCATTCAAACCTGGATGGTAATATGCCAAAAATATCAAGAGAGCTGACCACAGCTGGCATGTTCTGAAGGGGGAATTGCTTTTGTTGAATCATACTGAACTAAGTCATTAGTCTCTCCACATATACTACTAAAGCCTAAAAAGAAAAAAATAACCAAAGTAATACAGGGATTCAAAAATAACAGAGTCCACAGAGGCAGCTAGAGGAGAATATGCAATTGGTCTGGTACTCACATAAAAGTTCCTCTTGAGGTAAGGAACCTCTCAGAGATTAAAAACTGATACTATATATCCAGGATGAAGTATTTGCCTCAATACTTTAAAATTATTATTTCTGTATGGCTGAATAAATTATTTTTTTCCTCCCCAAACCATTTTATACTGCACTATTAAGAATCAAGTAAATGCGTTGTCTTGAGCCATCAACCTGGAACTTCAGCCTTAACATTACAAAAAGTGTTCAAGCACCTGCTGCTTCAAAAGCATTGACCTACTGACTACTAGAAATTCATTACTCTCTTCTCTTTTTGTCTCAAAAATACAACTTTTCACCATGCACTATCTGAAGGAAGCAAGGTTACATATAACATTGGCAAAAACATTTCAATTTCTCCTTCTGTTTTAAAAACAAATCTAAGAAGTACTGAAGTAACTAGGCAATTCCAAAATTTTCATGTTATTACAGTTGAAAACAATTTTGATTTATTTAAAAAATCCTGGCTGGACATTCCAGTTTGGAACCACATCTTTTGATCATGAGTGATTAGAATTGCTCACAACCTACCCAGAGAGCGCTCTTGATTGCCTGAACATGAGGATCAGTACTCACCCTTTGGGAGCATGTCAATGGATACACATTTCATTTTTCCACAGCCATGTCACATTGATGGCTCAATACTCTTCCTGTGCAGGAAGTGTGCAATCAATGCACCCAGATCCTTTTCCTCTGTGAATACTTCCAGCTGTGAGCCTCTGGAAGAGATATTTCAATTCCCAGGTGCCCAGCCCTGGGGTTTGTTTTATTGATTTTCTATTACTTTTGTTTCCAAGGCTGTCCAGCTCTTTCCTTTATAAGATGACTGCCTTTATGGTCCCGCCTAAATTTTTGTCATCAGTAGATTTGTCAGTATAATCCCATTGTTTATGGCAAAATCATTAATTAAAAAAAAAAAAACACCACAAAACAAAAGTAATTCTCTCCAAGCTAATCCTTGAGGAAATAAGAAGTGATCTCCATCCAGACATTTTTTTTTCTATAGCTATTCATTGTTGACATATTATAAACAGTTCCTTATGTGCTGTGTACATTTTTTACCACTTACTATCATAGCTAATAATTTGCCATTATTTCTTCCAGTACATAACTAGTAGTTTCCCAGTGTTAGATTTAAATTGCAAAGAGCCCAGAGAATAGTAAAATGTAAAGTATTTAAAATTTCTCTGTAAATTCCTGCATTGAAACCGTTAACTCTTGTTCAACCCACGGGAGATGAATTTTCTCTTTTCCCTGCACAAATAGATGTAAATGCCAGTTGCAGCAAGATTTTGAAGGAAAAGAGAAGACATAACTATGGAAACAGAACTTGCAAGATTATTTAAAAATATCCATGAAGTTGAGCAGAAACCCAAAGAACTCCAGTGGGAAACTTCTTCCATATGAAGTTAATGCAATCCTCCTTGACAAATCTTTATCTAAAACAAAACCATGTTTGTATTTGTATTTCAAATTCCTCCCTCAAAAGTACCACCTTAAGAAGTCAGTATGCCTGGAAATGGTTCTCCATGAATCTTTACTGTGGCCAGCTCTACTTAAAAACTATCGCTTATATATTCTAACTTTTATCAACATAAATTCCAGAGAGTAATTTTGTATTTCTATTACTCATTTAGGAATTTGCTTGGAAAAACCAAACATTTCTACAAACATAAACTTCCTATACAGTAGGAATCTGCACATACTTATCTCAAATTTCTTTCAAAGAACACGCCTTCGTCCCTCCCCACTCCCCCCCAAAAAAAAACATAACCCAAATCATCCATCAAATTACAGTTCCCTAAATAAACTTTATTTCTTGATTATTTTGTAGATTTTTCCTTACTTATTAGACATATTTTTTTTTTTGTGACTAGTACTTTAGTCACCAGTTTCGCTATTCCCTTATGCATTCACTATTCTTTTGGGAATTAGCTTAAAAATAACCCAGAACAAATGAATACCAATCTTATTTAAAGTTAGGTTTTATTCTGTAGGATTAATCAAATAAGGCAGATCTTGCCACGAAAAGAAAAATTGTATCAGTCGCACAAGACAGCCATTAGAATAAACTCCAGTGAACTAGTTTTCCACAGAAAGTATAAAGAAAAAAATAAGGAAATTAAAAAAAAGGTGCAAAAGCACAGACATCTGTAGGGAAAGAAACTTCTGACAGCGATAGCATATTACGATGAAGGTTACATGTGGTCATTGGTCATTATAATATTGTGGGAATTTACCTACACAAGCTTTCTGTAAACCAAGAAGTAACTGGTTAATGAGGCCATTAGTTACATCAAAAGTTGGAACTTTGATAAAAACAAAAATATTGAAAAGTGAACAGCAAAACAAGGAATCAATTAATAGTAAATTTTAGCCATAGTTACTGTAAAGTAAATCAAATCGCAGACTAGCAAGGATGAGATATAGATACAAAAAAGGAATATTATTATATAAAATGGGACTTGCCCTATTGGACCACAGCTGCAATTTAAGCATGCAAGCACACACCTCTGACGGTGATTTCAAACATTTCCCCAGAGGCAGCCACAGTCCCCCAAACTGACAGTTACAGATTACTCTGCCCATAGACGTTTTCACTTAGATCCCTATGGCTATGTTTGCACCACAGCTTAAGATGCATCCAAGGAACATTTTCAGCACTGGACTTATCCTCCATCCATATTGCTAATACAAAAGATGAGAGGAGGCTTCGGCCGCTGCTCTAGGGGGCTCAGCAGCTTGCTCAGGCCACCCACCATCTGTGTATCATAGGTGAAGCAATCAAAAAAATAATTGCCAAGTAGGTATCCCAGTGTACTACCTCAGAATATATTCTGCTACTGAGCAGAAGGACACCACCTCAGCAAGAAGCTCAAAGACATCAGATTGACCTAGGTAAACAATATCCACCATCCAATTGCCCTGACAGGTTTAGGTTCAACTTTTTATTCCTTTTCCTTGTGAACAGAGAGCATCCTAGGAGACAGGAGTCAGTCTGTTTAAGATCAATACCAGTAAAACTGGGACACCAGGATACTCCTACCTATCCACAGAAGCCTAGACACACCCCTAAAATCCTTCCTTGTAACCAGAGGTCTGGATGTTTTGTGGAAAAGACATCAATCTCATTCCAAACCAGTATGGTAGCATACCAGAGCAGGCAAGTAACAGCAAAGCAAGAAAGCTAAAGCCATTGGCATGTATTCAAAGTCAGCAAGCAATCAGCCAGATTTTCAGCTAATGCAAACCAGCATTAAACTCATTAACTTGTTTGGCTCAGAATCATCTTCTACACTTACAGGACACACACTGCACGTGACTTCCCCCATCAAATTTTTCACAAGCCAAATTTCAGCCTCACCCACCTCCTTCTCCCACAACCACTCGGTTGTATCCCATTACTGACACAGCTGGGCTTCATTACTGTACCCTTTGTAACCCTGCAAAAGCACGTCCTGCACAAAGCTAAGAGCTCCTCTTCCTTCTCTCCCAGTGCTACAGAAGCTTGAAAGCACCACCTAATGGCACAAGTAGCATCCTGAATATTAACTTTTTAAACTGTTTCTAGAGTACCTTATGGAGATACAGTTCTTGTAAGTAATTTTAGTGGCCACTTTCCATAGAATGTAAGGTACAAAAATGGGAAATATTATTTTATCCTACATTAAGGACAAGGCATTGCACTTTACCAAGCCATATTTATACAAAGGCATATCTTTCTATATTGCGTGTCAGAGTTCACTGATACCCTCAATTTCCAAAATGGCTTAAATATGGAGTTCATTAGTGCAGTGACCACAATTCTGCATCTGCATTTAAAAGTGAACTGAGTGAACTGTATTAGAGATAAGTAATCAAGAACATTTCTACTGTTAACGGCATCTGAAACAAAACAAAAATGTGCTGCACAAGATATTTCAAGAGCTCAACTGTGGCCTGCCTTATATCATGAGTACTTACTAAACAAAAATTGGAACAACTGGAAGCTATCCGATTTCTTAGTTTGTTCAGAGTTTACCACTTGGCTACTGTAATGTTCCCAGATACTTTCAAGCGTACAACTGAAATGAAAAATGGTGATTTTATTCACAACAGTTTTGAGTAGATTTTGGCAGGATACCACAGCTTGCTGTGATCAACCTCTGACTGAAGTAAACTGCTTGTTATTTTACTCAATTCTGAGCAGAACAAATACTATTCTTGCCTCCATTCTTACCATAGGAAGCCAGAACAGGAGTTAGTGGTCTGTGTATGGCTATGCACATCCTTTATATTTTAGTATCCAAACATGCAGATAAGTGGCACATCATGACCAATAGAACTTACATTGCTCCAGCATCATCCAATATTTTTATTTTTACAGAAATATCATGCAAAGTGAACTGATGATACTCTATCACTAACAGTAATGAGAATTCTACCTTCTGATCTAGAATGTTTCTTTCACGAAAAAAAAATATATATTATAATACTATTTCTGAAGGCAGAGAAACTGAAGCAAGAAGAAATTAAAAAAAAAATCTACCCACATTTTACAGCAGGTCAGAAGCAGATCTAGAAACAAAATTCACTATCCCAGCCTTGTTCCAAAGCTCTATTCACTCGACTGTATATAAAGCATGTGATGTAATGACTTCAGTGGAAGCAATAGCATAGCTAGACATCATCTTTCCAGCTTCCAAGCCTTGGAAGTATTGGCAATGTTGTTCTTCTGGTTCCGATGCCTGGATCTGATTTTATTGAAAAATCCATTTCCTCTGTGAAAGCAAAATATGCCTAAAGTCTCCAGCACTGTGCAGGAACCTGAGTTGCCTACCTGCACTAGCAGTTGGAAATATGAAATGTAACTAAAAATGTCAAGTGAATAAGAGACATAAAATATAATGTTTTCTTTTTCTTTAAGAGCATGAACATTAAAAGTGAGGCTGTAGGAATAATTTTATCATGTACAGGAACTTTCTTCCCTGTAGAATTTACAACTCCCAGCAGGATATAAATTTTTCAACTTGAATGCATGACAAGTATTCAGATGTCACATGGCTTCCACAGACACAAAGGAGCAACAGCATTATTCCTCCTTAAAAAGTACTCAACTATGGATCCAAACATGAACATACCTGTACGAGCTTCATTTTGAGTTATTGAGATACTGATGTTGTCTCTAGCTATGTTTATTTATTTAAATCTTATAAATCTCTTATTCTGATCCCTATTTTGATTTCTACTTGATTCCACTATAATATTTGTCTCTGAAAAGTGGTTACCTGATGAAGCTTTTATAAAGAAAAAAAAATAACCTACTTTGAAATAAGCTGGTATTGAAGTTGTGACCACAGGAGCTAGCAAAACACCCTCCACTTGTAAATCCTTACTGCTTATTACCTACATTGCATCTCCTCTATATAGCTTTACTTGACTTGCAACTTTATTTCTTTAGCCAGTTATGGTTTTCCCATATGAAGATTTGTTTTCTGAAAGATGCTCGCTTCTTTGGAACCTCAAGATTTTCACTAAGACCAGATCCAGGATATGAAGTTTACAACGAAAAATATTTCTATTTGACTCAGCCATAGTAACTATATGTTAGTCTCATGTTTGCTTTGTTTGTATTTTTTTCTTATTCCAATTGCACAGTGGAAGCACTAATACTAGCCAAATCAATAGAGAATCAACTTGAGCCTGGGATCATCCATGGATCCATGGAATCACCAATAGTGAAAGAAAAGAAGTAATTCCATTTGTTACAAATTATAACATATTTTTACAATGTGTTTTGACTTTTCTATGTGACTGCCTGTTATGCTGGGGATACGCACTAAACCACAACAATATTTAGCATACTAAGAATTGCTTATATATCTTGTATTTAGAAGTCCTTTCTGTGTTTATGTTTAAAACAGATAACACAGATGGTTTCCCCCTCCACAACTGTATAACAAATCTTAATTGTAAACTCCCATTTATTTTGACTGCCTTGACAAGAGTCCTTCGAAATTATCATGTATTTCATTTAAAGGATTTTTTTTCAATTTTCCCATGTTAAAGGGAATCTCCTGGGATGGAAAAAAAAAGTCACTTTCAAAACAAAAGTTCCATTAATAGGAAAATGTTTTAAAATCATAAAAATGGGGCAGATTCAGAGCTTACTATTTTTTAAATCTACAAATTGAGCATGTGGGTTTGTTTGTTTGGTTTTTTTTTTCCTGGATTTTTATTCTTTTAATTAACAGAAATTTAGGGAGTGCAAAAAGGTTTTCCCTTGAGATTTGTAGCTTGCATCATAACTGAGGAACGAGGTGCCATTGAATAGTATGGCTTGTCTTCCATATCTATGGAATCCTGCAGATTGGGATTGCTATTTAAACAATACTACAATAAACAACACAATAGACAAGCATAAACTGTTAGGAAAGTGTGAAAATAGACAGATATAGGGTTGAAAATACAAAACTATACAAAACTATGCTGAATTCACCATAAGCATATTTCTGTCACTCTGTAATTACTCTCACTTGGAGAGTGACCAGATACTCTGTAGCGCTTCCACACCTGTTTCTTGATTGCAGAGTTCAAATAACTTTTCAAAAGGAGGAAAACCATAAAAAGGTCCTCTTTACAGCACCCAAAGGCAAAAAATTAATGTTGATGTAACAGGCCACTAGAAGAACTAGATATTAGACTTTAGCTATCAGGTTACTAAAATTTTCAGTTAAAACATTCACCAAAAAATCAGTGCATTACAGCAGCAGTGTTTGGTAGTTTTGCTTGGCCTTCCACGCTCCTTACTGCACACTGCACCCTAAGTACATTTCTCCATGGAATTTTCACTTAAAACCAACATGAACTGAAAACGAGAAAGTGAGACGGACACTATAATGAAGACAGGCAGACCAGAAAGGATATGAGGGCTGCCAGGAAGAGGAGTTTAGAAGACAAAGATGGAAAAAAAACTGACTCTTCTGAGCAGTCTTCCCAGGAAGCAATTCTTAGATGATAATTTCAGCACCTCATACTAACTTTAGAACACACTGCCCAACTTCAACCAAATTTTACAGAGGACTGTAGGTCTCCAACAAGAAGGTTCAACAGCAAACATAGCATGATGCTGTTCCTGAAGCCCCTTATTTCATGTGCATCAGCAAAGGGTCAGGGCTTTCCATAGACTTTCCAAACCTTCCTAACAGTCAAGAGGAACAGCAAGCTTCAGAAAACATTGGCAGGTCAGTCATCATATGTATAGCTCTGGTGTGTCTTCCTGTTTATAGGCAAGAGAAATGTGGTGCCATATGAGATAATGTAGGGAAATCAAACTTCATTAGTTTTATTACTCAGAAACCATGTATACGCAGAAGGGAATCCACAAAGGAGAAATAACAGACATTTTAATTGTTTATATTGATAAAGGTCAGGATGATTGATGATTAACATCATTTCTTTTCCTTTAAAGTATTTACTCAATTCATCCAAGCCTCTTACAACCTTGAAAATGGGTATTATATTACAAAGTGTCCCAAGAATAATTTCATGAAATATAGAGCAGAAAACTGTCCAAATACAGAGAGCTCAATGTCTACATAGGCATATCTGCCTGCCACTTTTCATATTTCCATGTTGCCAGGAACCAGCAAGGCTGCTGGCAATGCTGATATTTTTTCTATATAATATTTTTCCACTCATGAACTGACGCTTATCATTTCACTCTAGCTAACCTCTGGAGGGTGGAGGGGGGAAGCAGCACCTGGTCTATTAAGTCTCCATCTTTCTCAACTAATACAGGAAAAAAATATAATTTCTGCTTTTCATGGACTAAAAGTTTGCTTTATTTATTATTAAAGGGGTGTAACTGAGAGATCAGCTATCCTCTCACACCACTGCATCTGATGAAATACATCCTGATTTAAATCAACACGGGGATTAGAACAGATGAAGATTGGCAAAACACACTTAAAACTGTGGATCTGTATGGTAAATTGCAGATCCTCTGGAAGAAGCAGAAATTAGGACATCCCCTCTAAAAAAAAAAAAAAACCTACTCTCAGTGATTACTTTAAAAGACATTTGCATGTTTGCTAAATGGCATACCTCAAGAAAGCATCAGCATAGACATTATATTCTAATTTTTTTCTACTCCTAAATGAACCAGTATGCACTTGTCCTTCCTACTAAAGATAGTTACGTTTTTCAGCTTAAGAACCAAAGCTTCATTGAATTTCACTAAAAATTGTTAAAAAAAACCCAGTAGTTCCGGAACATTAAAGCATTCTGACTGAATTCAAGTGGGGAAAAAAGTGACTAACTGTTGGTTTGGCCAGTTTTTTTAAGTAATCAAGGGAGCCTTTCCATTACTTCAAAGGAAGCCAGATTTAATTCTTACAGAGTTCAGGTGGAGGTTGGGCACTAAAATCCCCACAGAAGAGAACAGTCTTTTGTGTTTATACCAAACACACTCCATAGAAACCACTCAGTGGTGGCAAATTATAATACTAAGTAAAGCTGGAACATGCACACAAAAACAAACCCCCAAACCCCACATTTTCATAGGAACTGAAACTAAATCAATAATTTGGTTCTAGCTTGGTTAATTTTGTCCAATAATAATTTTTTTAACTATCATATGTCAAAACAGTTCATTAGGTCATTGCCCAACATTTCACTGCATTAACAAATGGATTTATTGTTGGATCTGATGCCTTAGAAGATAACAATGCCTTCACAAGTACTTCAGCTGTCATCATGCAGTTGAGAGCATTTGCACCTCACTTATTTTGAGCTCAAGGTTTAAGCTGGATATCTCATCCTATGGTTCAACACTGTCCTAATCACTGCCCCAGGATATAACAGGTGGGCATCCCCTCTTCCATGAGAACAGATCATCTAAATGACAAAATCTGTAGAAATTACCTGGAGAGGAAAAAAGAATCCCAAACAAATCGCCAAAAGTTTATCTGAAAAAATACCACTGATCTGACAAAGCCACCATTAAGTTATTATAAAAAAGAAATACTGCCTACACTTATTCAGAGAACGTAGCTCACCAAGAATGCTTTTTCTAAATAACTAAGAGCAAGAGATCTCTTGTGTCAAGAATAAAGACATTATTTCAAACTTGTCCAGGTCAATGGAATATGGGTTTGGAAAGATGTCAACAGTGGAGGAAGAATAAGTTTTTTTCCATCCCCTTTACATACTTCAGTATATTTAAACATGTTAAACTAAACTTGCAATGCAAAAAAATTATCAGGTATTTTCTTTCTGAGCTGTTTCTATTAGTTGCCTTTCTAATTTATTTATTTTTAATGTTTATGACTCTCCTCCTTCCTCGAATTCTTCCAACATCATTATACAAATTAGATGTTGTATCACAGATGAAGGATCCTAGTCAAAGTAACTTCAAAAACTTCTGGAAGAAGCACCTGAAGAGGCCTAAGTAATTCAGTGCCAAACCTGCTTCCATGGTTGGTGGCGGAGCTGGCCTGACATACCAAGGCTACAACCCTGTGATACTACTCCACAATAACTCCATCTTGAAGACCCTTTTAGGATTATTGTGCATTACTCCATCAGCTTGCAAATCAAGCTGTTCTTAAATGGAAGACTGGAGGAGGGGAAGGGAGAAAATCCATAAAATTACCATGTGCCGAATAAATGTTTTCCTGTTAGCTGATGTTCTCCTATGACACTTCCATGGATACCTCTTAGATTATTTTATGGATCTGTCTCGCTAAAAGCAAAGCCTCCACAAACAGATTTAGGCTGATAAAACAAGACAGTAAAGCACAAAGCCTAAGAGAACCGGAAGCAATTTCATCTTTAAAATGTTTCAGTTGACTTTGTAGATTTTAGAATTTGCTACTACATTTTGTTGCACAGCAACAAGGAATACATGAGAAGGAAGAACCATTTTATAAAAGGCTGAATATATCATTTGATACCATTTATACTAGAAAAAAGGCAGATCACTGAATGGAGGTACGTATCATGGTAAGTAGCTCTTATAATTCAGTACCGAGACAGTCAAAGACCTGTATGTTCAGAGGCCATTCCACACTTAAACTCCATTTAATGCTTTTGTAGAAATTACTTTAGCACATACAAACACCCTTAAAAGGTCTCCTAGCCAGTAAATTATGCTGGCTGTACGCTACTGAGGACTGCACAACAGAGTGTACCTTCTTGCGCTCTGCATACCAGGCTCATCTTTCCAGGGCTGGTATATAACTTTCACATACATAAACCACTTCACCTTCCAAATAAGAGTACAGCTAGGGCCTTCTTTTAGTAACATGGATTTTGGCCAGTGTAGTGTTTACAGAACTGAACATTTGAGAAGTTTTATTACTGAGTATATTCCCAGAAAGAGGGGAAACTTTAAACAACGTCTTATGCTAAAGAAGCAAAGCTAAAGACCTAACTGCCTCCCCTGCTTCCTGATATTTATTAGGCTGGCTTTATAAAACCAGGCTAAAGAATAGATAAATGTGGTTTTACCCAAACAACATGTTTGTTTAGCAACAGCTTTTCACCATGACTTTTTTCCAGACAATCCATCAACTAGCAAAATTTTTTATCGTTGTCATCAGCTTGCAGATGTATGCAAAAGTAGGAGAAAACCAGTACACAGATCACAAAACAGAGAAAACAAAATTCACAAAAACAAAACTTGGAATTTGCAGATCTACACAGAGATTTCCACCACTCGGACTGTTGACTGATGGCTGCAACACCCATGGCCTCACTGCTCTCCTCATAAAGCATCAGACCACATATTAACTTCCTTCAGACCCAACACAAAAAAGTAAGGTGTCAGGCACGAGAAATGAGGAGAGAAGGTATTTTTTCTTTTTTTTTTCCACAAAAAAGCACGTGCAAAAAGCAAACAAAACCCTTTTTCAAGCAGGAAGCTCCTGCTTCAAAGCATAGGGCCTCTAATAAAAAGTTTCACTAAAATATAGCTTCCTTTTCAAAAGCAAAAAAAAAAAAATCTGAAAACAAAACATTATACCCAGTTCTGACTAAATCTGCAAATAAATCTGCAAGATTTTTCAATTTCAGACAAGCATCCATTATCGAAAATAGCAGCACACCAGAGCACACCCAAAGACAGTATTGTTGCAACCATCAAAAAAGAGTAACAAGAAACAAACATCCAGCTCTTGGGCTGTACTGGAAAACACTTGAGAACAACCTACAGCTTCAGTTCTGTAATAATTAATTTGGTACTTACTGTCAACTGAACGAAATTCTTGATCCTATTGAAGTCAGTGGGACAACTCCCAAGTCACTGCTTTTCACATAGCTCTCAGGCCCCAGTTAAGCTTGGGGATGTTTTTTTAAAAAAAGGTTTGAATTTTTCAAGTGTACCTATTATTATCAGTCAACAGGGTATATTACATTTCTCCTAAGTGCAACACTTGGTATTAATCACATGAAATATGAATAATTTACCCCTTATATCTATTCAGGAGCCAAATAGTTTTCCCTGGAAACACCAGCTTTATTGTGTTGTGGGACAGGGAAGAAAGCTTTAAAATCTTATCTTCTCAATTAAATTTAGACACTTTCTGCAATAAAATCTCATCTCCCTTACTGAATTTAATACTCGATGCAGATGTTTTCTTGAAAGCTATTTTTCTCCTGCCCCAGACAGAGATAAGAAGAGTCCTGAATCATCCACTCTTTCTTCATTTTTCACACATTTAAACTTAAGTCTCATAACAGTTTAGCTCTGACGCCAAGGGGAAATGACCACAAAAGTCTGATGGATTTTCAAAGGAAAAACATTACTTTAACTGGATAGTGATTTCTGAGACCAAAGTCTTTCCTTCAAAGGCCTTAGTAAAGCTCATAGGTTTCATTTAGAAATAGAAGGAATGTTTTTAATTTAAACTCTTAATTAAACAATGGCAATGTTTCCACTAATAATGCAGGAAAAGATTGCTATCAGGCTGTCTTCAGTGTACGATTTAGTATCTCTCTTCTGATGAATCAAAGTTAGGTATTATATTAGGACCCTGATAGTAACCAAGAAAAAAAAAAAAAACAATCAAAAACTACACTCTTGGGGGAGAGGGGATTAGGGTAGGGGGGAAGTATTTTGCTTTACTATACAAGCACAATAATAAATAAGGTCCTTATCCAAATGAAAATGTCCAGCCCCCCTGCAGCTTAAATAAATAATATTATTGGAAACAAGACCATAGAATTTGGAGACGTTTACCTACTCTGTGATGCTATTAACACATTACATTCATAAGGTGGTCCTTCATATACACACACACAAGCTGCAGGGCATTGCCAGCTGCAGTGTGGATTCCATCCTGCTGTTAGCTAGGAAAGACAGGTGTATCCCATTAATATGGGCCATTCATAAGATCTGCGACTGAACTTCTGCACCTTTCAAATAACAAGAAAGGCTGCGTGCCTAAAAGGTTTCCTTCACCCTTAACATCTTGTGTCTGATATGCTGTTGTTCTGCATGGTTACACAGCACAAACACAGTAACTAGTTCCCATACGTGGGTAGAAGCTGTATCATGCTTAGGGTATGTAGGTACAACAAAAAATTCAAAGAATTTTAATTTCTTGCCCTGTTCCTAATAATAAATATGCTTGTACCTCTTTTTAAACCAGTGTCAGCAGATAGCCTACATTATTCTTTTAATGCCACTGGCCTCATGACTCTAAATCTTTATCTGCATCACTACTCTTAAACATATTACTGACATTTAATACTTATGGGAGAGCGAAAAGCCATGACCTCTTCCATCAGGAAGTTGTTCATCACTGGATTTTATCCAGGGGGAATATTAATGATGATACAGAGAAGTGGTTAACCATTTTTCATAACTAGAAAAGGCATCTCCTGTTAAGGATATGTTTCCGGCTTACTGTGGGAAAAACACTAAGAGGTGACATATTAACCTTGGTTTGTTTGTATGAATTCTTATCTTCAAATATAGCAAAAATGGCTCCAAAATTATTCTACCTGACAGCTGAGGGACTCTTTCAATTTATCCACTCAAGACAAAAATAAGATTTAAAGTGATTACATGGGAGATTGGTTCATATAGGTCCCTGTGCATACACTGTACTGTGCAAAGATACACCACGCGACAGCATTAAGAGAAGCTATTGGGAAGAACACCTAAGCTCACTCCCTGCATTCCCTTTGCCTTGCCCAATATCTACAGCTTATTAGAATGCCAGAGGACACAACTCTGCCTTTAGCATCCCAACAGATATAGGCAATGGCCTCTGCCTTACTCTCAATAACCTTCCTAAGGATGCCCAACATGTTGTTGAATTTTTTGACCATACGATAAGTGATAGCACCAAGACATCTTTCCTGGGTTTTAACTGCCAGCTCTGAGTCCAAGCTCAGAGAGGCATGTTCCTTCCACAATGCATTACCTGCACTGCCTACACTGAAGCTTATCTACTACCTTTTGTCCACTCACACTGTTTAGTAGAGTTCCTCCCTGCGTGCTCTAGGACAGTGTTAAGAAATATCTGGTAACTGAATGGTAAAAATGGATAAAGGAAAATCCAAGTGGCTATTCTGGTTAAAAATGAGAATTTTGTTCAGAGTAGAAGAGACAATTATTATTTTTTTTTTTTTTTTAAGATTGGTAAACCAGGAATTTAAATAAAATACAGTCTTTCATGTAGTAAGGGACTAAGACTTGCAGTTGAAGGAACTAATCAGGTTTTTTATGTCTAGAAGACTTAAAAACTATAAAAATTGGTTATTTCTTTCCTGTTCTGTTAAAAAGAACACTAGCACCGGCTCCAGGACTGCTTACGCAACAAGTACCTACAGGTAGCTAAGTTAAGTCCTGACTTTGGCCACACTTGGCTACAGCACCACTTGTACAGCTGTTCACACACAGCACAACTAAGATCAAGCAGGGTAAAATACAGATCCAGTGATACAGCTCCCCAGAAGCCATAAGTGAAGCATGAAGAACATGAACTCAATGTATTAGATTTGGCAATATTTGACAGCTCCATCTCTGGGTCAGCTGTGCAGTTGGAAAGGTAGAGCCACCCTGCTCATGAAAGGCACCACCAGAGCTGTGGAGGGCTTTTGACTCCCTAAGGGAAGATTCCTCTTATCTGCTGTTCTCTGAAGACAGTAGCCTGCTCTCACACCCACCATGCTGAAGCACAGAGCAGAACCACAGCAGACACTTAATACCAAGATTTTTTGAAGAATTTTAAAAGAAAGGTACTTTGATCCATTTTGGTGTTCTCTTGGTCTCTCTCCAGCACTTTCCTTTTGGTGGCCAACTCTGATTAATGGGAAGCTGCTCTTTGAGTCATTTGTAACAAAAAAAAGAGGACCAAAATACAATCTTCTCCTTTGCCATACTGGAAATTAATTAATTTTGCTCAACTTCAAAGCTATCAGCACTTTTATGGTTGTTAAATGAAGTTAAATCCTTATTTACCGATGGGGCTGTTCACACAGATGAAGACAGATTACACAATAAAAACGTCCAGAGTTATAACCCTAAATAATGTCCAATTACCATTAGCTTTTGCTGTTTGGGACCTATTCTGAAGAACATTGAATACTGTTATATTACAATATATTAAAAAACATTCACTTTATGAAATGTTACTAGTAGTGCCTCCTGTATTTCAAAATTGAATTATTTAGCAATTCATTAAATCAATCAGACAAATCATATTCTAGCACAGCATGTAGCAGAATGGAGTCCAGTCACTGGTATTTACAATGCTTTGCAATTGAAAGCAAACGTGCCCTTCCTAATTATATTTATGAGCTTTTTTCAATTTGCAATTTTATTTATAGATATAGTAGCTGTTTATACAAACAGTAGCTGTCAAGATGCATTAGAAGTGAATGTGTGTGCATGTGGAAGGGGTGTAGAACAAGAAGCTTTTTTCTGTACATGTATAAAATACATATATAAACACAATTCACCTAAACCTCTGCATTAACAACCTTTTTCCCCACAGATTGCCATGAGGTATGAATATCTATTAATTTAGGATTTAGTCTGTTAGTATAGCACAAGTCAGTTTGCCAGCCTTCTCAAACCTACCAAGTTATTGTGTTACTAACATAAATCACTCTTTCTATGAGTTCCTCTGCAAATCTCCTTTCCCTGCAAATGAAAATATGATTAGACATGGCACCATGCAGTACTTTGGAAGTGAGAACAAATGTGTGAAGCGTGAAATAAATGTAGCAGAACATGAACCTCGCATTCCTAACAGCTCTTTGGCAGTACAATGTGTGTATGTGACAGTAATGACAACATACTGTCCTCAAAGGTGATGAGGCTCATATCTAGACGAGCACAAAAGATGCGTCATAGTTCCAGGGAGCCCCAGGACAGACATCTTGCTGCACAAGATGCACCGCTTTGCGTTACGGGAAACTAGGGAGCAGGCATTCCTACAAGCTCTTATACTAAGAGTAGAAATGTAATACACTCTTCATTAGTAACAGAACCTATGTAAAATATTCAGAAAAAAGAACTGTTCATTTAACCAGGCAACACTAAATGGCAGACAAGAGTAATTCTTCTTTTTCTTAGAGCTCTATTTTCCAAAAGCGGTTTTCAGAACACAACATGATAGTTGTTGACACCTTGCTGGTGTTTTGGTCTGATAAAAATAAATTTGGGGTACCACAAGTCTAGATAGTATTCAGTCATTTCTGACTTCTGATAAAAATCAGAATAGTTGATAAGATGCTTTGAAAATTTGGACATCCTATTCTTTAGCTAGGAATCTTCTGCTTTATTCTTCGCTAGCAATTTCCCCAACAGCAGAGAAAAATACAATCTGCCAGTCAGCCATTGTATTTCAGGGGGACTAAATGGATTCTTAAGAAAGGAAAAGATACTAGTGACAACAGGAGAAGTGAGCTCTCTCCAGTACGCATTCTTGAGGGCGTGCATGGGAAGAAGGACAGATTCAGAGAACACTGAAAGACTAATTGTTTTATGAGGGTTTTTTAAAAGTTTTTTTTTTAAAGCAGATGTAATCTCATAAACAATTTGCCCGGAACACAACCTGATTCACTTTGGAGTTAAGTGTCATATTTTAACCATTTATAAAGTTAATATCTAGTAAAATTAGTATTTATCAACACAGCTTATATGTGCATTAAGTGTCATATTCAGACCATTTACACTTCAGGGCAACTGTCCCTCAGTCAATGCAGCAAAACGTGCATAGGCTAATAAAAACAACCAAAAGATTATTTAGCACACAGGATGTGTCAGGATTCGGTCAGGCAGGCACTTATTATTCTGCTAGAAACTCACATAATACATTGTGATTTTCTGAAAGCTAATTCCTAAAAGCAAGCACAGCCAAAGGATGTCAAGTGTGTTTCAAATCAGGATCTTCTCTATACAGAACAGTAAATACTACACTGTGCTCGTCTACAGATACAATATTTCACCATTCAAATAGAAGTATTAGGAAGTAGAGGGAAAAGCAGCACCAAAGTATCACAAGAGAAAGAATGCAATGCAGATAAATTATCTTTAAAGTGTATTTCTATAATTACTGGACATAAGAATAGAGACTTTAATTCTCCGAGTAAAACTGATGAAAGGACCAAAGCCAAAGAGACATCTGAAGCGAGAGCAGAGGTCTGTTTCCATCTGTTTCACAGCTCTGTCAGAGACCGAGCCTCAACATTTTCCTGCAGCCACCTCCATGCTATTCTGAACAGCAAATTCCACCTTGAAATGCAAGGGCAGGCCATGCCAGCTCAGGCAAAGTCAGGACTCACAGTGGTTTGCTTTGTTTGTTTGTTTTTAAACAAGACAAATTAACAATCTGCTGGCAGATGTGTGTCCAGAATGAGACTGCATTGCTATCGAAGGAGGAAGAGCATGGTCAAGTGTGAAAACCATGTGAATATTAGTGAGAGACAAGCTAGGCAGATAGGTAATTAACCAAAGGAGTCACCCAATATAGACTGCAGCTGAAGAGCAGAAGGGAGTCCAGAAAGAGGCAGAGAGCTTAAATGAAACACCGAAAGTAATTGCAAAGGGGAAGAACTCGGGTAACCTGGAGTGAAGGCTTCACAGTTCACAATGCACAAAATACTCAACTGCTTGCTAACACAATGTTTTGATTTAAAAACACTTTTTTTCTTTAATTCGCAGCAAAACTTTTATCAAAGATAAACCGTCAGATAAGAATGATTCATCACAGCAGATACAAAAAGGACAGGATTTAAAAAATACATATGTATATATGCAAAGTTAACACCCATGAATGGTAGGCTAACATATTACACAAAAAACTCAAACTGACAACATGTTCTCTGTGCAAGGGACTGCAGAACAACCGAATATTGAGTAATTCCATATGGAACAGATTTTCAGGAGAACATTGTGAAAGGTGCATCTTCCAAAAATTTCATTCCATAAGGGAGAATACTTTTGCCTACCATGGATTTCATCATCAGGACTCGGGATCAGAATATTTAGCAATAGCCTGTGACATGCCACCTTCCACAGAAGTGACTCAGTTTTACAGCTCCTCCAAATCCACATTGTTCACAGGAGACAGAATTCACTGTAAACGCACTCATTCAATTGCTGAGGTTGAGTATTAATTTTCTGAGGCTGAAGAACAGAATACTTAGTCAAGTAGCTTTAGTCAAGCTTTCATTTATCAGTATTGCACTCTTTGAATTTGCTAGTATTTTTCAAAGTGGAACCAATCCCACTGGATTTGGCCCTTGACTCTTACTGGTGGTTGCCACTGACCACCTTGGCAAAGCATCTCTGATGCTATAGCTATGACCGCTGCATACATTAACACAGTAAAAGAACACAATAAAAAAAAAAAAGCAACATCTGTTTTGACAAAACAGTTGTGAATAAGAGGAATCTGCTACCTATTATGCAATAAACACCATAATTAAAACCAGATATGTGAGTGTCCTTTATCCATTTTAATTAGCAAACTAAGACATATGCAGGAGGTCAGGAACAAAAAAGACACTGACAAGGAGTTGTCTTATTTACCGTAAAATAAATAAAAGTGCACTTTGCCACATTTGAGTTTTTTTTTCACATACAAAACAAGGCATGGCAAGACTGTACTCCAACCTGCCTCAAACATATTTCTTCCAGGCATTAAATAAAACAGATGAGTGTTTTGTCAATACAGAATTAGGACATGAAGATCACTGACCAAAACTCCAATAACTTATCACAAGGCAACTTGAGAAAAGATTTTCATTAAACACTCCACACTTACAACACTTTGGACTTTATCAAAAGGATTAATTAGTTCTTGGTTTTGTGCTTTTCACCACTCCAGTGAATTCAAATATAAAATCATCCTTGTCTTTCTCTCTCCTGTATGATACCCTATCTTGCTCACTTAATTTCAGTTATAACAAAAAGTGACAAGAGAAGTGCCAGACCTTGTGGTTTATTTTGTTCACAGGCCATTTACGTACATGCTTTGGAAAGATGGCCATATGGGCATCTGTTTTCAGTTTTCACAGTCCCTACTGATGAACAACACTAGATAAAAAGCTGCTCACCCAAAGTCAACTGCGTGCCAACAACAGAAAAAGAACTTGAAAGTGTTAGACAAGTGACATTTCTCTTTATTAGTGTCATTGAAGGGGGCTTTTTGCATTATCTAATCTGAAGCTTTCTTTTTGGGAGGAATAGTCAAAGCCAGTAACTTTTTCCCTTATAAAGCCCTTATTGTTTATCTAAAGTCATTAATAGAATATGGACTTTACACATAGCAATAAAAAATAAGCTTTAACTGACATTTCAGTAGCACTTCTCAATTAACATTTAGCAGTGTTGAGAAAAGAACATTATTTCTCTATTAGCTACATGAAGGCTTCAAGGGTTGATGGTCTTCCAGATGATGACTCTTGTCTAGCATTGCTAACAAGTCGGAATTTTTAGATAAAAAACTTCAAATTTTGCCTTAGAACGCAAGAAAAGCTATTGCACCTCATGTATTTTTATGTGTGCAAATAAGTGTGTAACAATAAGAGTCTATGATTCTATGAATAAAAAATTAATTTCTTTGTTTCAAGTCAGAGACTAACTACTCTCTCTGTAGAGTCAAGTTTGCCTACTCCAGGAAGCATAAGGTGAGATCCTTCAGCAGAACATCAGTTATTCTACAGCTTGCTACCACACGGCTCCTAACCCCCAAAGCACACAAAACAGCCAAACATCTCTAAAGAGCCAGAGGACTTACTCAAATCAGACATCAAAGTTAGAAACAAAACCTCTCCCTTCAAACTCTTATTTAGTTTTTGTAGCTTTTCCTCCCAAAACATGTTTAGTAATAATCTGATGTTTTACACATCATTCATTCTACGTGGACTTAGAATTTTGCTAGTCTAGATAAAGGAAATTAAGGTTTTCTAATAACAAACAACAAACAGTTCTCTGGTAGAAACTGCATTTAAGAAGTATACCACAAAATCTCCTTACAAAGTCCATTTTTGTAAACAGCTACAATATTATCTTTCATTTTATTTCTGCCTCCCTTGTTCTCCTGCTCTCTCTACCAGTATTAGACAGTGTTTTTTCTCTTACTTACCAGCAGTGAGCTCCTCAAGGCCAGCCTAATCACAGTGGACCTGTTTGCCTAAAGAAGGGCGGAGGCCTTTCGCTGCAGTTTTAAAGGTCTTGAGACACCAGATTGCAATTAAGAGATTTCCAGCTGGAGGTAACAAGAACTGTGAAGCAAACATAACAAAGACAAATACATAGCAGTTAATCAAGACCAACATTTCTGCCAGCTGCTTTAACTTCAGTGCTCTCAGCACATCATCAGGTACTACATGATCTAGGTGTATGTGCAACATCCAGACAGCCCAGGTTGCAAGATGCTCAATATTGGACCTGCACCCTGCCACATTTATAACCTCCCAAAGACACTAAAACCAAATTATCAGACCAGAAAAAAGAAACCTATCTAACTGGGTTGGTCCACTTCTTCCCACCTAAGCCTCCACCTGCGGTGTTTGGCATTTTTCACAGGTGGGCTGGGTAGAAGTTAACAGCGCTCACAGCACCTCATTAACCCCAGGTGGGCTGTCATTACTTCAAAGCTGTTTCCAATATTCAAGTAGTTTTAATCATCTGCTATCACCAATCACAATCACTCTGAGTGCCTTGAAGCCCTTTTTAGATCGATAAAGCCTTTCCAAGAACAACTTTGAAACCTGTGTTAGGGCAAGTATGCAGAAGTTAGCCAAATGTAAAACACTAAGCCTGATTTGGGAAAAAAAGATAGCTATGCAGTTGAAAATACAAACATCTGCTAGTCAACTTGATACAAAATTAATCAAATTCTGTATTCCTATATGCTTTAGGGAACTCTTATATTCTTTTTAACTGGGAACATCCATGTTAACCTTGAATAACACTGCATGCTCTGATCTCTCAAAAGCAGGTAGGGCTTCTAAAAATGTGAGAACACTGATTAGAGTAATACACTTAAGATTAGAAATACACTTAAGCATCAGTTTGCACCCTAGTGGGCTCTACAATAAGACAACTGGCGGAAGGAAGTTACACATCTTAAGCTGCAGGCATCAAAATTAATTATTTTTCACCAAAGCATGCCTCAAAAGGGACCACTGTAACTAGGATAATAAGCATTAGTGCATATGTGAATTTTATGTGGTTTTTTTAAAGTTATAAATCCCTTTTGTACATAATTGCTTTGTTATTGTTGTTTGAAACAAAAAAAAAACAAACAAGAAATTTAAAATCTTATTAAAATATATGCAGTTAAACACAGACTAAAATGTATATAATCGTCCCACAATTTCAGACGTCATGGACAATATCTAACATCCTAAGTCTTTAAGTATATTAATTGCATGGATTTTAAGCACTATTAACATTCATTCAATATTGTTATTCCAGAAAGCTTCCAGCTAGGATTAGGACCTTTTGGAAACAAAATTTAATTTGCAGGGAAGATAACCATAACATTTTAATCTATCTCAACGTATTAAAAATGAAAGGAAAAAATCAGTTCATACTGTTTTCAAACACTGGAGACCTGGCCCATGGCTTACAGAAACAGAAACCAATCCCTCTGTTGATGGCAGACCATAGAGCAGGCTATAAGGGAAGTGGGGCCCCGGTTGGGATAGTTCATGATGTCCTACACATTTACTGCTGCATGGGAGGTGTGAGATAATGCACCTTTTCATACTCACCACCTCCTCTGAGGCCCCTAAAAGCAGGAGCAGATGCTGAGGTGGAAGCAGAGGGTGCATTGATTGCTTCTTTTAAGATTAGCATTAGAGTGTGTAATACATAACATTTAACCCCCACCTTCACAAAACACCCTCTGCTCCTGCACCTTTCGATCAGCTACTACCACAATGTGCAATGAGAGAAAAAAGGGATTTTGCCTTAAGCTAACAGAACATTTATAATCATTTGACTTTGTAGGAACAGCATAGGTTAATCTTGTTCCCATTTTTTAATGTGGTAGTTGTTTGCTTTTGAAAGTGCTAGGAGGCAACATTAGGTCACTGGTGCCAGATACCATATTTATAATTAAATCTCAGAGTCAATTTATAAAACAATTTTATAACATATAAAAACTGTTGCTAGTAAGAGGAAAATTTTTGAAGGACACTTCTGCATGTAGTCACTATGAAATTCATGGTACTTTCTCTGAAATTTAGGTTTATTAACACCAGACTCCAAACAATTTTTTCCAATTAATTGCTGCTTTCTTCTTTAATTTTCTCCGAAATTTTGGTTGTCACGGTACGTCCAGTTTCCTCCTTCAGATTATTTCATAGCATCACAGTTAGCTTTAAAACAGCTATCATTTTCCATTCAGAACTTGCTATGATTTAGAAGTGAACAAAACATTTTTTTCCTACTTTCAGATGTGTTATAAAGCCTAATTAACATCTGTAAAGTAGTTCAGTATCTTAGACACACACAAAGTAAGAGTGGGAAAAAATTTGTTATCACTGCTCCTGAATTTCTTCAGGAGGAATTGGGGGGAGAGGGGAAATCTTCTACCAACTTCCACTATTCCCTTTTATAGGGAAATAATAGATATATAGAAACATTATATGGCATAAAATTTGACAGAATTAATCAGTTTTGTTGCTAAGAACTGTGACATGTATTGATTGAAACATCCTCTTTAGAGAGGGGACACACATGCTGCAAGCACTGCCTGAAAGAAGAAAGGAAAATTCCACTGAGAATTAAATCTGCCACTTACCATTGCCGAAATAATGGCTGATAACACAGATCACATTAACTAATCACACTGTTACCATCTCTTTCCACATTAGTTTACACAATTTCTATCTGTGAGCCGTTGCTCTATCCATCTCTGTTTATGTTACAGATACGGCCTTCAGGATACAAAGATTTATGTGATCCAAAGCGAAAGAACACCTTTTTGTTAATATCAGTGGACTTAAGTGGGTAAAACCTCCGAGCCCCAGACAATGACTAAATATGCACCTTGGCCGTCTTGAGCCAGCAGCCACCACGTGCTCATCTACAAAACCAAAAAGGGAATACTCACAGAACTAGTCTTATAATCATGTCATCTGGGGATGCAAAACCAACCTTGACAAGTTTAAGTGCAGCAGAACTAGAGCATTTTAATTAACTAACAGAAGTTTTAAACTTTTTTGTTTTGTAAAGTAAAAATGCAACAATCTGCAAAGACCTTCAGAAGACACATTTTATTTCAAATGTACATGATGGGAAACAGGGAGAGAAAGAAAACAAAACATGGGTGATTATATGCCACATCAACATGGGAGAATACAAGGAAGATAAACTTGCTTGTGTAAATTTTAGTCAGCAAGAGTGTTTAGGTTTGCAGTTAGTTAGGGGACTAACTGCAGTACTGTCTGGTTTATGGCAGGTATCACATCGTAAACACTTTGGGTAAATATCTGCTGACCAAATCTCAACTTGTCTAGGACTTTGCAGTTATTATTATAGAGCAGACTTGCTTAGAAACAAAGTTTAATGCATTAACTTCGGTCTACTTTAGAATCTGTAGCCTACATAAGGGATCCAGACATACTGAAGACTAGCTGAATATTGCAATCCGTGCTCTCGTGACTTACCTGCATGTGCATGACTGCCATTACCAGAAAGGGAAAAGCAAGCTCAAAAGTGGGTGAGAGGTTTAAGAACAGGAGGTGGCAACTCCTGGGGCTGTCAAAATTGTTGGTGAATTTTAGGAAGCGGAAAAGGACAGCAGTTGAAGGAGTAGTGACACTACTATGGCAGCAATGCTTATATTTCATTCCAAGCAGGTAGCGACCAACCTCAGCACATACAGAGAACGTTAGTCACTATAACTTGGTACAGCTCCTAAATTCAGAGTATGAACCTACATGCACTGGCTACAGCTTCTCTTCTAAGCTGTAAATACAAACCCGAGGTAGTATTGCTGTAGGGAAGAAAGATGCTGTGTAAAAAGCATTTTGCAACACAAAATTGTCAGTACATCAAATCCCCCAGGCATTTACAAAGGAATACAACCAGTTTGTGTAAGAGACTATACAATCCAGCTTCCTCTGATAGTAGGGTCTGGACTTGATAGCAAGTTGTACTTCCTACATTCCAAGACCTCAGTTACCTGGTTAACACTACACAGGTAGAGTGCGAGTTGTCAACAGAAAATGCATTTTTCTACTACCTACTTACTGTATTCTTGGGACTCCTGACAAGTTACAAGTTCCTTTCCCTGACATCTCCATCTTTCAAATGCACATCAATTTGCTGTCTAGCCTAGAAAATTGATGTTTTGCCACTCCTTCTTGGGCTACCTTTTGGAAACACAACTGCAATTTATGGACTTAATCACTAGTTACCTTTTTCCTTTCTAAGGCAATTACTTCTTAAAAACACCACATTAGTGGCCACAACACATCTCATTCATTTTCACATAGATTACCACACCCATTTTTTCTCCAAGTGCTTGCACACCATCTGAATGCTTTTCTTGTATTGCTTGTATTTAGGAAGAGAGTTTCGTTACATTTCTGCAGGTCTTTATGACTGTATGCTTCACACTATGAACAATATCAAACCTTTTTTGAACTCAGATACATGTTTACAGTTCCTCCAGCCACTGTTATTTTATTTATTTATTTACTTGTTCCCCCAACTCTAGAATTGTCTTTTCATACACTCTCTTCTCATAAAGTCTGTTTCCTTTTACTTGGTTGACCTTTAAGTCATTGCTTCTGCCTATCACTCAAGTTTGCAGCTGTAGCTCCTCACTATCCAGCTGGCATTCAGCCCATTCAAGCCCCTCATGAGTTGGAGAATTTAACCCCGAAGAGGTCATTACATTTTCCTGCAGCTGACAACAGTTACTGCTCATATTTCCCTATCAGAATAGGCCCTCACAAAGTTCTGCTCTTGTTTTCCTTTCCATCTATTTTCTCCTAAAATGACACATGTGGGTACACCTTGGTGAGCTTACCAAAACTTAGCCCCCTCTCCTATATTTTCACGGCTACATCAGCTACTTTCTTGGAGTCCTATAATTTCTATTCCTTCTTCCACAAAATAACATGAACCAATTTGCTCTGCTACATTTTAGGCATTCAGAACACACTGTTTTATCACTTTCAAAAAAAAGCCATCTCATCCAGCCATTCCACCAGCTGGGACTCTTTGTGTGGTGGGACAGGGCTCACCACACCTTATGTATGCTCCAGTTCCTGCTAACTAATGACAGAATTTGAGTATTCATCTGCGACCAATGAGAGTTTTAGCAGTTGGATTCAAACATGATAGAAGTCCTACCCATGACTCTTAGAAACCGTGAGCTTTTGTTTGTCTATTTATATACTCATGCGGTTGGAAGAGTGAGCCTGCCCTCTCCAGGTGTATGAACTTGATTCCCTCTAGGTACCATCTTCCAACCCCTTCCTGTAAACATTGATGCATTTCAAACATTTTGTTCCCCTATTGCCATCTCTGTGTCTTCTCATTGTATTTGAGCAGACTTGGTTTATTCCTCTGGATTTGAAAGAGATTTTTCAGCTTGTGAAAAGCTTTGAACACAATCTGCCATGTGGATTGTCTTCTGGATGTGATAATTGAACTCAGTTCTTTGTTCACACCATGTATGGTTAATGTGTAGCTCTAGCATAATGGATCCTGAATCCAAATAGTTGCCAGCAAACTAGTAAGCTGAGGCACATCTAAAAAAAAAATACTACAAGAACCTCTCACATTCTCCATAAAGAAGCATGTAAAATAGACAAAACCAAACAAGTGGGTGAGCTCTAGTCAGCAACTACAGGCATCCCAGGAGCAACACAGAACAGCGTGAAACTTAGCAGGTAGTGGTTCATACCTTTTTTCCATAGTCTTGCCATAAGAAAAAGGAACATGGAGTGTTCGTATAACTTTTGCATTTAAAGACATGAGAACTACACAATGATATAATTTGTGTGTATGAACAGGCAGATAGACTTTCTAGAAATGTTTTGGTTTTTTGATGAGTTCTTTTTCCATTTATATTGTATTCTTTACCACTTTCACCACTTTTTTTAATGAAATAACATTTTAAATAAAATCCTGTTGCTATTTGTTTCTGCCAATTATGTTCTACTAAATTCAGTTTTGCCTGCAGGAAAATTTCAATTCTGACTTATGACTTTCACTAGTAAAGCCAATTAAATCTTATGATATCACTTTCACTTAACCTAAACAGAATTAAGAGCTTTCCTCAAAGCAGATTGTTTTCTTCTAAGCCATATTTTAGGTGATAGAGGAATGTAAAAACAACAACAAAAAACCCCACATAAAATAACAACAAAACCAAACAAAAAAACCCCAATGAAATAAAAACTAAGTTACAGATCAGAAAATATTCAATATTATTGAAATGCATTTGCAAGCACTGGCCAAGAAAAGCTCAAAAGGAATCTTGGAGAGACTAGGGACAGAATAGTGTTAGCGTTGGTGAGATTTCAGCATAGTAAAATAGAAAATGGCCAAAGAAAGAAAAAATAGTAGTAATTTCTGATTTGCAGAGACTTCTAACCAGGACTGTCTGTTCTGTCTCCATGAGCAAAGAGATGTCTTAAGTTCTTACTAAGAGTTCCTATTATCAACATCCTACTGCACTTAGATGAACTACTCCTTTTTTTTCATTTTTGCACTATGAGTTTCCCCACTCCCAACAAGCTATAGACACGTACCACTAAAAACAGGAGGAACTATACTAAATAGGACTTTAGTCCTCTTATTTTGCTCATTTTATGTCTGTGATCTGTCTATAGAGAGAGACCATATCTCCAAGAAGGCATATTGCCACTCATCTGAAACAACCCAAGCCATTTTCTTTTTATTTACCCTGATTTAATACATCTGTGGGGCAATCCAAAGACACCTGACACTGGTATTTAAGTACCAATTTTCAACTTGATCAACCTTATATTAGGCTTTGGGATTAATCTACTTGTTTTTTGTCAGCAGTAATACAGAAGGAACTGGTGAGCACTTCAAAAGCTTGTGTCATAACCTGAATGCTGGGGTACTATAAGAATAAAATAAAAGAATACCAAGGGTTTTTTTTTAATTGAGAATGCATAGAAGCAGGCAAAATATCTGCTTTTGAATTGATGTTCTTCCTGCTCTTTCATTTCCTGATTATTGCAGGGTTTTCTACAATGTTAATGCTCTTTTGAAATAGCTCTTAAAAACAAATAAACCAGGATTGGTTTGTTTAGGGTTATGCTTTTATTTTCTTCAGAGCACACAAGCAGGAGTGAGCCCAAACCAATGTGCTCAGGCAGACAAATCCTACAAGACCTTGCTCAGTGAAGAAAGAGTCAGAGGTGTTAAAGGTAGCAAAATCACGAGGAAAAAAAAGCAGACAAACACAGTTCAGAGATGAGAAGACAAAAAGGCAACAAAAGAAATGGTACGTGATCACTGCTAAAACATGGTATATCCTTTACAGCTGGTTGCAGAAGGCTTCCTATCAATATGCCTATGAGTGAAAGTTTGAGGAATTGAGCCAGGTCCTACTTTGCCTCAGAGCAGCCTACCCAAGAGCAACATTGCTCCTGTGTTCTTTATGGTGTGGCTGAAGCAGGGATGAAACAGGAATGACCAGTTCTGGTTGCAGGTTACTTCATAAACTGAACTCCTATAGAGGTCAGCCTCAGGATGTTACAGGACAATGTGGCAGGTTTCTTTTCCCAGTTACGAAAATCTCTCCTTGGGTGCTATTGGTAGGCTGGTATAGAGAAGCAGAGTCACATCCTAAATTGCAACACAACTGACGCAGTCTGGCCCAAGATTTTCATAGTTTGAAATTCATTTACACATACTATTCCATAAGACAACAAATGTTCCTCCTCCCACCTCTGTGACTTTTTTAAATTTGGAATTCTCATAAGTGTCAAAACTTGCAGTGAATGTGAGACCTGCCAGATGCGTCAGATAGCTCTTGTCCTGCCAACTTCTCCACATGCAATTCTGGAGAGCTCGCTGCAACTGTAACTTCTGGATAAGTAAAAGATTATCTTCCTGGTACCAGGTTCTTCCACTTCAGTCCAAATTAGAACTACCTTTTGCTTGAACAGGCCTATAGAAATAAATAGGCAAACTAGGAAACAAAACACATTTCCTGTGAGAGAAAGAATGGCATGTTTTGGCTCAAAAAAAATCAGAACAATGTAAACGTTCTGATTTCACGTTGCTCAGATACAAGGCAAATTACCAAGAATGTTGCTGATTCTGTGAATTGATAAATAGTTATTATATCACATAGCTACACTTTCCTGTATGAATTGCCTTTTTTTTGGCTTAATGTAATTAAATCAGAACATTGTTTCCAGTCAACTTGCCCTTATGTTGAAGTAAATCTCTTGTGGTTATAAGCCTATGCTCAAAGATGAAAACCCAAATACTGCAAAAGAAATAATAGTTCTTGAAAAACATGCAGAATCTTGATGCCTATAAATAGTTTAGCAAAATATGAACAAAAACATGTACCTGGCACTTTTTAAAAGTGGTTTGTAGGGTAGTATTGATTAATTACAATTTGTATGTGCTTATGTTTTAGAGTTACATGCCACAACAGGGAGGCAGTAAGCACGTCTTACACCAATTGCTCACAGCACTCCACATTTCTTCTGTGGTACAACGCTGTTCCAGCTGGGCTGTGTCAGGTCTTCAGAAAACAGGTATCCAGATCCTTGCAAATTGGCCAAGACGACATGCTCTAGGCTGAATATAAACTGGCAATGGCAGAAACACGTTTTGTTTCCCAGACTCTCCTGAAAAATTACTGTAATGATTAAATGTGTTCATAAACACAGCCTCACTCCCTGAGTACCTGTAGGAAGTACGTACATTTCATCCAGTACGTTCCTTAAAAGATTTCTATGTTTTTGTGCTAGCAGTTTGATTTTAGCAACACTTCAACATGTTGACATCCCGCATTAGATGATTTCAACATCTAATGATTGCTGACTGTGTAACACAGAGTGACCCTGACCATTTAGGTATGTTTCAGAGGAAAATATTAAGTATATCAGGCATTATGACCAGAATCATCCTTCCAAGCCTAGTAGTCCAAGCTCCTGCTATAAGGGGCAACCACATCAACACCCCAGATCCGTACTTCAGAGAAAAAGATTTTGAATGACAATTATAACACACAGTGTGCTTTTTTTACATATGCTTATATAAGTGTACAGAGAATATGCGTGTATATAGATATGTTTACATGTGTATACATTTTTATGTTTCTTTGTAGGTACACTAAGAGAGGCTTTAGGAAACTGTCATTCCCCTTCCGTAATTCATATTTTCTAAAGATCAAAGCATTCTAAATGCTGATATTCTTCGGTGTTAAACACTTAATAATATAAACCTATTCAATAAAAACACTTTAAAGAAGAAAGCCAGATAACTGTGGTGTGATCCTCTGGTGGCTTGTTGTTCTCATCCCTGTACTTGCATAGTTCACTGTTAATAAGCTAAGACAGTGCATTGCAGTAAACCAAACATCACAGTAAACAAGCGAAAGTCATCTAAATTATGAACTAACTAACGTGTTCCTACTGTTCATTAAGGTTGCCTAGGAACTAGTTTTACTTTTTTTTGAAAAACAGCCAATGTCTGAATAAACAACCCAGCCCCCAAAACGTGCAATGCAAAGAGATAATGCCTGAAAGCTATGAAACTGCAGTGTCAAAGGCACACCCAGGCCTGGCCAGGCTGGCTGAGAGCACTGAGATAATGACTTACTAATAGGGATGACAGTGTGCTCTGGCCAAGATTAAAATAAAGCAAGCAGCCACCTAAATTAGACTTTTAAATCATATGTAATCATACAGAGGTATGTCACGATTCTTTGGACCATTAACAACCAAAATTAGCATGAATAACTAGGTCTTATCATTCATTAACCACAAAAGAAAATGGTTCCAAGGGGCTAGTTAGCCCCGCTAATTAGCCTCGTCCCCTCACCCTCTGTCTGCCACAACAGTGCTTCCACTTGTGCCACAGTGTTTCTCTGAGCCCTCCATCCTCTGTGGAGCACATAGTAGAGGGGCAGAGAGACAAAGTAGAGCAGAAGTGTCTTTTCCTCTGGTCATAGCCCAGCAACACAAAGATCCTGCAGATCAGAGAGGGGAGCCCCCGCTACATGGGCAGGCACAGGAGCTGGAGGCTACTGCCACCCTGTTCCCCCAGGTGCTCTTCCAGCTCCACCACGGAGGGACTTCAAAATGCATGCTGAATATGTAAATCTGTGAATCTCTGATGGATTTTATGCTTTGAAATTTGGACCAAGTCCAAAACACTGGCTCTAATGTAAACACTCCAAACTGGTGGAGTGTTTGAAAATTGAAAGTTCATCTAAATTCAGAGATTTTGGAAAAATAAATTTGTAAACACCAGTACAACATACTGAGAAGTTAGTTTTTGTATTGCTAAAAGGTGATGCAGCAAGGATACTAGTCAAGGTATTCATGGGAGTCAGGGAAGTATAAAGGACCTTCAAGATGTTGTTGATCCAAGGTGATTATGCAAAGTTCATATTTTTATGCTACAGTTATATGCTATTTAAACAAATCAAATATTTCACATGCACTGAAACACTAAAAGATAAATTCTCATTAGCGATCTTTGTGCACCAATGGAGTTACTTTGATCAGGTAAGTTGCTTCAATGAAGCAATTATGTATTCTTAAAGGTAAAAATATTCTTTAGCTTTCATACTGTCCTCAATAACAGAGCATACTATTATGTATTACATTTACCACAACACATATAAGATTTTACACTATCACCTTTCAAATCCATCCAGTCATTCTAGGGCAGTCTTTTCCAAACTTTTCACTTCACAAGAGAGGACAACTATTTGCTCCAGTTCAGGACAAACACACATTTTGAAATGTGGAGAATTCCTGCAAAATGGTAGCTCCCATTTCCTAGCCTTTCACACAGGTTCACATTGGGTATTGATTGCCTCCATTTTCACTCTACCAGGACATTATGGCTAGTCCATATACAGGTGTAAGTAGCGATGTAAGGCAATGAAAAATCAAGCTTTTTGGTCCTGTAGCTCATACACACCTTTTCAGTAGCATACTGGGTACTTTGATTAGAATTGGAATGAAGTGACAGATTTGGGAGGAAAGGTTACTTCTATAGTAGACCAGCTTCCATACTTGGAAATTTGCACCTATTTTTAACATTATCAAGCCAACGAGTTTTGGAATTTAACTGCTTTTTATCTTACTTTATAAAATGTTTGCTTCATTTATAATAACTTGATTAGAAAGTGCTGGTTCTCAGACCATAGAGGTTTGCAGATAGCACTGCTTTGTGGCCAAGACAGCAGGGGGTTTGAATTTTCATTCTGCCACAAGCTTCCTGCGAATCTCCAGCAAGTTACTGAGTGATTAAGTGGCCTATTTCTCCCATGAGATGACAACAGTAACACTTTTGCATTGTCCACAGGAATTGGGCAGGGTTAGGTTGATGGCCAATACGTGCCTGGAACAACTGGATGTTCAGCCACAACTGCAATAATTATAATCCTAACTCTTAACTGCTCTGATGAGGAGGGGGGAAATGGCGGTTTAGTGTAGAGAAGCAAAAGAAGCTGCTCAACACCTCTGTGTTAAAAATACCATCTTTTACTCTCATGTTGGTTATATTTCTTTTTCAGAAACAGCAAAACCTCCTTTTAACTAACCAATACTGTTTTTTCCAAACAATCTGCACAGAGAGGAAAATCTATCTTTTTATGTTTCCATTTAGCTTGAAGAATGTGGTAAATAATGTTCAGAGGGTTTATAGCTGTAATTCTTGGCAAATTTACAGAATTTCAGAAATAAAACCTGACTTCTAAGTCTTTCCACTTAGCTAGGTTGGAGAAGAGTTTTTAACGTAGTAATTATCGCTGATAACACTGTACAGTGTCCATTAAATTGTAATCACAACGATTAGGTTCAAAAATAAGTAGAGGCCAGCTCAATCACCAATCTTTGTTTCTCCTCGTTCCAAAGTATAAATGTGTTTTTATGAATACATACTGTATTTAAGTTTACCACAATGGTAAGTCTTGTTTGTTGTTTTGAGAAAAGACATTTTAAAAATTACTAATTACACATTAGTCCCAAGCCGTTTTTCAGAGATGATTAAGCAATGTAAACAACATCTTGCTTTACCATAACCACAGCCTATTCCAGAAACTGATAATTTTATGATCAGTTAAAAATTAAATGGGATAGTTCTTATGACCTATAAGAGCCTTAGTCATTAACTTGTCAACAGAAGGTGTCCAAACCATCCTGTTCTACTGCACAATAAAAGAACCACATATACAGTAATCATAAGTTTTACAACTTCAATGTCTCTATTCCAGTATTTAATTTGCTCCTTTCAAATTTTAACTCAGTTTTACCCTGAACATAATTTTTACATAAAGTTTGCTTCAGATGAGATGAATTTATGCAAAGGAAGAGTAAACGAAGGGCTGCAATGTATTCCCCCACTAACAGTACTCAATTCAATTAGCACGTAGCATCACATATTGAGAAGAAATCACACAGCTCTCCAAACATACTTTGCCACCATCATCACTGCTTCCAGCTCTAAGGAATGTAAACATAATTCCTGTTACAGAAATATTTTCTTGGCTCATATTCTGCTTTTGTATCACTTGGAACATAAATGATGCCACTAGCAAGGCATTGTGTGGAGATCAGAGCTGAATCTGGAACAGATGCAACAGTCAGTGACAGAAATGGGAGCCCAGCTTCACAGCGTTTTGGATCATGATCACACTGCCTTGTGTTGAATTTTGTAAAAATATTCTTTTGAATGGCATGATCTGTATAATACTTTATTTAAGAGCATGTATCATTTCAGAAAACACGTCTAAAATATAAAACATTTTGCTGGCGGTTCCCAGAAGGAACGTGGCCATAATCACACAGAATGGATTAACATCCACAGGCACAGATGTGCCTGTGATGAAACACTATTAAAAAGAAAAGTCTATAATAGTCTGAAGGGAAACAGCAGATTTCGAAAAGCATAGCAACATGTTTCGTAAACAAAGGACCCCAAATACCTGCCTCCTCACAAATATCTGCCTCCTTTTTTTACTCCAGCCTGATGTTTATTAGAGGTACTGAAAAGATGGCTCTTCTTGGCTCTCCCTGCCTCAGTCAGGCAAAAGGCAGCATGAGCAGAATAAAGCAGCCACCCTGCATTTTCTCTCCACATCCCGCACACTTGGTCTGTGCTCACACCCGAAGGCAAGAGTGCACTGCACTGATTGCAGCTCTACCAATTAAAAGCAAAGCCAGGGAAACAAGGAAAGAATATAGTAAATGGTCATTGAATAATACTGTATTTCAAGATTGCTGTCTAGGATTTTTCAAGCAAAGGAACTTAATGCCATGAACTCCTAGGAAAGTCTTCAAAAGAAGAGGAAATAACTCCCAAATTATTCTCCTTTCCAGTTATTTTCTCAAAGACATAACTTGGTTTCCTGACCCTGAGGACATCAGAGCAGCATGAGCACAGTTCAGAGATCCCAGCCCCTGGGTGCTGCGTTGTCAGCACTTGGGACCATCTGGCTCAGGTCTTGTTTGCCAGCTTGCTGCTGCCAGGGAGATCCCAGCCTCAAAAAGAGGCTGGTCTTTGTCATTCACTTTCCACGACAGTGAGAAAATGACATGCCTCTGTCGCCTCTGCTTCCTACAAATCGTCTCACTCCTCTAGGATCCCCAATGATGTCTATAGGGAAATAAGAAGTTTGCAACGAGGCAGCTGGTCTCTCCTTCTGTCACAGAAAGCGCTCTGGGAGAAGTCTTGAGGTTCTGCATTGATCTGGTGACGTGTCAGTTTCATCAAGCATGGATTTACTCCAGGAATAAAGAAGAATCTAAGTCTCCATCCCTCCTCTGCCCATAGAATCATCTAATACTACTTCCCCATTCATACCAGCTGCTTCACATGCTGGGCTGGATGCATCGCACTCACTACGTACCCACAGGCCCAGAAACATCTCACTGCAATCCAGACCCAGAAGGCAGCCAGCCTCTGGGTCTGGCACTCTTGCCAGCCACCTGCACAGCAACCCCTATGCTCCAAGCCCATTAAACATGTTATATCTGCCACTGAATTCACCACTCTAACCCCCAAAGCATTTGCTGCTGTTGTTAAACTAATGATCTACTAAAATCCAATATAAAAGTAAGTCCATAATTGCCCTATTCTATAAACTTCAGAAAATGAGGATGACACACTCTTCTCTTTCAGTTCAGCTTCCTAAATTCACATAAATCAAACAAAAACCTACTACTTATCTATTAAAATAAAACCAGTTAAAGTTTAAAGTGTTGAGAAAATTCTGAGATTTAAAACATCAGCTTCCTTAGAGTCTTTGTATTTTTCAGCCTACCCTTTGCTTCTGCTATAATCATTATAAGGGATACAATTAAAGAATACAAGCTGAGGAAGACTAGAAGTTAAAGCATATGTCTTCCTGGAAAGAGATTAACTATCTTAATTATTCAAGGACCTAATCAGAAAAAAAAAAAAAAAAGTAAATTTCCATAGTTCTGAAGAGGCAGTCCTTGTGGATACTAGCACCACTGCTGCTCAAAAGTCTGCAAATGACCTCCCTCACTTGTTCCAAAAGATGTTTCTCTCCCTCCCACACTCTCCTCTTGCATACACAAATACATATTTCTCTTAGTAGAATCTCCAAGCCTTAGAAAAACCTTGTGGTCTCCAATAGTTTCACATAGAGAATGGATAACAACAGTAATATATATTCCTATTCCTACAAGAGAAGCCACTAACATTATTCCTACAGCTGAACGAGTCTGAGATCAAGAGGAGGACAGTGAGAATTATGTTTACCTTTTTTCAAAATTTTCTTTCCATAACATTTCCCAGTAACTTTCAATTGTAGAACACATGAAAGAAGGGAACACACACTGAAAAAACAGCTCATTGGCAAAAGAGGATGAAAAATTCTAAATAGCAGATGCATTGACTTGAGATCAATTCTTGGTGCCTGTTCTCAAGAAAGGTTTAGATATGTGAACAGGATATGACTGAAATACTCATTATGACAGAAGCGTCTTTTGACAAAAAAAAAAAAACAAAACACAAAACAAACCTAAGGTTTTTTTTATCTTCAGGCAAATCATCAGCATACTCAAATCAGCTTGCTACCAGGACACGTACAGGTTTCCAGTACAAGCAAAAACCTACCTCAGAATTATACATTTTCTTCTAAGAAAATGCACAGCTATATTCTATGTGCAAAAGTCCAATCTATTTCCTGAGAAGCAACAGTGGGAAAACGCAGCAGAAATACATACAAAAGAATACAATGGATAGAAGCAGCATGCCACAAATCATACAACCTGGGGTGCTTTCCTCAAGGCTGACTCTTGATGCCCAAATGCATGGGGATCTACGTATGGAACATCAGCTTTCAACAAAGAAAATAATTTTCTACTTTTCATTCTTGCAGAAAAAAAATATCTTGAAAATGTGAAAAAACACGACCAGAAGATTCAGATGTGAATCATTCCAAATGTATTACTTCATAAAAATCAGAGGTTTTTAAAGACAATGTGATTTTGAGGTCCCAATACAGATTTGTTTTAAACAATTTATCCTCTATACAGTACTAGTGATTTTAATAAACACTGCTATTAGAAGAGCTATCTGTTTGATTTGATAACAATCAAATTACCCAGTCCAGTCACCTTCTTAATGACAGCTGTTTGGTCTAACACAAGCAGTAGAATGAAATCTGCTCCGTTAAGCCCTTTCTGCATTATAGACACCTTAATCAACTCTGGTAGGAAGAAGCCTCTTTATTTACAGCAGTGCAATGAAAACAGAATTCTAGTCATCAAGCCTATTATTCACTGGATGTTCCTGTAAATCACATTTCTATAGTGAGTGCATGTTTCAGTGTTCATCATGTTACAGTTCTGTTACTGTGATTCCAGACACAAAACTGATGGTAATGAGGAGATTTTTCCAAAATTACATGAAATTACATCTTCTCTCTTGTGCACATCCACCAGAGATGGACTGAACTCAACAGAGAGATGTAGACTTAAATTCAATTTTACACACATCTTTGAAAAAAGGAACCAATTGAATAAGAATTTTATTTTTTAATTTTATTCTGGTTAGAAACACAGTTATTATCTACTTTCCCCATCTCTTTCCTGAAGAGAAGGGAGGATAGAAGGTAATAAAGGGAACAACTGATCCCCAGAAGTCATTCAAACATCTGGAGGCATTTTGTGACTCTAAGTAGCCAGTGTTTGATGCAGGTGTTGAGATTTGACCTCAGTTCCTTCAACTTAGCTCTAGGAGGACTGAAAGACCTCTAGAGGACAAATCCCTGCAAGCATCACCTTATGGAGGTATCCTCCCCATCAGCTGCATCCAGCAGGTTTTACCATGGAACAGACTGAGGCAGAATTGTGCAATAACTGCCAAATACATTGATACTCAATAGAGTATTGTAATCAGTCACACATGTACACAGAATTGCTTGGATAGAATAAATGTGTCCCATATGGAAGAGCCCAATGTAATACAACCAACAACATATATAAGAACAAAGAGCACACTGCTGTAGCCAGCTTCAGGGACTGTAGAGGCCTGAATACTGCTTACTGGCAAGTGGCTTCCAGTTCCTGTCATGACAAATCTGTGAACAAGCACATGGTTCATCATTAGAAGACATCTCAGCATGATCTCTTCAGAGAGGAAGCCAATTACAAACTCCCCAAGTGGCAGGAGGGCAGCATGCTGCCAATATAGACTGCTTCAATCCTGACTGCTGTTCCGAGGAAAACACAGATGATTTTTCTTGACACGACATAAATAAGATCACATTTTGTCACAGGTGAATTAGTTCCTTAATATAGCGTACTCATGGGCCACCAGACACAGACTGGAACAATTAAGTTCATGTAACGTGCCTCAGTCCCGCATTTCTATCTGAACCTCTGATTTAGCTAACAGACTTTCAAAAACAAATTATAGCCAGACAATACCTTAATGATTATACATGTACAAATGCTGAAAAGCAATTATTATTCCAGCTAAAGTTGTTATTACTGAACAATCCAAATGTTTCTTCTTGATTTACCTTCTTCTATCGCTGTTAAAAGGTAGAGCCTAATTACTCGTAGCCACAATAAAGTTACACTGCCAACCCTTGAAAGATATTACTATCCTAGGTCATGGTGTCTTCCTTAAGAGGGCCTTCAAAAACACATAAGGTGTATAAAGAAATTAGAAGGCAATCTGCAATTGTGCAGTTCCATTGGAAGCATTAGCTCTGTCCAATAACGATGGTCAGATGACCCTAAAATAAAACAGAACTTCTGAAATGCTGTTCTTGATGAGAATCTCAGAAATCCTGCCTGAAAACTTACCCTCTGTCCTGCTTGCCAGATCAAGAAAACAGAGAAACAAACAAATCAACAAAAATCCAAAAATCCCTCGTACACAAAGTCCTTTCTTTTTTTTCTTTTTTTTTTAGCATCAGCCAGCAGCAACACGAAAAACATACTTCCCAGGACATGTGTGTATTCAAAGGGGGTTTAACATACCTGTTTCCTTCTCCCCTCTATTCCCAGGGAATAAAGTTTGACACATTTATTATGGCAATTTGACATATACTGCCAACTTCAGTAGTGATGGTCTGAACATTTCAGTTGTGCTCACAGGCGGCCCGGGGGATACCTAGAGAAACTAGAAATGGATGTACACCGCTCGCAACCCCTACTTCACAAAGCTGAAGGCAAATGGAAGGAGCAGGCATCCCGTGCCCATCCCTCGCACTACCCACACAGCCTGCGCTGGCTGGCACTCGTCCTCCCCCGAAGTAACCACAGGTCCCTGGCCGCTGGCTCCGCACCGCCGTGCAGAAAGGCACCCGTCCTGCCCGTCCCCCGTCTTGGGCACCTCCTCGCTGCCGGAGGAGGGATGCGGAGCGGCGGTCGCCGCAGCGGGTGGGGAGAGTGTAGAAAAGAGGGTGGAAGCGGGAGGGAGACGGGTCAGAGGGGTCTGTCCCGGGAGATGGGTGGGGAGAGTCAGCGGGCGAGCTGGGCTGTGCCGCAACGCCCCTCGCTATAAATGGAACGGGAGGAGCGGTGCGGCCGGGCAGGGAGACCGCGCAGAGCCCAGCCGAGCCCAGCCCGCTGCCGAGCCAGCGCCGTCGGGGCTGACCCGCCCGTCCCAGCCGGGCCCCGGCCGCTCCTCGCCCCGGGGCCGGCCCTCCGCCGAGCCAGGTAAGGCCCGTCCCGCCGGCCGCCACCGTGTGCCGGCCCCGCCGCGGGAGCCCGCCCGGCAGCCTGCCGTCCCCGCCGCCCCTCGGGAGCACGCTGCCTGCCCCGGGGGAAGGAAGGTGTTAGCGGCTTCCGATAGAGCCTCCCGCTGAATTTATACTTTGTTTAGATGACGGCTCCCTACCGGACAAAACGCAGGCACATAAGCTCTGCGCCCCGGATTACCCCCCCCGGGGGCTGCTCACTGAGCCCCACAGCTCACCGAGTCCCAGCCACATCGTGTGTGTGAGCTCCGGGGTCTTGTCAACAGTTTGAAGAGAAAGCAAAGGCAGCCTTTGACAGCGGGCACAGCCCTCGGAGCAGTGACACCTTCTCACCATCAAGGCTCTTCCCAGCAGCCTGCAAGCGGCAGCCCTGCTATCTCTAGGCAAGATCTAGATGAACACTTGAAATTTTTTTATTCTGCTAAGCCCGTGGTATAAATTAATCAAACAAAAAAATCACTTTTTTATTTTTTAGATTTTGTGCAAAGAACTTACACCCATTAGCAACTAGTATTGGTTTCACCAAAATTCTGTAGCATA
>JAOQGH010000051.1:14879198-14898214 GCA_025769975.1 Gallinago jamesoni | reverse complement strand
GCTATACTGATTTTTTACCTTTTTTTTTTTTGCTTCCCTATAGTAATACATATTTTCCATCCTTTAATGACACACCATTTTGTTATTTTAACATTCTTAACATAATTTGAGAGACATTTTATCCTTTACCATATTTTTTTCCTAAATGGACTAAAAAGCAGAAGAGGCCCAGGTTTCATGACAGACCACATCTCATTTCATACACACTACATTGCAGTACAGCTACCTGTAATAAACTAAAAAATATAACCATTTACCTTTGTCGTTGGCTCGTCTAAACTGGGATTATGGAGACTCCTCATCATGGAAGGCAGGGGAGTCTAGAAGTGTGCTGTGTACCTGTTGCTTCCTCACAGCTGCCTGTGGGAGTACCACCTGTAGAAAAAGAATATGCGTTTTAGAAATTGCTCTGGCCAACAGCCATGTAAAGTGATTCACATTTCTAATATTTCAGGCTTCAAATTAACATACAACAATGTGTTAGAGTTTATATGCTGCAAACACTATGAGGAAGAGCCAATGCATACATGTGTCCTCTCATGTCCTGGCACCAGTAACAGAGTAACAGTTTGTGAGCAAGGAATCTCCATGAGACACTAATATTCAAGCCATAGTCTACATGAGTAGCTGTTACTCTCAAGGCCCCAAAACATTAAACTGTAATTGTGATCATAAACTGAAAAATCCCAGAATGCAAATAATAACCTCTAAAGTGGCAAATATTTCTTTTGTCTCCAAAAAGACAGATTTATGTAGCACTCCTGAGGTTACTAACTTCTCACTCCTTTCTGCTATATAAAAATAATTTCCACATGCTGTGAATTTTCATTGTCTATTTTAATAAAGGAGGGGCTAACTCTTCCTTTCCTACCAACACCAGTATGTCTGATTCATTAAAAACTTTGTGTTTGGACTCCCTAACAAAGCCCAGGCTCTTTCCTTTACCCATCCAAAATGTTTCTCTCTGCATCTTCCACATTGCCATGCCCTTAATATCACGCTGCTTTGAAAAGTCACTGTTCACACATCGCCAAAAGAGCAACAATCTACATAAGATATTTCCTGCATTTGCCTGGCCTTGTCAGTAGTAGTTGCAGTATACCTGCCAAAGGGGTACGTTTCCCAAAGCTTGGCTGAGTTTCAGTAGCGTTGTAGAATCCATGTGGTAACTAAGTTTCTAAGTTAGCAAAACCAAATTCCTTCTTGCAATAGTCTGTGTCTTTTGCAGCAGCACTCTAAAGCATCATCCTTTCATGTGTTCTAGATAACAGAAATGCATCATTTCTGCTACAGGATGTTTGATATTTGTAGACTCCACACTTTTTTGTTTTCAAGTTGTAAAGATAAAAAGCTCACAGTGGGTGCAATGTTCCATCAAAAGACCAGCCCCGGCATTACTACAAGGCAAGTTTCTTGATGCCTCTGTGAAAGCAGAGAAAGAACAAGTGGCTAAAGTACAGACAAGTCAGCTGGTTCAATCACAAAATGAGATCATGGCAATAAGAGAAATCCAGAAAACTTGCATTTAAACTTGAGCGTTGGAGACGATCTCAGTTTCACAATCATATTGACAGCTTTTCTATAGTTTTGAATTTCAAAATGGGCATAAACCACTAAAGATTGGTAGTTATACACAGGGTCTTTTTATGCAAGTACTTTTTCTTCCTGTCAGAACTAGTTCTGGGCTCAGCAATTCTTGGCACAATTAGAACCTCCAAGTTGCATCTGGAGCTGAAACTATTGTCTTTATAAATTCAGATATTATTAAAAACCAGCAAAGCAACAAGCTAATTGCCTAGATATCTCTCTGTGCTGCTCAGATTATCTCCTCCTTGAACAGCAGTGGAAGAGAAAGGCTGTCTTGCATTCCCCCAAAAAAGCCACTCTCCAGGTGACACCTACCTTCTACTGAACCAGTGAAACCATTGACTAATACTGAGAAGATCTGGACAGTGAAACTAAGATCTCTTTCAGTGTTGGATGCACAAAGACATTCACTCCAGAAAAAAAATAAAGGATGACCAGAGACCAATGATACTCAAAACAGCATGGAAAATGTCTTGTAACCTCTTATTAAGCCTCTGTGTGCTTGAAATCACAATAATACATCACAGTAATTCTCCAATGAGCTGGGAAGGAAGAATAATGTTGAAGAATATAGTTATGGAGGCAACCACAAGCATCAGTGAAGAAGACCACATAACCTTAAAGACAGATTAATAGAGATATAAAATATCCAGTAAGTCAAATCGCAATTTTATGCGTTATCTGAAAGGAGCTAAGATACCTCACACGTTTTATCTGATCTCTGCTTTGTTAGAAGAGGGCACGATAAGGGCTTTCAGCAGTGCTTTTTATTTCAGGTTTTTTTTTTTCCTCTCTTGCCTCTTCACAGCCTTTTTAATATAAGGCTGAAATATAGATCTGGATCAAGCCCAGAATTTATGTAAATTCCCTTACTTCTCAGGTTGTAGACGTTCACAGTAGAAACGTAGGATTAAGTCGGTATGGAAATAATGACGGCAATAGAAATTTTAGGTGTGTGGTTACGTATGCAGAAGCTACATTTTTGTATGATGTGCAGTGCTGTGAAAAAAAGAGAATACTTTAAAACTTCTTATTCCATGGAATTTAGCTATCAGAATAGAAACTTAAAGTTCATCAGACGATTTCACTCACACTTAACAAACCTGAATGTGATTTCTGTCTTTTATTAAAAATGATCACATGGGGCACACTATATTTTATATAGGCAATTCCAGCTGCAATAAAGGAAATGTGTTAATCCATTTGTTTACTATCACTCAGAGAAAGTAACCATGCAGCATGTAACCTTTCACAGCTCAAACTAATATCACTTTTATTTGTTCTGGGAATTGATGGCTTAATTCTTGTTAACTATTGGCTCTTTCGGGTACTTCCAAATACCCTAAAGATACTATATAACCAAGCATCAAATCTAAACTTATAAATGTGCAGTAAGCCCTATATTCATAATAAAACAGTACTTTACGTTGTGTTGCCCTTCAAATATCTTTTCATGTAAGTGCTGAAAACCCTAGAAATTCCAGTCCTACCTCAATCCGAAACAGATTTATTTTCTCTTTCCTGTCACCTAATGTGCCGTAAATGGCACTGTTAGCAATACGAGGAGATGGCATGTCCTTGAGAAGTAGGCTTTCGGTTAGACTGCTAATTATTGAACAGTTTTATATCCTTCTTGGTAAAGCTAATGGCTAGACCAGAGGTACAAAAATCTATGCTGGACTAATGATGATGCCTTCATTTCGAAGTCTTAGTATGTCTAAGTGACTTCAGCCTTTTTTTCTAATAGAGGCAATTCTTTACCATGTGGTATAACAAGAAGAGTGACTACCTCCTGCTACAACAATTAATTTTTCATATTTTAAAATTAATTCAGCTATAAGTTTAATAAGCTAGAGAAGGAAAAGATGATCTTCATTCCTGTCAAGGCAGAGAAACTGAAGTGACTGGGAGAAGGGGATATTATATGGGGATATCACATGAAGATTCACCACCTTTCAGGCATCATCTTTTATGAAACTTAGCTTTTTGACATTTAGTTTTAGAAGTACTGAACTAGAACTAGTGAGCTAGAAGTATATTTTACTTCGTATATTTAGTTATCTTTGCAGCTCTAAATTACTGCTGTGTGGATAATTTTATAGTCATATCTAAGGATGCATAATACCCAAGACATTCTAAAGACCAGATAGTTTGCAACACATTCTTGCAGCCTTGGTCGAAGAATGAACACAGAAATTGCTCTGATTGATAAATATGAAAGAAGAGACCAGAAAATTACGTGGAAAATCTAAGATATCTGGAGTATCGGGTACAGTGTCAAGCCAGAACCAGTGATCTCTAAAACCACCACCTCACTGATCTTCCCCAGGAGATTAGATAAACACAGTGTGCTGAAAAAAGTGACTCCTTCAGTCCAGTTATACATTTATGGAACCCAAGGATGTTCTTCCCCACCTTAACAACAGAGAAAAAAATCGTGTGTGTATAGAGGAAAAGGTCCCAGAAAACAATGTTCACATTTAAACCTAAACAGAGAGGATCTGAAAAATGAAACCTATAAACTAAAATACTGAAACTTACTCTCAACTGAAAGACTTTTGGCTAACCATAATGAGTGCTTAACTGATCAATCAGTCAACAGACTTTTGTATAAAAAAAACCCTTTTCATTGCCATACTAGCATTCACTAAACTACTAAGTTCTACTGAGGTTGAGAAACACTAGTGAAGTTGAGCAATCCTTCCTTGGCACTAACATCTGCAAGGAAAATTTTATAGAAATACGTACATCAGAATTTCCCAACTTCTGGGAAAAAAAACCCAAAACATACATGAGGAGGGAATGGGTAAAGTTAACTTTGGCCAAAGAGTTAAGTAGCATGAAGAAATATTTCCAGTGGTTCTGAATTCTGTAAGTACTGCAAGAGAATATGCAAAAAGTAGTCCAAGCTTTCACTGCTGCTGCAACTGCTAGAATTCTATCCATGACATTGTTATACTGTAGGTTGTTAAAAAGACCATGCAGAAAATTCATCACATATTGCACTGTAGTAATTTTAAGCATTTAATGTTCAAAAAAAGTACTTGAAAGATTTTATTCATCATTCCACAGGCCCAAAAATTAGTGTTTTAGAAGAAGACTTTCACTTAAGCCAATTTTTTGACATATCCACTTCTAACGCAAAATCCTTGAGTGTGCAGTTGAAAGATTATTTTTCTTTATTCTGTGTTGTAAATCTAGCCAACTGCTCATTTTCTGTCTCTAAATATCACTTCTATTACATCTAAATGCTTCTATTTTTAGCAGCCTCAAGATATAAACCACATATGCTTGTACAGAAACATCCCCTAAGTGCATAGAGATACAGCAACTCTGTATAAGCCATTTGACATAAATATAGGACAAGACACTGATTATTTCTACTTACCTGGCATGAGACAATATAGTTAATACCAGTATTTTTTTCTAGTTCGCTCATCTACTAGTTTCTGTAAAATAAATGTCACAACACTAGCAACCTTTCTTGTCTGTCTGGATTGAAAGCTGTTTGCCCTTGCTAGCATTAAAAAACTATTTAGGTAAATCATTTGAAACATCATCATGCACTGACTGTCTAAAGGGCAACGACACACTGGGTGTATTAGTAAAAGGGGGGAGAGGGAGGTTAAAAAGTATTAAAGATACTTACATTTTAGAATTGTTAAATTGTTTACAATTCATTGAATATGTACAGCATTTGAGGTCTAAAAATCACCATTTTAGGTAACAAAAATTGTGTAGGTTCATGCTGCCTTTCAATTTCCAAAAATCCCTTAGAAAAAAAAACACCCTAGTTCTGAAGTGACATTCTCAACCATAAAAATATCTTCCTCCAAAAAGGAAAATACATGTTTGAGTCAATCAACCTACAATTACTTTCAAGAATACTTCTTGGCTGATACTTGAAAAAACGAGTTGTATGATTAACCACGTACCTAGTTAGTTTTAAAGCAATCTTTTAGTCTAATGAATAGGTGCCACTATTTTGCCACCTGCATTTTTTAAGTAAACTATACTTTAGTCTCCCTTTAAAAATATTCTTCTTAATTTGGCCCAAAAACTTTAGAGAATTTAAGCTTCAAATGTCTTTGAAAAAATAAATTATCATGATTTTGTTCCATGGCTTACAAGTGCAAGAATTGATCTGAATGTTAGCAAAACCAGGAACATACTAGAATAAAGGAAATGGGATATAAGGTAATAGGTACTAAAATAGACTTAAAATAATTCACTATGGTACATTATTATTTACATAAACGCAGAAGTTCAATGATAGATATTTTGCTTTGTGTTTGTTATCTTAAATAATCTTGAAAGAAGATATTTTGAAAAGTGATGACACGAATATAAAATAAAGGAATTCTCTTATTTTAAAATAGGAAATACAGACCTCTAGTGGTCAAAATATATATTATGAGTTAAACTTCAAAGCAATTTAAATGTCACTGTGCTTAACTGTGTTACTTTCCTTTTCCTTTATGTTTTCCTGCCCTCTCAATCATTCAAAAATCACATAACCCCCCAATTCCACTGTTCAGTCATTCCACAAGCATTGATTTTTCCCAGAGGAGAAAGTACTTTCATCTGCCCTTTTCTCCCATAAATTTTATGACTGAAGCTGAGTACAGTTGAAAGATATTTGGGAAGTGAAGAGAAAATTAATGAGAGTAGTCTGTGAAAACAAACAGAAGAAAGATGTTCATTCTTTTCAGAATAAACTATGAAGCCATCCTACAGAAGGACAGACTCTTTTGAAGTATGCTGGAGGAAATAAATACAGATAAGTTCTTTCAGAGAAGGTCAGAGTACATAAACAGCTCGCATTTACAAGGTAGCAATAACTGGTCCTCTGCTAGCAAGAAATAAACAATAAGCAATTTAGAATTTTGATATAATAGAAGAACCAGATCCTAGAAAGATCACAGGCAATTTACTTTCCAGCCTTAGAGATCTAACACAAATGAAGCAGACCAGTTTCAACTCTTACAAGTGGAAGACATAAAGAATCCACTCATAGGTTAGGGAATTAAAGAGATAAATACTTTAAAATAAAATAATAAAAAAAAGACAACCACCACAAAATTAACAGCAGTTTGAACAGACCAGCAGTCACTTTATAAAAAACTGAAGAGGAGGAAAGCTATTAAAACAAAAATGGACAGGCCAGTACAAGGTCCTGCAAATTCTCTTTTTTCTGATGGCAGACCACCTCCTGATACAAAATTACAAAAGCAACAGCCAATTTCAGAGGTACTAATATGGATCTTTTGAAGGTTGCTTTCTGTTCTTGGTGATCATGAACTGATGTTCAGACAGTGTACTGGTTCTGTACTGCCTATTGCAGTTCTATTTCAGTAATATTTTGATTTATTGGCATTTACCATGAAGTCAGATACTGGACCTCTGTGGAAGAGAGTAGCAGTGATGACAGGAGACCTATGCACACTGCAAGACCACAGGACTTTGAATTATGAGCCTTTATTTGCCCAAATGTTAGCATTTTTCTCCCCCTCCTCAGTTCACCTATCAACTCTGAACCAAAAATACTTGGGAAAGCTGTGAGTGGAGAATACAGACTGTTAGGAGTGTGGCAGAAAGAAAGAACAAGGTAAATTTATGGCTTCACAGTCAGGAACACCAGAAAAGCAGGGAAGAGGCTGAAGTAGTCTCATGAAGTAAAAGAAACTATATTCATTAAGGCAACAATGATAAAGGGGGTTGTACTGCTGGACAGGAAAAAAAAAAAAACACACAAAAAAAACCCCAAAAAACCCAAAACAGTGAAATAAAGTATTTGGAAACTGTCATTACTTTCTCAGCAATTAGAAAAAGAATATAGAAGAAATTGGGAAACTCTCAAGATAAAGGAAAAAAGTTTATGCCACCAGAAAGAACTAGACATAGTAAATATATAGAACTATTGATCCAAACATTTTTTCAGCCTCTCTTCTTCCCATGAAATAATTTTATATAAAAATAGAATGCATCATTCTTTTAAATATGGAAATATCTTCTCATTTGTAAGAAAAGCAAATAATCCACCTACTGTCAAAAGGAAAAAATAACAACTCATATTACCTAGTGGTGAGGTGGCTAAACTGTGGCAGGGTTGGTCAGCCTGAGTTTAGTTAGTTTTTGTCAAAGCAAATAGCAAAACTACATTTTTGTTTAAAATCTGACTTGTGACATCTGCTTACCTATTTATAGCTGACAAAGTTCTCACAGAAAGCCCAGTCAGTGCTATCTTATCTTTCAGTAGACAAAGTGCTGTTTACCTTGCCCAGGCTCAGCATTCCTTCTTGTTTCCACAGGCAGTTTAATTAGGATACATGTTCACCCAAAAGAAGCAATGAATAGAGTGTTAAATAGTAGTTGGTAGAGCAGTCTGAAGAAGCATTTCATTATCAGTGGCTTATTACAATCATTGTAATTAAAAAAGATAAAAGGTCGAACAGGACAGTAACATACAAGAGGGGTTTGCTGCTCACCAGATAATTTACTTTGAGATTGATGTTGCCACACCATTCATAGTCACATCAATTCAACCCTCTTAGAAAACGCTCCTTGTGTATCAGCCTTAAAATGATCCAATTATCATTATGTTAACTCAGGTCATTTGAGATGCTTTAAATGGAATTATCAATGTCCACAATTTCAATACTTGCGATTTACTGGCCAGTGGCATAACCTGCTCTGGTGAATTCTGACACCACAAAGCTATACCAGCCATCTATTTCTGTAACATTTTTAAACAATCTGCAGTACTTCCCATGTAGAAGTATCTGCTTTGCATAAAAAAAAAATGATCCTGGGACAAGCAGGTGAACTGTGGCAAGTGAGAATAACTACAAAAATGGCAGTGCTACAGAAAAGAAATCATTGCCTGTAAGGAGTTCACACTGCAGCAGCTGCCCTGTCTCACCGCTCAGCCCGCTCTGGGCCCATGCCTCCCAAACAGGTGACTTTCTTCTCCTGTGTTGAAGTTTTTTCCTTGTGCTTAGTTACAGATACGCTCAAGGCAGCAGATGTGCCTGAAGTTAGCTCTGAAACTTTAAGATTTCCAGGAAATTTAAAATTTCAGTTTGAGACTAGCAGTGCCCTCCTCACTGTGCTTCAAATGTAAGACTCATATGAGGTTCTCTCTCACAGCAACATTCAAACTGTTTTCAGATTCACATATAGCAACCTTTATCTATTTACCCCAAAGCAACCACATTATGTATTTCTACTTCCTTTTCATTTACTGAAAATAGTGGATTTCTTTATTTTTTTTTAATACCTTAGTATAATTTAAAACCGGTAACATATCAAACACATCCTTTGGATAATTCCACTGACTTCAGCGTTACACCAAAACCTTTAGTTCTAGAAGGGTTACAGGCTTATACAGATAAATTGAAGTATCATGCTATTTCTTGACCAAATTCCTGTTTTTTCATGGGAATTGTTCTGCCTTTTTCGCTTCCCAAGCACTTCAAAATAATCTCAGGGAATTCAATACCTTAGAACACCAGACATAAGCTTCTCAACTCAATTATTTTTTGTTTATTTTCACACATTTTTGAAAATGTAGTATAATAATTATTACACATTCTTGAAAGTACATATGCTATTAATTACATCACCTAAAGTTTCTACTGAAGCTTTGAAATATGTACATGAAAAAGTACAAGCCACCATTTAGATAGAAAAGGGAAATTGGAATTTTAACAACAAAACACTCTACACCGAAGGGGTTGATGATGCGACCATGAGAAAGCTGCCTTGGCATCTGCTGCTGCACAGAAACAATCCCATCAAAGGAGGAATATTCCCCATCAGCTACATTTGTCTTCACCACTGAATCTGCCTGTTAGTGCCCACAGAGCAGGATACACTTGCCAAATAATACCATGAATTGGTTAATCTGGTCACAGAGAAAGGTCTTCCTCAGTCTTAACTGGGCCCCGATTTACTTTACTGCAAGTCTAACTTGCAGTGCTGATTTTCTGAGTAGAGGGTCTCTTACTTCTAAATTCTAGGCTGTAATCTTGGTGGGTATATAAATCAGCAAAAGCTGCGATAACAAATAGATCACACAGCACTAGCATGTAGCTGGGACAGGGCAAATATTGCCAGACCTTGATGTTGCAGAACCTATCAGTTATTGTCAAATCTCCTTGGGCACTTTCACAACCAAGGGACGAGATAAGAGGATTTATCTTAAGATCTTTTTATTGTGGTTCTCCCTGTCCTACGGAAAGCATGACCTTCCACAGAGCCAAACACTAAGTATTCTACATTTGGCAGTTTGAAAGCCAGGAAGTTTTGTTCAAGATGCATTACAGTGCCACACATGACCAGGATGGCATGCATTTCTGTATCAGCTGTTATTGGCTTGATTTTATTAATTTCTTAAACGTGGCAAAAGTAGCTGATGTCATTTTGAGCTATCTGTACTGATGGAGGCAACAAGACTAATTCAGAGAATGAGTTGAAGAGACTGGGAGGTATCACACAGCTTGGCAAAGGATTTGTTAGTTGCATTTAATGTGATATTCCAAACTTGATAGAATCATCGAGAACCTAAATCTTGATATTACCCTACTAGCTTTATGGAATTGAATCAGTTTATTAATGCAAACATAATATAACATGAGCTAAGATTAAGAAATATCAAGTCTTTTAAAAGCTAATAAATTGAGAGCCAAAGGGTGACCATGCTCACAGACACTGCCTGCAACCCGTGTTCTGGGTTCAGTTCCTGACTCAGCTTCAGACTTGTGTGGGCTTTGCCAAGACACATTGTGCCTTACTTCCCTATTAAAGAGACAATCCATTTGGAATAAGGTTTGTTGCCCAATAAGAACACATCAAACACTTTAAAAGAGTAGTATTCTGTATTTAACAGGAACATCAGTGCTGAACAACGCAAATAATGAGCAACCACCTCCGTAACAGCATAGCCTGTATTTCTATAATGACAGGCATCTTTTCTTTCTGAATGCTTCTGTACTGCCCAGGGTCTTAGGGTGTGTATATTTGTCTATGTAAAGGTGACTTACATTTATAAGGATTTTGTTTCTTGTGAGGTTTTTTTAAAGCAAATATATTTCACTTAATATTTCACTTGTGTTTGAGGCAGCACAAGTTGGGTTTAGCTGACAGCTGTCAGGATCCTGCAAGCCACCAGTAAACACTACTCCGCAATAATAACTGTAATAACTGTCAATCTTTTTTTTTTTTTCCTAATATACACTGTTTTTGAGGGAAGACTGTCTATTTGTAGACTCTGGAAAACATTCAGTATCAAAGTCACTTACATCACATGACCTGCTTCCTAAAGTCATAAGTCATTAGTAAGGAAATCATTCTTGCAGAACACACAAATACTGACAAACCAAACAGGTGCTCTATAAAGAAGATTTCATCCATTTCCATACAATTAATATGGTCCAGAAATATCTTTCATACACTAAGACTACAACTTCAACTCTTGGATACATACATTTTGTCAGTAACTGAAAAGGTAATATAAATTGTTGTTCCCCCTTGCACTCTTCTTGAACTGTTTCTCCAGTTATTAATGTGCAACAAATAGGTACATACCTGGATTTTCACAGATTTTTTTTTCTCAGTAGTAGTTAAATACCATAGATCCAAGCCAGATGGGGAGCTAGGTAACTTCTGAATATTGACGGTATTTATGGTACAACAGAAGACTAGATTGTGTGAGTGTCTTCATCTTTCTCTGTGATGTAAAAATTGTCTCGAATTGAGCTTAATGTATAAAAAAAATAAAGTATAGTGATTCATGTCAGAGATCAAAACGAGTACCTAAACTGATTTTACTTCTTTCTTAATGCATTATACTTTGAATTTACAGAATGAACTACTATTCAGAGTGCTTAAGTGTAGTTTCCGAAATAGCTAATAAGCAAAGTTATTCAGGTATCACCTATTTATAGAAAGAAAATAACTATAAATTCAGGAGAGTCTTTAGGTTATCTGCTTTTTGGAGTGTCTATTATTATTTTTATGTCATATGCTCACTACCCAGTCTCACTTTAAATCGGAACCTTGTTAACTGAAAGAAGTTTGTTATGTTTCATTTGTGTTAAAAAGAATCTAACAATGTTCAGCCAACTCCTAACATTCTTACCTCTGGTTTATTCTGCAAAGTCTATATTAATATAGAAATTGGTTGAAAAAGCACTTGAAGATGGCTTATTTTTAAATTCAAAGACACATTGTGTTAGACACAGAAACTTAACATTTAATTGAAATGTTTAAAAATTAAATCCCTGTCATGAATAGTATTTTTTCCCCACTTTTGCCCTCCTAGGTGTGAGCTTCATGTTTTCTCCCTGAAACAAGGTTACAGCTGAAGAGATCAAGATGATTCCAAATTACTCTACTGAAGAAACTGTTAAAAGAATCCACGTTGACTGTCCTGTTTCAGGAAGGCACAGTTACATCTACATTATGGTTCCAACTGTTTACAGCATCATCTTTATCATAGGCATATTTGGGAACAGCCTGGTCGTTATTGTCATTTACTGCTACATGAAATTAAAAACAGTAGCCAGCATCTTTCTGCTAAACCTTGCACTGGCCGACTTGTGTTTTTTAATAACTCTGCCGCTCTGGGCAGCCTACACAGCCATGGAGTACCAGTGGCCCTTTGGAAACTGTTTATGTAAGTTAGCGTCAGCAGGGATAAGTTTCAACCTGTACGCCAGTGTGTTCCTCCTCACCTGCCTTAGTATTGACCGGTACCTGGCCATAGTACATCCAGTGAAGTCCCGAATTCGACGTACCATGTTTGTTGCCAGAATAACTTGCATTGCTATCTGGCTTCTTGCCGGAGTGGCCAGTTTGCCCGTCATCATTCACCGTAATATATTCTTTGCTGAGAACTTGAACATGACAGTCTGTGGTTTTCGGTATGATAACAATAATACAACGCTCCGGGTCGGACTGGGTTTATCCAAAAATTTGCTGGGCTTTTTAATCCCTTTTCTCATCATATTAACAAGCTACACTTTAATTTGGAAGACTCTGAAGAAGGCATATCAAATTCAAAAAAATAAGACTAGAAATGATGATATTTTTAAGATGATTGTGGCGATAGTATTTTTCTTCTTCTTTTCGTGGATTCCTCATCAAGTATTCACTTTCCTGGATGTATTAATTCAATTACATGTAATAACAGACTGCAAAATCACCGATATTGTGGATACGGCTATGCCATTCACCATTTGCATTGCTTACTTTAACAACTGTTTGAATCCTTTTTTTTATGTTTTTTTTGGAAAAAACTTTAAAAAATACTTCCTTCAGCTAATAAAATACATTCCACCAAATGTCAGCGCACATCCAAGCCTAACCACAAAAATGAGCTCCCTCTCATATCGGCCACCAGAAAAGTATACGCTTGCCCACTAAAAAGACTGCTGGGTCTTTTGACACCAAGCAATGTGGTTTGCAATATGCTTTTTTTGAACAACCTTGTGAACGAAGCAGCAAGAATGACAAAATTCATCTGCAGTCCTGAACATCACAGCTTACTGCTCATTAGAGAAACATAAGATCACCTCAGACAAATCATACTCTAAAGATTTAGCAGTGGCCTTTTATTTCACATTGTGAAGAAGAGTGCTTGGTTTTCATTTCATTTTTCTTTACCGAAAGCAACACAATTGGTGGAGGTTCTGTCAGCATCCTGCCATTTACTCAGAGCTACAAAAGAAGGGTACAGAAGACTCCGAAGTTCAGAGATCTTTTTAAAGGAAAAGCTTGTATAAATTGCATGAATTATGAAGGACCTGCTTTGCATGTACACAAGCTATTCCAGATTTTGTTCAAGGAGCTGATGGAGCTACTCTGCTTGATTTGTTGTGTTTTTTTAATGACATGGAAGTCACATCCTCATATTTATAATACATTTTCAAATATATGCTGTATAGAGAGGCCCAATTTTAAACTTAAATGGAAATTTCAGGTCCTTGAAATTGGTCTCATTCTGATTTATGCTACTGTTTTTCATTTTTAATAATGGCAAATTTTTCATAATAATATATGCAATAAAATGCCAATTTATTTATTAAATATAGAATAAATATATTTTTAGATTTATATTCCTACTCAGATTTCAAACATTGCTTCATAAACGTACATTTATATCCCAGTGGGTATTTTTTCTAGTACTTTAAAAAAAATAATTATATATACACACACAAAAATGGGGTTTGCTTGACCTTTCCTCATAATATGCCACACTGACTTTGAAGAACATTACTTATGGAGTAGGTGGACTCCATACATTCTGTGACTAGAAATAAAATTCTGTATTTGAAAACATGAGTTCTGGGACAGATGTTATTAGAAAACTTCAAGTTATTTTTGTATAATAACGAGTGCACTCAGAGAAATTATCAACTAATCAAATCAACTCAATTTTTTGAATTCCTGGACATTAAGTAAAGTCACATTCTGATAAGCAAACATGCTTGTACTGCAGTTTAACTAGTAGTGCTTTTAGTCACATCACAAAACATCCAATACCAAACTTTACTCTTGGCTTTTACAGAATTACTCTCCATGTATACAAAACTAAGCCTAGAGTATTTTCTCCCTGTAGAACTTTTTTTAATCTGTATGGAACAAATTCAAATTTATACTAGCATAACTCAGAACAAAAGTCTGGCTTAAACTCTCCATACAAATGACGGGGAATGCTGATAAGTACTGTAGGAACTTTCAACTAATGATATCTTCGTATATCTTTATTACCTCAAATAATGAACTCCAGAAAATATTTATTGATTCACACTCATTTATAGTCTTCAAAGATAAATGAGTTCATAAGTACTTTCTGACTTAATAAAGCTTAAGAAAAATTCTCAAACATGTTGTAGACAATTACATGACCCTTAAGAATTTGCAATATTTATAATCTTCAAAATTATATAACTAATGTGGTTTTGTCTCAGGTGGCAAGTCCGGTTGTCAGTCTCTTGCATATACACAAATAATATTTTAATTTTTTTTTTTTTACTTTAGGATATGATTTTAATCAAACAACAAAAAAAGCTATATCTGTAGTTAACAAGAAAAAAATGGGACTACAACCAGATCTGGGAATCTTGTGCCTCTTCCTGCTCTTTCACTAACTTATTTTAAGGCTAGTTTCTTCAGTTTTGCCTTTGTTCTTCCAGCTGCAAAATGGGAACAATCTCTACTTATATAGGTCACAAGGCACTGTGAGGATTCACTAAAACTTCTAAAGCTGCATGTTAAGGAAGAAAAACCTTCCATGAAAGAGCCTAAGTTAATTTCAATCCAAGCTAGTATCTCAGAAATTGAAACCTGACTCTGTCATTTAAAGACAAAGTTAAATTATTCTTATTATACATAATGCTTCATATTTAGCTTCTACCTATCCTTACACAAAACAGCCATCGGTTAAAATTGAATATGGCAATAGTCCCATGCATTATAAATAGGTACTAGATTACCACTGCCTCAGCACTAAGCTGACGAAGGACTGACAGTGTCTGCTGTTCATCTGTATGATATTTTGTTCCTATGCACACGCTGAGCAGCATTGGAAGCTTCCCCTGGCAGAAGAAATGTCTCGGACGTAATTCAGTGTGCTGTGCTTGCCACCTGCTGGATACAGCCACAAATTTGCTTTTCATCTCAAGAGTTATGGGAAGAGACAGTGATATTTCCCTGCCTCCTGATGGATCTGGAGATCCTTACCTGTGGTAAAACTACTCTAGAAATTAAATACAAACTTTTCCATCTGGGAGGCAGTTGATTTCTTGACAAAAGCTAAGCAAGCATTTTCTCATCACCTGCTGATCCCCTTGGTCACTGAAATCCAATGTCTGCAATGACCACAATAGGTAGCTCATTTGCAAAATATTGATTACATGTCTACAGAAGCCATCCCAAAGAGAAGAAATATATATATATAAAAACAAAGCATATTTGTGCAAGTGATAACTAAGTATTTAACTGAAAGAAGAAAAAGAAGAAAAAGAAGCAGGGTCAGTAGTGACTGTGAACTCTAAGAATGACTGTATTACAGTGGAAAATGGAAGAGAAGCCATTGGTTAGTGATTTTGATCATTTAATGCCAGATCCTGTGTTTCTAAGAGACCATTTATCCTAGGCTGCTGGTGCCACCTGTGCCTACCTGCGTCATGGGAAAAAGCACGAGCACACACATTCAGCTGCTGCAGGAAAGGCAAGAAGGGATTGCAGCTGGTGTGCTTTGAAGGCAAGTCTGACCTTGAATTGATCGGCAAAGAAAAGTGGAGGGCAAAGCTGCTGCTAAATTGTGCTGGGAAATTTTTGTTCTCATAAGGGGGAGGAAAATGACCATCAGCTGCCAAATTTAGTGGATCCTAATTTAGTGTTTCCTTAAAAAACAAACAAACAAAAAAAAAACCAACAGCAAAAAAGAACGGGCAAATCAAACAATACTGAAAAGTATCCAGAGCCAAATCTCTCCAGCAACTGAGCAGCAACAGAGAGCAAACTCTTTCGGAGCACAGAGTTACTGTGTTTCAAGCATCCCCACAAACTGACCGGTAACTGAAGTGTCTCTGTTCCCCTCAGCACAGCAAGCCACTTCCATCACATCTAGCAGCAATGAAGGCAGGTGCTGAGAAATGTATTGTTGCTGAGCCTCATGCTCCCCTGCCCTCCTGCTTCTGAAGGTACTGTGCTGGAGACCTGTGTGCGTGCAAAGCAGCACCGTGACAAAGTTCAGAGTCTGGCCACTCTCGTGGATCCTTGGCTGCATGGTCCCTGGTCCCTACTGAGATGCAGGTAGGAGATGGCCAGAGTATCCTTTGGTGCAACAACATACTCCTTGTCAACAGAAGAGGGAGTAGGATTTGGCTCAATGTAACTTCAGCATCTTTGGGGAACTTTGGGTTGAGCCACCTTAATTTAATACCAAAATGAGAACTAGCTATGTATAAGAACAAACTCCTACTATCTGTTATTTTTAAAAGTATCCAATGTGCTTTTCATTCTCAGTATGACCAAAGTAAAATACTTGACAAACTCTTAGTCTGTCCCTGTACTCTCCTGGTGTGAGGAACTCAAGCCAGTATTCATGGGGACAGCATATAACCAGCCCTAAACACAGGGATCAGTACTCCTAATCTATCACATTTATATTCTGTTGACTTGTTTGAGTGAATATTTTCCTTCTGCTGGCAGAATAATTACAAAATCACATTATGTTTGACGTATACGTGCATAATATTTATGTCTATTTATTGTGCGATAGTACTTCATATGACTCATGTTTCATCCTTTGCTCTCTACTTGCTTGCCCATTATATGCCTATCCTAAATCACACGATGTAATCTGCACTCGTTATCCTAAATTCCAACAACATAATTACAGATATAGTAGGGATTAATTTGGCTTTCAGTTTAACAATTTCCTCATGTTTATATTGTTAATCAAGGTATTGCAGAGTAAGTACAAGGCCAAAAGTTCTTTACCAGAACTATTATTTAGGTGATGTTTTAATCACCTACTTGAAACTCTGACAGCAGCAGAGAATACAGTAGGATTCCCAGGTTTCGTTTAGTTTTGCTTACACAGCTTCAGCAATGATTTATCTTATTGACTTCCTTTTTAAGTATACTGAAGTGCAAGCATTCCCAGGGAGAACTTTGCAATGGAAAGGAGAAATACTTGGGAGGAGGTGGAAGAAGGCATAGAGTAGGGAATTGCTGATTTGGGAAATATTTAAAGTGTTAAATGTAAATACTTAATTTTATGTTTGCAACAGATAAAAAGGGGGGGGTGGGGGGGGGAAGAACCTGAGAATAAGTCTTTCGGCTAAGTAGTAAAAACTTCCAGAAAGTTTTTCAGAGGCTCTTTAAAGTTTCTTAATAACGTCCTGCTGAGTTTGGAATATACCAAACTATTCTTATCCCACTCACAAGGTCAGGGTCTCCAGCTTTGCTCTTCTACATCACATTACAGGCTTGGCCAGACCAGCAACCCACCGGCTTGTGCAAAGTGATGAGGTTATCCTATCAGTCATCAAGTCCATTTCAACAGCGACCTTACTACCAAGGCTGAACTAACAAATCCTCAATGTTAATGGCAGAGCTGTCAAACTCATTGTCACTGTTGAGCTCTGCAGATGTGGCTAGAACTCAATAGGTACAGATCACATTTGAGAACAGCATTCTGCGATCTTTTCAGCGGACTAGTGCCACGGCCTGCAGCTTTAAAAGTACTTGGTAAATTAAGTAAAAAGAATTAAATATTATTTTCTTTTAAATATTTTTGTGCAGTCATATGTTGTGAAGTGGTGAGTGTTAATGTTTTCTGTTTTAATACAAATAATTTTATATTGTAGAAGATTACTACTATTATATAAAAACTTTTATTGTCTGAGCTATAACTAAAAATATACATGTCATCAATAGATGTCTTTGTGAAAGCCATCTCCACTGCTGTATTAATCCACTCAAAGCAAAGAGGTCTGCTTCTATATTATCGTAAGTAATACACTATTACCAGTATATTATAGCTATATACCTTAGACAATATCATCCGTACCAAAGCAATTCTATTTAATGCCGTAATATTTTATACCACCATTCCTCATTCCTTTTAATACAAAGTCTGACCCAGCTCCCCCTATATTCTTGAAATGAACAGGCTGGGTATCCAATTCATAGTGGAAAGGCTCCTAGGCTAGCTCCAAAAAAAGCACACATTTAACAGCAGTTCAGTAAGTCACGTATATTTCACAGAATTAAGCTAGGTTAATATAGTTTCCTTGGAGTGGATACTTAACAAACTGCTAGTTTTCCTATATACAGGCTAGACTTGAAAGCAGAATTTCAGCTTAACTTTTTAGAAGCAAAATTATTGGAACAGATTTACCCAGAATATTGTGAGAAATACAGGATCACATAACATTATGAAAAATGGTTCTGAAAAGCCAGGCTCAGGCTGCCTGTATTCAAGGTAATAATTCAATGTAAGCTGAGTATTCAATGTAAATATATCCACTTATTCTAAATAAGCTTTGGTGTTTCTAAGCAGTGCCACATTGTAGAGAGGCTTCAACGGAAACAAGAAAACAAGATCAGGTTCCAGCATAATAAAAGAGGATTGGCATTTTTTGTTTTGGGTTTTTTTTGGTGGGTTTTTTTTTTCTGAAAGAACAGTAGAATGGATCACACATTTCCATTTCAAATTTGTATAAAAATAAAAGTGAATTTAAACTTGCATATCCCTAATAAACCCCACTTCATACTCTCTTTTATAGTATCACACCCTGGAAAAAAGTGAAAAAAAGTTATAGGCTGGGCCTGTGAAATTTTCACTGAATTTCACTGAATTTTTTTTTGGAGTTGGAAGGGACCATAGAGATCATCTAGTCCAACTCCCC
>JAOQGH010000051.1:14859926-14878327 GCA_025769975.1 Gallinago jamesoni | reverse complement strand
AGTACATACTTTCAGGGACTGGAAAAAATGTTAGCCTCATTCTTTTCTTTTGAGATTACTTTCAGAGAAAGGTGGGGAAAAAAAAAAAAAAAAAAAAGAAGTTAATTTATACATTAGGAACCCATCAGCTAATTATATGCCCAGAAAGGGTAGACAATGTACTGCATATAGACTTACATGAGCTTTGCCTGCCTAGCTGGAACTACTCCTCATGCTCAGTTTATCACACAGTATACAAATACACCAAAAAAAGCCCAAACCAGAAACCAAACAAAAATAATATGATTTCACAAAAATATAGTATATATCATAGTAGTTCTATGTATTTAGTTTTGCTGAGCAGCTATGACATACGAAAGGATCTAAAATAAATGAATAAAAATTTGTGAAAACAAACTTAAGCAGTTTTTTTATTCTTTTATAATGATTCAGTTTTGCACTGTAGAAAACCCTCCAACCACGATAAAAATTTGCAGACCCAAAGCCCTCTTTTCTGCATAAGAGCACCTATAAAGTGAGAGAATGTATACAATTTGCAGGATATCTTTCAAAGACAGGTTGCAAATATATGTATACGAGATGTAACATCACCTATGAGATAACTGTTAATATTAAACCTCGGTTTTGTGATACTCTAGACAGCAATGTACAGAAACATGCAGAACAGCATACTTTACATTATCTACTAGATTATAGTATACAGTGCAGTGTATACATGTTAAATCCAGCAAAATTATATTTCTGATATTCTTTAATTCCTCTGTTCATCTATGATAGCTTTCTATACTTTCATCTGTAATTTTTATATGAGAGTAGACAGTAGGTATGCAATGCTCTGTTTCAGAAAAGTTTATCACATTTTAGACAGGTTTCTGTCTAACATAACTGCAAAATAAAAAAAAATAAGCATTTGTCACAGTAACATTTACATCAGACTGATTGTATTTTGAAATACTGAAAATATTAAACGATCCAAAATGACCTTAAGTAAGTGTTGTTTTAATTTAATCTTCACACCATATGGTTAGATTGTTTCAAGTTTTGTTTCTCATCAAACCTACAAGTAACTGTTTTTAGCTTTAACTCCCAACACTGGTACCAGAACAGAGTCTGACACGAACACTGGATTATAAATGAAAGTGTACATTCAACGTACAGCTCATACTCCCCAAATTCTGAATTGCACATGACTTTGTTCTGAACAAGGTTTGTGACTTAACTTCTTGTTAATTAAAGAAAATGTGAAAAATATGTTGTACTTACTGCTCAAGTCTAGATTATATTCTACCAAGGGATATGCTCCTACAAGTCTTTTACCTATGGTCTCTTTAATCACCTCACTTTGATTTTCTTGTGGGACTCGCCACTAACGTGCATATCAAATAAGTTTCAAGAGCATGACAGATCAGTGCCAAAATAACATCAACATTCTGTGACACACAAGTACATGTTGGATTTAAATGTGGAACTGAATCATGATACCATCAAGACACTAAAAAAAAAACAAACCACAAAACATCTAAAGGCATATTCCAATTTTGACCGCTTCTCTTCAGCCCAAAAGAAAACCGCAAACTTTACATGCAAGAAAAACATTTTCCTTACACTTCACTGCTTATCTTGGAGCAGTTTAAAGGCTAAATTTTCTACTGGGTTAATTCAAATATTTTGACAAGGTTATTCTGTGATAGAACAGGCCCTTATCTCTTGTGCAATATCATTTGATTGATGATCTGCCTGTGTCACAGGAGAAGCTGATCAACAATGCAAAGCTCCATAACTTCCATCACCCCCGACATTCAAACTTGCAGAGAATCTTGGTGTGCACATTGATGGAATCCTGTTTCACTTATTGCAGATAAAATTTAATCCTCTGGCCATGGAGGCAATGACATCCTGAAAAAAGATACTGTAGATAGGGACATCCCTGAACTCCACCTACAATGAAATACCTGCAATGCCTGCAGTATTGCATCTACTGGTAATATATAATACTGACTGCCATCCAGCAGATATCATATACATGCCACTGCTGCACTCTAGCAAAATATGCATTAAAATACACTAAGGCATGTTTTTACTTGGCAAAGCCTGGTGTTTAATTAAACAATGTCTACATTTAATTTTTGGTTTTTTCTACTATATGTTCTTCTCCTAACCCACAGAGAGTATTTCATGCATAGCTGTTAAGTACACTATAACAGTGGAGAAAAACACATGGGCAGTATTAAGGACTTGTTCCATAACTGCGTTAATCCCACATTGTTTTTAAACCTGTGTTTTCACAGAAGACAAAGGAGGCTAAGAATTTCTCTATATGCTTTAAATTTGAGAAATGTTTGATTTCCCAAAAGCACAGTGTAATTCTGTTAGGACGACACTACCGTATTTGAAAACAAACATTCTTATGTTTTGAATCCCAATTTAAACATTATTTTTAAATTTAAACTAGATTTCTGGTGTACTATTCATTCTACTGACTGTGCATTTTATAAGATTTTGCTGTCAGCAATTTTTTTCTCCTTTGGAAGACCTCTTTAACTAACAGGAGATAAAATAATTTTTTTAAACGGGGGGAAAATTAAAAAATACACAGAACAAGAAATGCTTGAAGACATGTCAATGCAGATGTGATTCATAGAGCTGCATTACACACTATGACTTTCATTACATTGCAAATGGTTAGATTTCAAACTAAGAAGTTTGAAAGGCAGAAGTTGTCTGAAGGCTCAATATAACCTCAGGCTGTTTGAAAGGAATAAATCTTCAGACACTACAGGAATCAAAGTTGCAAAGATGCATTTAAGTATACTTTTCACCCTTTAATATTCTACATTTAGACTTTCAAATTCCACCTTGCAATTGCAAGCCTTGCCATTGATGCAGAGAAGTAAAGTCAAAGCAGTTCTGCAAAAATTTGCCATAAACCTGTGAGCAAACACTGCAGTCCAAACACCGCTCCTAAGATTTCTGTAGTGCGGTACTGAAATCTGTTTTATTTCCATCTAAAATGGTATTGCTGTATAGACAAGGTTATAATTGCTAGCCTCTTAAATGAGACTTTACATTTTTAAGGTTACGGAAAAAAAAGATAAAAACATGCAATCACCTGCAATGCAAAATATTGAGCAGCTTTAAGAACACAGGGAGTGGTACTGTGGTGTGCAAAATAAATTTATCAAAGAAGCATGAACTCTGGTTGAGTTCTGTTCACGCTGACATCAGCTGGAATTTTACTATTGGCTTGTCTGAAAAGACAGCACTCTGTTCTAAGTCTCACAGGCTACCATTAATTTTAGAAATGGAGCAAAAATAGCATCTGAACAATTTTTTTGTCTCCTCTTGCACAGAGATGAAAATATAGCAAGAAAACTACTTGCATCATCATGGCATATACCCTGTGCAACTGGCTGGGCAGCCAAACGCAGAACAGATCTAGTCAAAATGATGGAACCAAGCATTTGATCAGTCTATTTGGAAAGGTTGTTTTAAATGCAGACAAGACAGCCCAGAAAATACCAAAAAAAAAAAATACTTTATTTCTTTATGCTATGAGGCAGTTTCCTAGCCATCGTCTTAAGGTTGGGGTCTCTTTAGTGCACAGCACTTCTTTGCAGCATATATTCATCAGGAAATTAACCTGATGTTATTCTGCCTCACTAGCAGAGAGTTTGAAGTCATTTGCATTAAAACCATGTACAGTGTTGCTTAGTAACAGAGACGGTGGAATAAAGCCATAAATTGGGAAGAGGAAGATGACGCAGGAGGAAATCATAGCAGCATAAAAACTTTTATTGGCACTTAAGTGTATTTTTCCCTGATTGAAGCAGAATTCATGAAACAATTACAACCCCATGACAAAGGCTGGTAATGATTAGCCCTTAAGAACGACTGTTATTTTCTGACAGTTTGAAAGCTGGTTTTGTTTATTTCAGGAAAGGAAACATCAAATCTTTCTTTGGACTAAAGAAAACTGAAGACACAGATTAGCACCACCTAATTATCCAGTACCAGCATTTCACTGAAGCTCCTACTGGAGAATAGGAGACTTGTGTAATAATTTATAATTGCAATTAACCCAATCAGAGTTTTTAAAGTAATAATATACACTTCAGTACCCAGTACTTACATTATGCTGAACAGTGGAAAGTATACAACCCCATTATAGCAAAGGAATTATTGGAAAAAAGGAGTTGTGAAACAATTTTAATAAATACAGTCAGAAATATTGACAGAATGATAAAAGTTATAAAAATCAGCATCTTAATGAGGTCAGGTCTACACAAAGTTTCAAGCACTTCAGTAATATTTGTACCATGATGTAAACAAAATCACCTTTATCATACAAGTTAAAAATTACTTTGACTCAGTCATGGAATGTAAAAGGGTTTTCATTTTAAAACATACAAGGCCTGCATATAACAGAAAACTTTTCTTCATAGCAGGGACCCAAACAAAGCCCTCTGTCATGGTATTCTCTAATGTTACTAGAATCTGTACTTTGATTTAATCACATTATTTCAGTAAACTTTGAATGGTCCAATCCTCACCCTATCATCTCAAAGAATTGCTCAAAGCTTTAGACAGACAACAGCTTACTCCAAGCACCACTTCAGAACCCACTATCAGCACGTAACCGTAAAGCAAGGTAAAAACGTCAACTTCCCATCCCAACCAACTGAACACACACATCTGTCCGACAGGTAAGTATTACAGGCTCCTCTGTCCAGGAGAAGAGGTGACCACCTTCTTCCTGTGCTTATGTCACCATTTTCTAGAAGTAGGGTTTTCCTGTTCTGCTCTTACAAGTGAGTGCATAGAGCTGTATAGACTTTCTAAGCAGAGAGCCCCACCAGAGAAAAGTGCTCTGTAATTTCTCTGGCCTTTTCCAATTCACATGTGTACCCTGTTTCCCCTGATCTGTTGTTGACCTCCTTGTTATGTCTAATTTAAAATTAACTTTTTTGTGGACACGGGAGACAAGTGCATGCATTTGCTCTGTAAATTCATTTGTATATTTAGGATGCTGGATAAACAACAATGCAATAAGTTAGCATTTAATTAAGAAACTTGGAAACAAGACAGTATGGATTTGAGCTATTAGAAAACCGTAAACATACATAAAAGATAATCTCTTATTACAAAAATATCTGAGCTTATCTCAGAACCTTCCCAGCCCTAACTTTGAAGTCATAACATGAACCTTTAAAGATTTCTCTTTACAGAGACCCCACCACATTTTAAATATCCATTTTGATAGATAATATTTAAACCTTTTCTGTTATCTCAAGACTGGGAAAGACAGAAGAGGTAAAACCACTTCTCTACAAGAATTGTCGTTTACCACTTGAAACATGCATTTAGAAGCAAGGACAGGAGGTAATACAGAAATAAAAAGTATTAGAGAAGTACGAAGACTAATCTCAGGCTAACCCTGCTTCTGTTTATACACGTAATATATCATTTGCTAGAACACATTTCCTCTCAGGCAGTTCTTTTAAGACTGAAAAAAAATAGTATAATTTTTGATCACAACTCTTTAAAACAACTACTTAGTTGACTACATCACACTCATCAACCCAGTATCAAGCACATCCATACAAAGTTGCAACAAATTTCATTTAAAGTTTCATTGACAAATCATTAAATACTCCCCAGTTTGCTGAATCTTCCAAGAAACACAGATCTCCATAAAAAAATGCTGCTGTGAAAGACAATTCTGTGCAAAGTTAGATACACAAATAAAAATAAATCAAGCTAAGACATCGCCCCATGTGATTTCCTGAGGGAGAATACCCCATAGGATTTCCTGAGCTGGGAACAAAATAATAAGAGACAATCTGTGAATTAATGCACAAATCCAAACATAAGGACTTTGTACACCAAAAGAATCACTTTTATCCCCTCTAAAACTTTTTTTTTAAAAAATGTAAGCACTGTTATTTGTCAGCTCCCTAGTGAAAAATATTTGTGGTTTTCTTTTAAAAAATGATGAAGCAAAACAGATGCTGCAGTGCAGAGAGCACAGCAAAACAAGGAACAGTTGTTCACTCACTCTCCAGTGTGCCATCCACATTATTTGCAATCATGCAAGACCTCATTAGGCTATGTGCTGAGCCAGGATGCAGCCCTACTGCCATGGGAGCCACACACGTGCAACTGAGATCAGGATTTGGCCGTGTGCTTTCTTTCCTGGCCCAACAAGCACAATACTCACGATATAAATTCTTACAGCTGCACGGACAAACCCGGCCCTCGTGTAGCTTCACTGCTGGCAGAGCTCATGTCCCCTGTATCGGATACAGCTCACAGGCAGCACGTTTGCCTTTCATCAGGACATTGACCAACAAAACACAAAATAAGACTGTCTGTTCACTTCATTTACCAGCTAGCACAAGGGCCAAGGAGCTCTTTGTAATTCTGTCATGGCAAAGCCCACCAAACCATCAGCTTACCTCAGAAAACAGCACTGTCCTCTCGCCGTTGGCAGGGCTGTGGCATTGGCCCTGGGGCCTGGCACAAGCTGAAGGAAAGGCAGTTTCATCAGTCTCTCACTTCCCCAACACAAAGAGTTGGTTTTCTGCCTGGGACAGGGTTCACCAAGACCCCAGCCCAGAGACGGTTGCCCTGCCACAGAGGAGAAAGGTGGCCTGAGCCTGTGCCCTCCACAGCCCCTGACAGGGCTCTGCCCAGGGACCTGCCCAAGCTGCAGCCTGGCTCTGGAGAGCAGGACCCCAGCCCCTCCTGAGGGCACTTACGGGCCTTAGCGACCCTGATGAGCACCACCTGGGACCTCTCTGCCCCACCGTTAGCCCCTTTCAACCCAGCCTGGGGCAGTCTGTCCCAGCCCTGGTGACACTGAAGGATACTGGTTTCCAGTTCTGCCCCAGCCCAGCCTGTCCTCAACTCCACAGCCATGCCTGGCCGTCCTTGGCTGTGTCTGACCTGGTGACTCTCACCAGACCCAGTCCTGAAAGGAGAAAGCTGAGAAATTTGAAATTAGTCTGGTAGAGATCTCTGGGGCCGAGAGACCAGGATATAAAAATTTTCCACACAAGTTCACCTAACACTAGGCATTGCATACTGCACAAGTCATACTTCAGAATTCATAATGAGGGAGTACTTTGGTTGGGATTGCCAAAATACTTGCAGTCACGTTTTAGCACCTAAATGCTTTCTAAGACTCAGTCTCACCCAGGGGCAAGTCTAAGTTTAGTTGGAGATTTAAGGTGAATTTGGAGATTTTAAGGTGATTTAAGATAAACCAAAGGCAAACCAAACCCTAACCTAGACAGTCCACCTGACAAGCATTAAAAAAATCAGGCAGGGAAGAAACGAGCAGCACAGCCTGGTTTGGCCTGGGAATAACACTCCTTAGCAGGCAGGTCAAAGTGGGTATTTACAGCTCTGAACTTGTAGCTACGCTCCTGTGCCATTTTCTTCTTGGCTCTTTAGACCAGAAACCAGACTTGGATTCCAGGTTTCAAAGGTCAACCAATTTCATCCTTTTTTTTTTTTCCCAAAAATGTTATCGTTTCTTTTTGCAACATCTATGAAAGGGAATTTTGGCATCTGTAGCACTGGAAAATTTTAAGAACAGGTGGTTCAAACAGCTATCAGTAAAGACACAGGTTATCCAGCTTTGGGTCAGAGCAATGAACTAGCTTACTTGTGAGAAAAACTTTCTATGGGTTTAGAGGCTGCTTCTGAGGCAGTGGGCAAACCAGTGGAATAATTCACTTGTTAGACATCAGATTTCTCATTTCTCACTGAAGTTCATAACAGTGGGCAAACTCACTGCCGTTCATTAGAAACAGTACTGGCCTTGTGCTAAGGTCGTAGATCATGATACTGACTTTAATTTATAGCAGACAAATACAGCCTGTGATAAGCTTGGAGCAATTAGAGAAGGCCTTGGCAGAGCTTCAGCGCAATTTGAGATGTTTTTTGGCTTCTTGTCCCTTGGGATAGTATTCGTCTAATAGGTGTTATTTCACAGAAAATCATTAAGATCAATGTTCTTGAACTACCTTTGACTCTTTCAGAACGTGCAGTCTCTCCCACCAAGCAGCTTACAAACTCTGGTAGCAGGATATACTGATCAAAGCAGATATACAGGAAAGACTCTTTTTTATGCTGTTATTTGTACTTTCTGAAAGAGGCATGAGTCATGGTGACTTATATTTATGATGAACCATTTGTATTGTGAACATATGTGCTTTACAAGGTTCATCATTTTCCCTGCAGAGCTTGTAAAAACCTTGGAAACATTGATGCTGGAGACCTGCAAAAAGTATAAGATTCTTCAAACCTTGTGGATTTGCAATGAAGAATGTTCCTAGATGCGACAACATATGCTATTTGACCTTACATGTAAAATATAACTCCCTTCTCTCCTCCAGCCTTAAAAGCTTTGTCTAGTTGGCAAACAAATCAGAAATTACTCCTCTTGGGATCCACACAAGAGTTAAAAACAACAATCTGAAAGAATTTAGTTATAAGTAATATTGAAAGAACACTTCAGAGGAGCTAAGAAAAAAAAAGTAAATAAAAAGTTTCACTTCTGTTATTTAGAGAGCTACAATTTTTCTTTTTAAATAAATCTTTCTTTTTTCTTAGCACTGGGCTACTTCATAACAACATGATTACGTGATTTAAAAAATTGACTTGTAACATTATATAGCCCTCTGTAATGATCTGCAAAGAGCTCCATAGTTTCATTCTTGCGACTGCATGGGATTGTGGCCCAAGTCAGCACTTCTCAAAATGTGGTCCCTAAGAAGCAGACTGTTTCCTCCAAGTTTCCAGATGCTAAACGGCATTAAAAGAAGTATAACATAGATTAAACTCATTTTCCATGTAAGTAATTACTGCTGTAATGCTAGAAAATTATGAAAGGAATGAAGGTCAGCACAATTTCTTAATGGGCAGAAACAGACTACATAAGGCAAGCTTTCCATAACCATGCAGCCTAGCCCAGAAACAAGCTTAAGAACTCCTGATGCAAGTCTATTTGAAATGTAGATTTTTATTTATTTTTCTTAATGCTTTGTGCTTGTCAGGTTGCTTACGTATGATTCCATAGTCTGTTTGCATTCTTCCAGTCTCCTAGCCTTCTGCCTGACTGCAGTTCCTCAGGGCAGTGTGAATTGTAAAAGAAAAATGGTATAAATCAAAAGTCCTTGTAGAGTACACTGTGGGGAGAAAAAATATAAAGAAACGTAATGCTCTTACTGCCTAACTCTCAATTATAGAAAAATAACATCAGTGAGAAAATTACTGCTTTCATAATTACCCCTCTCAATAACTGGTTTTTGAAATCCCCTGAAAAGCTCTCAGAGTGCATTTTAAACTTTGAAATAGTAAAGTAGATCAAAGAACATGTATGTTTTTTCTCTCTTATTGAGGAAGCTGTATGGTATTTGACAGCTACAGGCAATGTGAATTATGTGAAACTTGTAGGATCATAAGAGCAATAAACTTGAAGTAGTATGCATCTTGATAGATTTAAATACAAAATAATAATGTAATGTTGCCAGTTAAATGGATTGTGGTGTTTTTCTCTCCTCAAGCCAAGCAGTGCAGTGTTTTAGACAAGAAACAAAAAACACTCCATGGTTAGAAAGGAAAATTATATTTCTTCTATTCATGAAAAGCATAGCTTTCCTGTGTTTTAACCAAACTGTATTTGGGTAAAAAAAATAAATAATAATTTTAAAACAAAGTTTGAATTGCAGAGATAGGAGATAGGGCATGGTTAAATGTATTAGATCACCTCTGGAACACAGACATTCTTCAGGAATATGTGCATTTCTACATACGCTATCCCCAAATCTTCAATACAGAAATACTTCTATGGATAGGAATAAATCAGAGGCAGGGTTAACAGATGTCAGTATCCTCTTTAACGGAGAGACCAATTGCAGGGAGATTAAGAACACCTTTTCTCTGTCATTCAGTGCCTTGAACAATGAGTCCATCAGCTTATCTCATTCTTGTAAGGCATGACTACATTTGCTAGAGCTATATCTTGAAAAAATGTGACCTCTTAGTGTCACTGGCCCAGACTTTGCAATGCAAAACTAATAGAGAAGCAAAATACTGAGGAAGACGTTTTGCCTGAAAGCAAAAATTCATCCTTCGAAGCAACATCTACCCTTCCCTTTGTCAATTTTCCAACGACAGCTGCTAGTTATTTGTCATATTAATATGCTTTCAGTATACTGTGCTTGAAGCAGCTGGATCAACTTGAAACCAATTTGAAAAACACGTTTATAGAGAAAGACAAAGGAAATGACCTGTAACATTGTAGACATAATATGTTCCACATGAGAGCTCCATCATTTGAGTTTCTACCAACTCAGTCATTTTATTATCATTCACGGTCTCCAGTTTTCATTGTGCTGCTGTTAGTAGGTCTGGGATGCCTCTGACTTCCAGTCTGCCTTCCCAGTATTTTCTGTGGTTCTTTGGTCCCAAAGAAGAAGCAGCAGTAAAACCAGATGAGCAGCACATGTTCCTACACATCTGCCACCAAGTACAATGACTAAACTAGGATTTGCTTAACTAGTCAGCCTCTGAGGAGAATGAGCAAGCAGGTATTTCCTTTCTTTCACGGCTATGAAGAGACAAAAGTGAGCTTCAAAGAATAAGTGCTACAAAATGGTTCAAAAGAAATGGTTTCTCTTCCAAGCAACTTCCCTGTAAAATGTGACATATCTTCCTTGTAACAAAAGTGATCCACCTCCCACCCACCAAGCACTCATGCCATCAAAATTGAGTGAAATGTGACAATTAGAAATATCACAATTTTAACTACTTTGGAAATTAGGGTCACATCTTAGAATGTAACGAAGGAGAAAGTTGATTAAAAGATCATTCTCTTGTCCTTCGTTCTGCATAAAATTCTTAACTTGATCCAGAATTATTTCCAGTCACTTTTGTTTCATGAACTCTGAGGCTGAGAATGCAAATGTAAAAAAAAATTAACCAAACCCACAAACAGTTTCTCAATTAGTACTGTAATTTTTTCACATTTCATATAGAAATATATATGCCTTTATGCAGGTATTTGTTAAAGGAAGTACTGCATGCCCATTGTTCTCACTTGGTAAGATAAGATAATTTTGAATGTTTTGGTGGTTTTGCATTTAAATTCTCAAACCCAAATCGAGCATTTAAAAGAAATTTCCTTGTGTGCCCATGTGATTTGAAAATGGAAGTCATAAGCTTCTGAAGCTAAGGGATGATGCTGGTACATGAATAATTGAGTATCAGCTTATCATGTACAAATTTAGGCTGAATTAAAATGCAGTTTCCAACCACCAGAAGAGTGATGATCAGAAACAGTCTTCCAACAGGAGTAGTGGGAGCACCAGGCTAAACAGACCTAAGGTGGCACTTGATATGTTTGTGAACAGATAATGCAGTGTGATGCCTGAGAAAGCAGGTACGAGACGTTGTTTTGAAGCACAAAGGTCCCCTGGCAAACTGCAGTAGACAGCTCCTGATTTTGATGCATTTATCAATCTGAAATATCAAGGGAAATAGGTATAAGACCATATTATTCTGTATAGTGAACATCCTCAAGGTCTGTAAATTACTTTTTTTTTTTTCCTGCTTTTAGTCTGTTCTGGCAGCTTAAGGGAGTATTTATTTAAATACTTAGACACAGAGTAAGTAAATGTGGGAATACGCACCTTGTAAGTTATCTAAGCATGCAAATATAAAACCTTTATTAATGGCAACCACATTTTTTTGACAGAAATGCATGTACTAATGAATTGAAAGTCAACTGATAGTGCCATAGAGACAGAATGAGACTTTTCTAATCTCAGTCTCCCTATCACCTCTTATTCTCAACCTGGCTTCCCACTCCTTATCATGTCTTCAAAATTTCTTATCTCTGTTTTACATCTGATCAGCCAGGGGATAAAGAAAATCCAGCTGGAACTCATCAGCTTCAGTTTTTAAAGATTTCTAAATTTTTGGTTCAGCACACTGTCTGAACTGTTTTGCCACCCAATTTGAACCGTTGCTTTTCCATGAACCTGCTGGTTCTTACATAAAATGTTGGGTTTCACAAGTTGCATTTTTTCAGATCAGTTATCTTCATTTTACTGATAGAAAAGCTATGAGTCAGAGCAGTTGTCTCACTTCTGCCAGACCATAAAATAGAAATGCAGAGCATATTACTGCAAACTTGATATATCAGTTTTAGCAGGCATCTTAACAGTTACCCTGAATACGCAGAAAAATCCGCAGCAAGATTTCATCAAGAATTGAGCCAGGAAATCTGCATTGCTTTGCCCTGTGCCACAAGGCCTCATGAGCTCAAGAGCCTGAAATATTAGGGCACAGCTATTCCATGATCCATTTATTAGTGAAGAGGATTTGTATGGGTTTGGAAATGTCACCATCTCAGCAGACCCCTGTAAACACTACCAAGGTAATAGTATAAAGAGCAACTCACCTTGAAGACATCTGAGGGCTCTCCATCTGTAAAAAGTCTTAGAAAGTCTATAAATTCACTCCTCTATAAAATATCACAGAGTTCTGAACTATCAGATTTTCATTCAAAATGGAAATCAGAGAACAACAGAAGGATAAGGAAAAGCAGATTTTTTTCCCTTGAGCCTGAGTATTCTTTCAGCAGTGCTGTTAGTCAAACCCCTTGACTACAAATTACACTACCACTGAGTATAAAAGAGACCTTGCCTATGTATCACAAGAACTGTAAATCCCAAACATAAATAAAATAATCAATTTAAATTTAAATTCAAATATTTTTGTTCCATTAATAAATTCTTTTCATGTGTCATTTGCTAAAAGTATGATGAATCTCTCTAGAAAATTAAACTCTGCACTTCCAAGTTTAAATCAAATGTTAACTGCCAGTAAAGCAAGTAATAAAAAAATTACCTCTCCTTTATTATTAAATACCTTTACATTTGGCATAATTTGGAAGGCTTATTCTGGGATTGCATAAACCTCTCAGGGGTACTTTTTGTGCCTGCTAAACATAAAAATGGTCTGGTTCTCTTGTACAATGTACACCCCATTGGCTTGCTCCAGATGAATCGCTCGTGAAGAACATGGCTTTCCATTCACAGATGCTGAAGCATCAATCTAAAGACCTTAAAATGGCTACAGGGAAAGGGGAAAGTTTCTGCCTCTCAAGTGTATTGGGATGTGACTGGCAACCTTTCTGGATTTTATTTCTATTACTTAGACCTGACAAAACCTTTCAGTTCAAGCTCCAGAATCTTGTTATTTGGTGAGGAGGAGGTATTGAACATCACAACCTGTTCTTATTTTCCTGGTGTGAATAATGATTACCAGTTTCTTCAAACATGCGAGAAGTTCCAGCAATTTACTTAATTTAGAAAATAGGCTGGGGCAAAGGCAGCATAAAGAATGCAAATATCTAATTAAAAACTATGTATGAATCAGAAACAAGAAAATTTCTAAAATTCATGTATTCTGTTGTAAGCCTTCCAGGGAGAAGGAAAAGTGAAATGTGAGGGACATAATGAACAAACCAAGAGGCAGCTTTGCTAAGACAGGAAAATCTTTGGCAGCAAAAGAGAAAAAAATTCCCCAACCCTTCTACAAGCACTCTGTTGCATGGTAGTAAAAACCAGCTAAGGACAGCAGGGAAGGAACTTCATCTTTGCCTATGAAATATCTCAAGGTAGGAATGTTATGGTTTTGTATAGGAAAAAAAATTAGTATTTCTGCATATGAAATAGATGTCATATTCTATATTTTTATATATTTTAATATGATTTTGTTTTCTGTCATGACAGGCTCTTGGACCAGATTTTCTGATGACATTTGCACCAAGCCAGCAGCTCAGCTGCTGCACTGCATGGCTGGAGTCCTTAGTCACAGAACGTGATGGTGTGACATACTGGCGGCAGAATGCAGCCAGAGTGACTTGGGATACCGTCTCTACCATTTCCATAAAGCACTACTGCAACATTTCCACATCAAAATAGAACTTTTTTTGAGAAAATGTTTTAAATAATTCACAGAAAATGTAAGGATTTCAGGTAGCTGTGATGTTCCAGAAGGCAGGGGATCAAAGCACGGTCTCTCTCTACTCCTCCTTCACCCCTTCCCAGCAGATCTGATTTGAGGGTTGGAAGCTGAGAAGTGCAGAGAAATGTAAGTAAGAAGCAAAGAGAAATTAGTAGCAAAAAGCCTCTGACTATAACTGGACCTGCATAGTCCAAGTGTTTGAAATACCTGTATTACAAACTAGAGCTTTACAACCTGTTTCCAATTAATTTGGTAAAAATAATGGTTTCAGTCATGCTCTACCAAGCAAAAAAGCAAAACGATTGAATTTAAGCACGCAGACTTGCAGGGGTATAATACAACAGAATCCCAACACTGAATTTAAAGCAGCTATCTTATCTCTGATGCCTAAACACTTCCATGTGTACAGACAAAAATATTTCCCAAGAATGTTGTTGTTTTATGTTCTGCAGCTTGTTGTTTTTCTGCTTTGTCAAGGTCTTTTTCATACAAGTTTAACAGAGATGCTTCCAACTGAATTAATTACCAAATAAATTAATGAAGATTAGACTATGGCTACATGATGAAATTGTTTGCACTCTGTCTGTGTTTCTTTCTTCCACGAAGACAGCTGTTTACTGAAAAATCGCACATTATTCATCTCTTGTGAAGTCCAGTTTTATCTTTAGTCATTGACTTCCCTTTCTGAATAAAAGGAACTTTTCTCCTAGACTAAAATCCATACCTCAATCAGATTTGGTTCCACACACTTCAGCAGCATGAATTTGATTTCTTGTTATTTTTTCCCTGTGATCTCTCCCAAATAACTAATACACTTGCATAAATCAGACAGTTTCTCCCTCAGTTTGAACTTTGTCTTCTTAACATGTTCACAGAGGAACAAAGAGTGCCAAGATTAATTCCTTCGGCTTAATTGGCTACCCTATATTCCTATAATGAGTGAGCTCTCACTATGGTTTTTCAAATTAGTGTGTTTTAATAATGCTGTCCAAGTGTCGATTATTAGTCCAATTAATTGCTTTGGGAAGTTTTATGAATACTTCTGATCAACTAAAAACCACAAGTCTCTTGAAAAGGAACATAATGTTACATGAACAAATTGATGTGTAGAATACCCAAATTACTGAATGTATTTGTACTTTTTAGGTTGGTGTTTTTACGTATTTTTGGTGTAATTTTTCCTATTTACAACATGATGTAAGAAATGTAACAGCAAACTCTGGTAGAAAGTAAGAAGGGAGCTAATTGAATGATGTTTTATTGTCTATGCTTTGCTGGGGAGGAAGGCAGAGAACTAGCTGAAGTTCTACTGGGTCGTAGTGAGTTCTACTTTCTTCTGCAGCTTATGAATTACTTCAATAAAAATGAACTGAAAAAGTTTACTCATTTCTACACGGTCTTGTTTTTCTGAAACAGTAGAAGTCTCTGACCTTTGCCCAAGTAACAGCAATTGATAAAACCTGCCTCTCATCAAAGGGCACCGGATTTCAAATTCATGCAGAGCTGAAGGTAACTATCCAAGTGCTAAGCTTCAAATTTTATCAACTATGGATGAAAAACAAGGTATACAGGAGAAGAATGTTCCTGTATATCCTGGTTTGAGGTAAAACTGAACCATGAAGGCCAACATGTACATAAAGCAAAACAGAACAGTAAATTACCCAGCACTCTGTAAAAAAGACATTTGAGTTAGGCCTAAGCGTGGAATCAAGCTCTCAGTCCCCAAGTCCAGTCTTTTCCTTGAACCTTTCTTGCTGATGTGTTTTTACGCACCCAGGACTCTCCCGTTATCTCTCTTTGCTCCCATTCATGGTGATCTTGCTGTGCTGTGTTAACTGCAATATAGCATCACTATCTGGATCATATTCATCTGGATGAAACGGAGATCAACCTGTCTAAATCCTCCTGTTAAAGCTGGAGGTGAAATATTGCACACTGACAGCCTGATTTACCTTCAGCCCCTGCAGAGCCCAGGATGGGAACTGGGGGAATACTGAGAACGACAATGCTAACAACCCATATTAGATACCCTGGAGAGACCTCAACAGTGAGTAGATACGCCTGTATCTCATTACAGAATAATTCTAGCACCGCCTCAGCAGCAACTGGCTCTGGCACTGATGTAGACATTATATAGGTGTAAATATTGTGCTGATATACACCAGAAGAGAAACTCCTACACCAGTCAGATACTGCAAGAAGAGGAAAGTGAAAATTTCAACCGTCTTGTGTTGGTAAGAGTACCAAGTGTCCAGCTATTCATGTGCTTTTATAGGATTATGAACTTTTAATTGTAGGCATGATCTCTCACTACATACCACATGCTGATCTCAGTGCCTTAAAAATTGTACGGGGAAGGATCTTATGCTTTTTGGTATCTTTGAGCTGTCACTGAGTCCTGCCATGACCCTGCCAACCTTACAGATGCCAGGGAATAGGCTTCAGTATAATAACCTGCCACACTCTTGTACGTGACAGCAAGCCTATCCCAAGGACAGCTAATTAAGCAGAAGGTGTCTGTAACCAATGGGTGTGAGTTCAATCCTTCTCATTGCGTCATTAAATATCTCTTTTCTGTTTGCCATTAAACAGATTCGTGGTGCTTGGTTTCTGGGAATTCTGGCACTGCCAATACTGCTTGCTCTGCCAGTCCCTGCCTTGCAGTCCATCCACTCGAGAGGTGGGGGAGAGAGGTTACCAGTGAAGACTGAGGTAAATGCTGCCAATACTACTGCAACAATACTGCTATTGCCAATTCACGGCTTCTATTTTAGTAAATTTCACAGTTTTTTCAAGCAAATAAGAATCTCAATGTATATGGTATATACAACTATTTCTAGCTATGGATATAAAATACTTTCTAAACACTAAGCAATCTGTGCATCGATCATATAATGAAGCTTCAATACATTCAGTCTTGATTCCGACTACTAGAGGTCAATGGTAAAAATATGACACCTATTGCACAGGAGACACCTGGAAAAAAAAAATCCACCAACACTACAAAAGAATAGTTACAGGTTTTGCAGTTTCTCACCAGGTGAGTCAATGGCAGAAGTACAAAAACATGCTGAGGTCATGAAAGCAACCTTTCTTTGTTCCATACCCATGATCTCATCGCTCCCCTTCTTTCCTTTCCTTACCCAGTTCCTGTTCACTTGTTAAACAGCATCTGCAAATGGGAAGGGAAAAAAAAAAGATACCTAGATACCTACACATAGCTACATAGCTACCAAAACGGTAGGATATGAGCATGTCCCAGGGCACTAAAGTTGAAAAAGTCTTTGATGAATTAAAAGATGCAATATTAATAATATATAAATACAGAGAAAGTACTAAGAAGGCTTGGAGCATACGCTGGATAGCAGATTCTGCTGATCCTAGCCTCTTCAAAGTACTCTCAAAGGTCTTCAGAATATATTCAACAGTATATTCAACTCTTCAGAACCAAGGTCAGCACGTATTTCCTTAACAAATAAATGATCATAAGTGGGTCCCCATAATTCATACATATGGCTGGTGTGGCACATGTTGGGATTTTGCTACTTTATCAAAAATACATAAACAATATTAAGATTTGGGCATTGACAAGTTTCTCACTGATCTTTTGTAACATAATAAATATCAAACAATATTAAGAAGTTAAATTCATCAATCAAAAATTATAAGAACTGACAATATTTTATGACCAAAAGATAGCAGATTTTTTAAAATATAGAATGAAGTAGTTTGGGTTGGAAGGAACCTCTAAAGGCCCATCTAGTCCAACCCCGCTGCAATGAGCAGGAACATTTTCAACTAGATCAGGTTGCTCTGAGCTTAGTCCAACCTGACCTTGAATGTTTCCAGGGATAGGGCATCAACCACCTCTCTGGGCAACCTGTTCGAGTTTTTCACCACCCTCACTATAAAAAAACTTCTTCCTTGTATCTATTCTAAAACTACGCTCTTTTAGTTTAAAACAATTACCCCTTGTCCAATTGAAACAAGTCTTGCTAAAAAGTTTGTCCACATCTTCCCTGTAGGCCCCCTTCAAGTACTGAAAGGCTGCAATACGGTCTCCCTGGAGCCTTCTCTTCTCCAGACAGAACAACTCCAACTGTCTCAGCCTGTCCTCATACTAGAGGTGCTCCATCCCTCTTATCATTCTTCTGGCCCTCCTCTGGACCTGCTCCAACAGGTCCATGTCTTTCTTCTGCTGAGGACTCCAGAGCTGGACATAGTACTCCAGGAGAGGTCTCAGCAGAGAGAATAATTTCCCTCAACCTACTGGCCACACTTCTTTTGGTGCAGCCCAGGATGCAGTTGGCCTTCTGGGCTGTGAGTGCACATTGTTGGCTCATGTCCAGCTTTTCTTC
>JAOQGH010000051.1:14835038-14859680 GCA_025769975.1 Gallinago jamesoni | reverse complement strand
CAAAGGCCTTACAGAAGTCCAGGTAGATGACATCCATAGTTCTTCTCTTGTCCACTGATGTAGTCACTCCAACATAGAAGGCCTCGAGACTGGTCAGGCAGAACCTTCCCTTGGTGAAATCACGCTGGCTGTTTCAAATCACCACCTCATTCCCCTTAAGTCTCCTAGCTTCTAGGAGGATCTTTTCCATGATCTTTGCAACTACACCAGCGAATTCCCTCAGGGATCTAAGATGCATCTCTTTGGGTCCGAAAGTCTTCTGTAAGCTCAGGTTCCTCAGGTGGTAACAAACCTGATCTTCTCTTACAGTGGGAGGCAAATTGCTCCCCCAGTCCCTGCCTTGTGGTACGTCCACTCGAGAGGTATAGGAGGACAGGCTGTCAGGGAAGACTGAGGTAAACAAGTTTTTGAGTACCACAGCCTTCTCCTTGTCTGTTGTTACTAATTTGCTGCTATCAGCAGGAGTATGCTTTCTTTGACTTTCCTTTTCTTGCTGACATACCTGTAGAAGTCCTTCTTACTATTCTTTGAATCCCTTGCAGAATCCCAGCTGCACTTTGGCCTTCCTGACCCCATGCCTACACAACCAGGTAGGATCCCTCTACTCTTCCCAGGACTCCTGTTCCCGTGTCCCCTGCCTGTGCATTTTCTACTTGTCTTTTAGTTTGGCCAGCAGGTCTTGACTCAGCCATGCTTGTCTCTTACCTTTGCTTAAGAAACTGTATCATTGAGGAAATCTGCATCTACTGAAACTCCTAGAAAAAGAGACATTAGTTATCCTCAGACTTTTGGAGTTGGTTTGATAACAAATGGGATGAAAGACTTCACAGAATAAAAGATGCTTCTGAAATGCTAACATTGATGTGTGTTTTTTCTTTTTATCAGTTTGTGGTTAGCCTTCATAAGCTTTTCAAAGTGGATCACCAGCGTATTTCTATTCCTAAAACTGAAATAAGAAATTACTACAAAAATGAATTTCAGCCGGAATACAGCCAATTATTAGCATCAAAACTTTTTACAGCTCATGTCACTAAACTCAGGTAATACTCATTGTGAGTGACAACATCATAGAAGGCTTTATTTTTAATCATCAAAAAAAGCAACAACTGCAACAAAATTGCGATAGCTGACAATTTTTTCAGCTGTGTTCACCTTAGTTGTAAGACAAAATACATGTCCTGAAGGAAATTACCACACACTATCCTTTCAGGATTCAGCTGGTTTTGTTTCATTCTTTATTAAAAAAAAAAAAAAAAAAAGTCTTCCTTCTGAATCTTTTCAAAGATATCAGTCATCCTAGCCTCTGCACTCAGTGTGTAGTAGTAAAGACCAAGGTTTCCTCAGCCATGGCCAACTGATGTACTGTTGGCTTGTAATCAGGCACTAAAAAGAACAGATGGCTTAACCAAATTTAATTTGCTGTTTTATTTATCCTTATGCTGCCCTTTTATCATACAAATATTAAACATTTATATTATACACTTAGAAAAATAAGACAAATTTTAAAGCTAGTTTATGAGCTAATCTGACAAAAAAACATCAATCCTGAGATGCAAAATAAATCACTGAAGTACGATTCTGGATCATTGTTTTACTCTGACATAGCCTGGGATGGAAACAGCAAAGATTGCCGTTGGAAATTATAGTATTCAGTAATGATTGCCAGCTCAGTAGCTGATGGCAGTTACGCTGTGTCAGTGATTGGAAAAAAAAGCCCCATACAACAAAAATCTTCCATCATCTCCAACTGCATGCAAAAGCAAATAATTTCTTAAAAGTAAACTCACACACTGAAACCTGGCAGTCTTCTATTTCCAAGATGCCTCTCAGTGATCATTTATTCATTGCAAGATCTGGGCTTGATCATCTCCACATTATTGTCTTAGCAGTGTTCATGGGATCAGACCATTTCATCTGATACTGTAGATCTCATCATCATAAAATTAAAACTTCTGACGATTTTGCGGTATTGTTTTGGCACTCTGTCAGAATATCTCCTGCTGTCATCCTTCTTAGGAGACTTGACTCTAAGTAAGACTATTGCGGGCAAGAACCTACAGTTCTACAAATTAGATCACTAAGTAAAGTAAGTTCAAACCCTATGATTTGGCAAAGATAGTTTTGGATCAATAGGCTCAGTGCAGTATTGGAGTCTCCTTTCAGGAACATATTCATCATGGGTCATATTGTCAATCATAAACTGCTGCATTTTTGGTACATTGATTTTAAAAATATATTTCTAGGTATTCCTTATATAAGGCTGATGCAGCTTTACTGAGTTGATTCCAGAAAACCTCATAAAAAATTAGGTGCAGAGTCTGATGCCACATTCATTCTTAAAATGGTTATTGACAATTCAAATTTCTGCACTTTGTAACTATGTCTTTCAATATGAGATTAATATATATTAATTTTCTAATAAATGTTCATATATGATGTTGTATGCATCAGATTTCTGCAAAATAGGAGACATGGGGTCAAAGAACATCTTCAGGATTATCTGTGTCTGGACCCCTTTAATTTGTCTGGTCATCTAGGGATAACAACAGACATAACTGAGCTCATAAATTCCATTCTTTATATTTTTATACACTGATTCATTTAGAAGCTCCCTGTTGAAAACATCAGTTACCTCAGGACAGAGCAGCAGCAGACAATTAACATTAATGCCAAGTATCTGTTAATGAAAACTAAACAGATGCAAATGCAGTGATGCAAACACACTATTGTTTCTTAGATAGTTTAGGCACAACATAACAGGTAAAGATAAAAATGCTTTTGTACCACTACATTACATCTAATCTTCTTGTCCTGTATGTAATGCCCACAGTGGTGCTTAATTTAAAAGATATATACCTCTGGTCCTTACGTGATTAAATTAGAGAACATGCAAGGATTAGTGAATATATAATATGGAATATATATACTACTCCACTGCAAATACACCCTCAGTTCTGCAGACCCCTGGCTTACTCACAAGTTTCAGTGAAGTGACTGAGCAAAGAACAATTTCAGTGCTTTTCTTCTCTGTTGGGGAAAAAAAAAAGATAATTGGTACATCCCAAATGTGTTTCCCTTTCCTTTGTCAGTCAGCCCCATATTATTCAGGAAGAGGGGCACACACTGCAACAACACCCGATAGACATCTACCATTACATAAAGTAACAATAAAAAGTATTATAAAGTAAAGTTTGTAAACCAGCAACCAAATTATTTAAATAATTTAATCAAAATTCATATGCAACAGAAAAGAACAAAGTACAGTCAGAAAATAACGACGTACATTAAATTAACTTTCTCTTATCAAGAGTTTATCCAACTCAAGTAGCAAGATTCTTTATCCAGGCCCCCTTTGAGATTTTCATCTGTTTTCACAGGTGTGGAGTAAAACACACATTATAAATAGTATGCAAATAAAACAAGGCCAGTGAAATAATCTATCAGTTGATCACCAGATAGTTCTGGTGTATAACTGATAAAAAGCAGGACAAAACAGCTTATAAAAGCAGCACAGAAGAACTGAAAAACTGGGTTTTTTCTTTTCAGAAAAAATGTGGGCGCTCTGGGTTCTCATAGGTGCTGCAGTTGTTTCTGCTCACCTGCAGGATCTTGCCTTTGAAGGGTAAGAACAGGCATGAGGTTTTATATTTGCACAATTTCTTCTGCATCAGCAAAAGCTCTCAGTTGACTAACCCGTTTCAAATCCAACCTTTTTCTTCCCTTTCAGGCAGAAGGTGTTTCGTGTGACTCCACAGAATGACAAGCAGGTGGAAATCATCAATTCCCTTGCCAGCAACATAGAGGTAAAGAACTTGGGGAAGGGGCCATATTGCATTTGAAAAGAACATTTCTCCTTTTGTTCAACTAACATATATCTTTTAAAAAAATAATCACGCAACTGAATTAAAGATCTAGTCTTGATTCCACTCAAGTCAGCTGGAGTCCAGAAGGAACAGGACAAAGGTGATAAAGCTAGAGCTATGCAAATACATTCTAATTCCTTTCTAGAAGGTCTGGATAATCCAATCTGAATATCAAAGCGCTTACCAGAATTTCTTAATAGAATAAGTTAATCTGAAATGCTCTATTCAGTGGGGGCTTTTAAGAATGTATTAGATAAAACATGGAAATTCCAACTACCAGAACTTTTACCATTACAGGCAAAAACATTCTGTTCATGTAAATAATCTAAAAATCCATACTCTCAACAAATTGAACTTTTCTTTGGCCTCAAGTCTCTCATGTCATCTTTTCTTCTCTGACTTTCCTTTAAAGCTCCCTTTCTCTCCAGCCAAGCTGCATGTTTCTTACTGACCTTGATGTAGATATATGATGACACGATGACATGAGAAAAAACAATAAAGACGGCAAATCTGTTTTCAGTATTTCTTGTTAGCTTTGATGTTGTAAAATAGCTGTTGGTGAAAAAGACACCATTATCTGTAGGATGAAAGGATGGTATTTTTTACGAAGTGCAGATGTGGAGAACTATCATTAACAGGCTAGTAGAGCATGCCCAAACAATGTTCCTTAGAGGAATATACTATTGGAATGGTGCTACCAATGTTAAGAATATTAATATATCAAGCTTGCTTTTAAGTGTTTAGTATAAAGGGATTGTTCCTTTTCTTTTTAGCAAAGGAAATATCCCTGGACTACCATTGTTTTACAAAGCAATCAGTCAGGAACGATACAGTAATATATCCTGGAATAGTCATCTCACTTGAAGACACATAGTTCACGAATATGCCCACCAGCCCCAATTTTCTTTACATTCACACGATGAAAGGCTGAAAAGGCATTAGATTGGCAAACCAGCTTTGCTTTCACTGGCCTTTAATAGCATGCTAAATCTAGAGATCTGGAAGCTAACTTCAGCAAAAATACATGAAATAGTAATAGCACTGTTTTTTGTCCACCCTGCACTAAACATATTCCAAAAGCACGGGTTCCTACACCAGCTTTAGTGAACTTAGTTTTAAAAGTGCTCATGCAGACAACAGTCCTTCCCAGCTGATTTATGTAAATTATTCATGTGGCATCCCCCTGCTACTGAGTCAGGAGTCCATTTCTGACTAATGCCTACAGGCAGAAACCTCCAATGAAATCTATACAAAGAGTGAAAGAAGTTGTAAAGATAGTTATAATACTCACAAGCCTGTATACTCTCAGATGCTGTGGAATACTTAGCATTTGCGAAAATGTTACTGCCATCTCCAGAATTCTGCCATATACATTGCAGGTCCTAATAAAAACTTCCTTATCAATTTAATCTTAATAATCAATTAATCTTAATAGTTTAATTGGGAGTTGGACTAGATGATCTCTACGGTCCCTTCCAACTCTAAAAAATTCAGTGAAATTTCCAGTTAAACTTTAACTTGATACTTCTGGCAAGCAAGGTCAGGTCAGTATAAAAAGATAGGAATTAAATTTGGTATATTAATCACAAACAACATCACCATCACACATACACCTACCTAAAATCATAGCTATATGTATATATTTCTTTATTTATGTATTCATTTGGCCTTCTTTCAGGTTGACTTTTGGCAGCCAGACTCTGTCACACTGGTAAGGCCAAAAATGCAAGTTGATTTCCGAGTTGAAGCTGACGTCTCTTTTGAGGTTGAAGATCTTTTGAAAGAAAGTGGAATGGACTATAGGTAAGTTTGTTCTCACTACTGCATTTTTGAGTAGAAGGAGATAAGTTCCGGGGGAAGCATGTTTGATCTTTTCATATAGGTCAACTGATCTTCCTGTCACAAACTTCATCTCTCCTGTGGATGACTCTACTGGCTTCAGCTTTCTTGTGGCAGTTGAAATGCACTGTAGCTGCTCTGAGTTAAAGGGGTGAGGTGAAATGTTGATCGAGGTAGGAGATGGGAAGCAAAGAGTTACTACTAGGAAATCCCTAGAGGTGAAAGCTCCCTACAGGGTGAGTACAGAAGGGACAAGAAAGATTTACCATTAAAGACAATTGCAGCAAAGGTCTAGAAAGAACCAGAAAGTACACCAGATGGGTTTTCATGATAGCATCAGGGAACTGAAGGCAGAAAATGTTGAGCCCCAAGGGTCACCACGAAGACCTTTCCACTGAATTCTCTAACCTGCAGAGCAATAGCTAGAGGGCCAAAAAAACCCCAACTGGTGACAAAGAGAAGACAATTGCCAGATGGAGGGCAAGGAAGTGGGGAGAACAGATTTCCAGAGCAGCCTTGGGGTAACTAAGGTCACACTGCAGATCCATGTCAAGGATTTCTCCAAAGAGTGAACTCTTAATTAGCTCACATATTTCATAAGTATATTACACAGAAGTAAACAAGCCCTCGATTTCCATGACTGAATACAACTGTACCATAAGTGGAGTGAATAGACCACTCTGCCACATTACACATCCCTGAGAATGGAATCATTGTAGTGAGTAGCACTAATGGGAGGGGAAGGAGAAAAGAGTAGGATCTGGCAACTGCTTATACTTCATATCTTGGAGTCACTATGCAAGCATTAATTGAGGATGAGAAGTTGACTTTGGGCTGCAGTGAAGTGGGGCTGTCTGTCTTCATTCCTCATTTAGCTCCACCTGAACTTAGCAAATTGGCTCGGCCCATCTTGATTATCGGGCTTCTTCAATGTGTAATAGATATTCTGTCAACATAATGTACTCAGACACTGAAAGTCAGTGTTATTTGATCAAATTCTCACAATTTCATTTGCTGGGTGGAGAGTTTTGTCTCTCGGCCCCATTTTTTTTGCCAACAGAACAAATTCCTTCATTGGACGCCACACAGCTCTCATTAAACATTACTTTTACGATCTACTAAATCCAAGGATAATCCATCCCTAAACTTACTGGCCTTGTGTTAACCATGTCTGATTTGGATGCTGCTGGGGGAACAGAATCTAAAAACAATTCTAAAACAAATCATTTTCAATAATGTCACAGCCCACATACAGCAGAGGAATCTAATTTCAGTGGAATTTCCTCTTTGGCAAAGGAGGAGTTACTCTACATGTGTTAGCTTTTCCTATAATATTCATGAACTCCCTCAGGTCCATGCACAAATCTTTTGATTGCAATAAAGGCCATAGTGTCTGGAAAGCGTCCCTGACAAACTTGAGTGGAGTGTCCTTGTGACAACCGAAGCTGTTACAATTCCTTTGAAGTGCAGCTGCAATGCCATGACATCATGTCAATGTAGTCATTTGCACTGTTTGTTCCGAAGGCTGGTGGCGCCTCACAAAGTGGCCTCCTGCTCTTCTATCCAAGTCACAGATGATCAAGGACATATCCTGGATTAATAAGATTTGTAAGAATGTTAATACAAGCACTGGAAAAACAAGAGGACTTCATTTTTTGATGGCCAAGGTTGGAATACAAGCAAAAGGTCCTCAAGAGCATGCTCAACAATGAGCTGTCCCTTTGTGTCAGTCCCAGGGAAAGATCCAGATGGGATGCTGGGGTTTTTCTGCCATTGTTTGTTCTACTTTAATAGCCCACCTCACATGCAGTGAAGCAGCTTGGAGGATGGATAATGCCACCTGCAAAAGAGCTGTCAAACCACACCTAAACTTTGGAAGCTCGGACTGATGAAGAACTTTGTCAGGCAAACCTCTCTGGATTGCTGCAGTCTAATTGTCCTCCAGTGCCATAAGTTCAAGAGAGGGCCCTTTTCCTGTGGAGGCAGAGGCAATCTGGCAACATGAGGTCAGCCCAAAGCTCATTTTCTACACACGCTCTGTCTCAGCATTGCCATTCTTCCTAAAGCAAACTTGGAGGTTTAACAAACCTACCCTGGAGGTTTGTTAGTATGGCAAAAAGTAGGCAGGTACTAATTAGGAAGAAGCTACTGCTCCCTGATCATTCTAGCAGCAAGGTTGAGGCAGGAAGAAGGTTGAAACTTGAACCTAATATATTTTATTTTCAAACACACAAATCAACCTCCCCACATTTCACTTTACAATCCATGCAGCCCTAATTCCAGGAAGACCCTGAAATGTCTGTCTGGTGCTTGCTTTCCTGCTAGCAAATTGTATATTTCTCTTCACACTTTTCATGGTGCCTTATTGCAGAGTTCTGATTGACAACCTGCAGGCTGCAGTGGACGCCCAGTTTGACAGCAAAGCTCGTACCACCAGTCACGGCTATGAAAAGTACAACAACTGGGAAACGGTAAAATCTAGAAGCTTGCCACTTTATTAGATTGGTGCCTTAGCCTCTGTAGGCAAAATTGCTTCTGATATGCTTCCAGCCTTCTTCCCTTGTCCTCTTCTGTCCCTTCCATTAATATGATAACTCCTCCAAACTCTCCTTCCTCTTCTCCTTTAGTGCTCATTACTGAGTTAATTTGTATAACCCATCCCCCTACACCAATTTCCTCTAGTTCTGCTCCCGCTGCTGCAAGGAAACCCTGGCAGAAATGCAACAATTAGGCTGACGTGCTTCACTACTAGTTTGCTCTTTCTTTTTCACTCCTCCTCCAACCTCCTCTGATAAATAACTTCATTCCATTCCTTGCCCCAATTCTAACTCTTCATCTTCCACCCTAAGATCTCCCCTCTTCCCTCCTTTTTTCAGAGCCATGCTCATTTTTCCTGACACATTATCTTGACCATGTCACTCTTCACATCTTTGCATCATGTTGCATCACCATCCTTATATTTAAAAGTATGACAATCTGCCTTTCATGTCTTTCCCTGCAAAAATCTTTCATTTTTGTGCCGATAATTGCCCACTGAGCACCTGTTACATTTTCAAAGAGGAAAATTTGTATTTCCTCTCCAAGTACTATCTGTAGATCATACACAGATCTAATCCATATTCTTCCACCAGAACTCTCCTTAAAAAAAATTCTCTTTTTACAAGGTTATTAAAAAATAAAAAACAAAAGCTCTACTGAGTGCAAAGATTATTCGCATGCAAAAAACCAACATCTATAATGTCAACCATTATTTCTAATATTTTCTTGACAGTTTGTCTAGAGATCTGTCTGCTGTTTCTTATCTTTTTCTTAGTTCATAGATAGATCTTTGGGCATGAAATGCTTTTTTGTGTGGATGTGGCAACTTTTTTGTGAGCTTCTGAAGGCACCTGTAACATAGGGAATCTGCTCCAATATTAAGATAATAAAGGCTACTATTACTTCCCTTAAATAATAAGTAGAATGAAAGAAATTTTCTTTTTTATCTGGCATTGGTGGACTTTTACTACAAATCCCTATCCAGCATTTCTGTCAGTATTTCAAGAATGATGACTAAAAAAAACCATGAAACTCAAAAACATTACAACATGTAGAAGATTTAAGGAATTCAATCTAGTAAACTTAGCAAGAAAAACAGTTTTCTTCTGTTAAGAGGGCTTAAGCGTTGACAAGGTCATAGCTACATAGGGTTAGCATTCAAAGGGTTTTGTAATCAACCAGCCATACTCCAATGACAGGTTTAAATAAATTCATACTAAAAAAATCAATTCAGACATACAGTACTCTAGTACAAGTAGGAATTGATTCTTGGAAATCTACAAAATGTATCAAATATTAGGTCAAGTTAGGTGCTCAGAAGGACTGTTTTGGCTTGAAGCCTGTGAATTATTAATTACTCTGAGGATAGAGACATCTATAAATTTAACTTCCTTATTAAACAGATAGCTGCTTGGACTGCTGATATCGCTGCACAGAACCCAGACCTTGTCACTCGCAGTGTAATTGGGGAAACATACGAGGGACGGCCAATGTACATTCTCAAAGTAAGTGCTTTCATTTCTTTGTGCCAGACTTTTCCTCTGTTAACTTCCACAAGTTTATGATGTCTGTTAAAACACCAATGATGCTAAGACAGTAATCTATATTTTGCACAAAATCTAATACATTTTGTTCAATACTGCTATGATTTGTTCAACTTTTAAGATTTTTTTGAAAAAGGGATATAATGAAATAATAGAAGTTCAGACATACAAATTTAACCGCACTCTTGAGAGCTATTTGAACAATCATCTACCTTTACATTCTCTCCATCTGTTGTTTGTAAACCCATTTAGTCTAAAAGGATCTCTAAATGTCAGTTTCTCTAGGAATAGGCAACAAATTTATTTGGTTTTGGCATAATTCTTATGAATAAATAAGATATGATGACTTAAATAAAGGTGAAAGAATCAAGATTACTCGCCCAAAATTGCATAAGCATTTACAGTAATATATCATTCAAGCAAACAAAATCAACTCTTAGAGACACTACAGGAAATAAATCAACAGTGCAGAAAAATCAAATAATTGGGGAGGGGTGGGTCGGAAAGCTTATCTACATTAATAAAAATGAAATTATTAAGAGCGTATTGTTTTTGCTAGAATATCATGATCAGCTACAGGTGAGAGCACTCCATAGATTTCCATTTAATCGAGGAATGCTGTATTTGGATGAAGTTTGACTTTTAAGGTCAGCAAGCTGAATGACTTGTTCTGCATACAAATTATTTTGTTTAAGACATACGATTTGTTGTTTTTTTATCCTAGATGGGAAAAAGTGGTCCAAATAAGAAGGCCATCTTCATGGATTGTGGTTTCCATGCAAGAGAGTGGATCTCCCCTGCTTTCTGCCAGTGGTTTGTGAAAGAAGTCAGTAAGCTTAATGATGAAAAAATATTTTACAAAATGCAACTAATTTTAAGAAAATCTTAAGTGAGCAGCAAGAGCTGAGGAAGCTGCAGATTGCCTTTTTACCTCTAAATACCTGTCTGCCCAACCCTTCTCTCAGCTCATATAGTCAGGATGTAACTACCTGAACCAGATCTTAATGGTGGGAACTGTAATCTTTCAGCAGCCTAAGGCTATCTAAAAGCATATGTAAGAGGTACTGACAATTACAAGGGTTACTTACATAGTCTATACATTTCTTTTTTGTACCTGTTGTCAGAGAAAGGTGAGAAACAAGCAAACAGGTAACATTATAAACATAGTCATGTTCTTCGTATAGGTATAAGGAGTAGGGAATAAGGAAATTCAAGGGCACATCAGAAGGCATCTAAATGCATGTCAGAACAGCTGCCTTCCCACATCAGGACCCGTATTCCCTGCAACCAGCTTTTCCGCAAGGCAAGGCAACAGAAAGGATGGAAACCTACCGTCAGCTAAGCACAGAGTGCACTGAGGAAATGTACCCAAGAGAGGAGGAAGGCTATAGATGAAGCTCCCTAAACTCCACTTGAGGACAGGGAAATGCTTTTACATCCCTTTGAGTTGCCACTTCAAATTGTACAGGATGGTTTCTAAAACATGAAACCATATTCAGAAAAGAGCTGCACAGGTTAGCTTCACCCAAGGCTGGTATACTTTAGGCCTCGAATTAAACAATTTTCTCTCCTTTGTCTTTTCCTTCTCCTCACCACCAGTAAAAGCAGGTGGGAGTTCTCAAATGCTTCACAATCTTCTCTACAGAGAATAGGTATATTCCCCTTCAGTACAGGGAGATCAACCAACTTACCAGAACAACTCAGTGATTGAATTTGAAATTTTGTAATAATTTCTATTTGAAGATTAGGGGGAAAAAATGGCAAACCCAAAAGCAGTAGCTGGTATCTAAAATGGAAGGCAAGGAAAGCCAAGGTACACGAGTGAGTCATGCTGGCAGAGGCATCGGCGGCAAGTATAACCTCAGTCTGATCAGACAGCCATGCGGTTTTGCGCAGGGAGCAGTGGAAATTGAAAGTGACATCTCAGTGGAGTCAATGGGAATGTGATTTCATTATCTCCCAATAAGGCTGCAGACAGCATGTGCTACCATTTTTCTCTTAGCAATTCACGTCACTACAGCTGTCATTTTCACTGTCTGGTCACTTAATTAATGGGTGTACCTGACACCAGCAGCGGCTCTGCTCAGTGGATCCAAGTGTGGATAGGCAGAAGTGCTTTAAAAGTGCAGTCCTCTGAGCATCATTGGTGGTTCACTTGAGACTGCTTCTAGACATAAAAGTTAGAAAAAACACCAGAGAAAAACATGAGCAAGGTGGACTGTTATATATATCTCCAAAAAATAATAACCCAAGCATTAAAAAAAAAACAGGAAAGAGTAAGTTCTAGTGATCTGAAATGGCTTTTCTAGATTCTACAGTCAATCTTCCCACTTGGTAGTCACAGGACAATGGATCCCTTTCTCCTTTGCATTCCTCCTTGTGTTGTACTTTACATCTGGGGAGACTAAAGGAAACACAGGTGCAACATACGTCTTAGAGCAAATTTCCACGATCATCGCATGTTCCCTCAACACTGATATAAATCTGTGAACAAGCATACACAGGATTATGGCAGGAATTCTTATATTTGTTATTCAATGTATGTGGCTGGAAAAGTGCAGGGAAAAATCTTCCTCCCTTGTGAACATATGCATCCCCAGCATTATGCCTGGAAGCGTGTAAGGATGTTCTTCAGAAATATTCTCTATAATTTTGGTTATTGATGAAATTTCTCTGCAAAACAGATATAAAAAAAACAGGGGAATAATGACTTTTCCTTCTCACATAAATTCAGTTCAAACCCATACAGTGTCAGGTAGTAGAGAGAACTTTGCTCTGTCTGTAAACAAGAAGCTAGTAGATGGAAATCTCTTTCCAGTGATTTAATACCCTGTTCAAATCAGCACTGCTTTACCATATTATTTATCTAACAGAATGAGATGGCTTTCTAACAGTGGTGTAGTTGGAGTCAGTGTAAATGCTCTAAGTCTATGTAATAACAATGAGCTGGATGATGTCACTCTGGATTCATTAAATCCAGACCCAGGCCTTTAGATCCATACAGATCTATGAATGCATCATCAGCTTTTTTCTACTTTTCTCCCATTAGGCTGTTGAGACCTATGGAAAAGATACTGTCATGACCACACTTCTTGACAGCTTGGACTTCTATGTTTTGCCTGTTGTCAATATTGATGGTTACGTTTACACTTGGACCAAAGTAAGTACATTCTTCTTTCTCAAGATGACTATTGCTGGAAAATCCAACTGTTAGAACTTTCTCTTAGTTTTGATCTATGCTTCATACATCAAAATGTTGTGTTTCAGGACCGCATGTGGAGAAAGACACGCTCTGAAAATGCTGGTAGCCGTTGTCGTGGTACAGATCCCAACAGGAATTTTAATGCTGGCTGGTGCAGTAAGTGTTTCCTAACAATATCTACAAGCAATCATATAGACGTGCAATAGAAGCATAATTACAGATTTTCCCTACTTGATGGTTGGTCCAATTCAAGCTTGAGCAAAGACCACCAGTATAGCATTGTGGAGCATCTTGCATTCAATTTTTGAGGCAGTTTTGGGAAAAAAAAATTTGGTTACCAGTATCATCAGTATTTCTACTTCTATGAACAAATATATATAAACACACACATATACATACACACTTTTCCATGAGTTCAGAACAGAAACTGAGCTTGCTTTTTTTTTGGTTTCACTTAGTGGACAGCGGTTTCTTTCGAGGGGTTTCCACTTGTGTCCTAGAAATGGAGAAGATATGCAAGGAGAGAATTGTTAAGTACTAAAGCAAAACAATATCCCAAATCATTTAGATAATACAGGGCTTTACATAAATACTCATGTTTTTTCAACTATGCCCACTCTACAGGGCATATTTATTTAATGCTTTATCATGTTGCCCAGTGTCTTAACTATGTAATAAAATATATGCCATATCAGAGAAGAGAATGTGTCAGTAGGATTTCCAAGGCTTATCTACAAAAGTGGTGTACCATAACTCTCTTAATAACCAGCTTTTTTTTTTATTAAATGCTCATTAAATTCACCTTTCTTCCCAGCTCTTGGGGCCTCAAAAAGCCCCTGTGACTCCACTTACTGTGGGTCTGCACCTGAGTCTGAAAAGGAGACCAAGGCTTTGGCTGATTTCATTCGTGAGCATCTTTCTACGATCAAGGCATACTTGACGATTCACTCCTACTCCCAGCTGCTACTGTTTCCTTATTCGTATGCTTACAAATTACCATCGAATTATGAGGAACTGGTAAGTCGCTTTGTTATTTTGACATACTGAAAAGAATAAGTAAAAATCATCACTTGCTATTTAGGTCCATTTAACTTCAAGCAGTTTCTTTAACATCTGGAAAGAATCTGTACTGTCAGTTTTTGAAAATACTTCAGTCTTTCATAGCAAGAACAAGGGAAACCCTGATGGTTTCAAGATAGTTCACGTACAGGATAAACTCAGGAGGCTTATTTAATTTCCACATACACCATGAATTTGCCATAAGGTCAGGTTTGTCTTCCAGTCATGCTACACAGAAACCCACTGTGCTGTGCAGCAGTGCTTCTTCCTGACTCGAGAGGTTGCTGTGTATGTAGCTTTAATACACTACATGAAACATTATACCCTGTAAGTCAAGCTAACAGCTTGATAGGTTGTAATAACTATGAAATGACTGAACTGGTATCAGCATCAGCTGACAAGGACCTCTGTTTACCACTCCCTACTGGACCTCAGTTCTCGCTAAAGTAAAATGGAGAAACTCCTACTGATACAGGTTCAGGACAACAAGGCAGTTTTTTAATCAAAATTATAATTAAAAACAATTAGATAGAAAACAGATAAAACATTTCAGTTTTGAGGCCTTTCTAAACAGGCCTGGATTCATACACACCTTTTATTTGCAAGAGGAGAGGATGAATGTGGAGTTTTAAAGGACAATGCCTCTCCTATTCATCCTAGAGAAACACCATTTAAGTAAGATAACAAGTCTGGAATTTTATTGGGGTTTTTTATTCTTAAAAACAGAGAGATGAGTTAAAACTATTACATGAGTATAAAAGTTGTAAACATTTTATAATGCAAAAAATCATCAATCACGAATAATAAAATGACTTCAGTTCTCTGGCATATTAGCAATTAGAAGCTGTCGGCAGGGAAAACAACACAGCAAACCAAAACAAACAAATCTTGATTCCCTCTCTTTCCTGGATGCTGCCAAAAGTCCAAGGCAACAACAATGCGTGTTGCTCTGCTGTGCAGGTTTGACAGATTTATGAGTGCTCCCAAACAGATGTCATGATTCTGAGGCACAAATACAAACTGGGGCCAACAGTGAAGTTTCTTGTGACATATTTTACAGTTTAAAAGAGAGGATTAAATTAAGATTAAGATTTTTTTTTCTTAATTTATATTGCAGAAATTTTTAATTGTAATTATTCCAGGGAACTGTAGTAATTTCTTGTCTTCAGTTTTCACAAGAGCTTCACATTTCACACATTGCAGTTCAGTCTAAAGTAATAAAACAACACAAAACCCTTGAAGCTGCTTTGTTGTCAAGATCACAAAGTTCCCATGTGTTAAAGATTTGCATGACATTCTGCCCAATTTTTTGAATCAAGAGCATATGTGATGAAACATAACTAAAAGTACAGCATGTTTCTCACAGTATTAAATGGAAAAAGTTTACATTGACAGCTCATTATTAAAACAATCCTTAATAATAAGAAAGAACCTATGTGCTTTTCTAGGTTTTCAAATTCTTTTAACCAATTAAAATTTTATATTAGCAATGTTCTATTCTAATATACAGTAAAATTTAACTAATCACCCATACTAAAGTTCTACAATTTTTATCAATAAAAACTCTCTTTTGCTGCCATAGAGGACAATTCTGCTATTACCATTCAGCATAAAAAAATAAATAGCAAAGGAATGCAGGCTATATATTTCTCTTCAACCATTTGATTTCACTTTGTTAGTTTTTCCAACATCACTTTATCCTATATTTTAAATCAGGCACACTGATCCCAGAGGGAGTTCCATTATTTCCCACTACAAAGCAATCACAAATCTCACGACCATGACAAGGTGACCTTATGAGTGTTTCTTCACTTCTTTAATTAAGGAAAAATATTTCCTCTATTGGTGATCCCAACAAAAAGACAGCAGGATCCCAGAGGTGTTCAACTTGTGCAGTATCTGATTTTAACAAGAGAAGATTTCTTGCCAAAAATCCTTCTATTGGAAAACAAGATCAGAACGTCACCCAATCAATATTGCCTGCAGTTGAGATAATTAAACAGAGAGGGCCTAAATCACTCCAGTGTCAGTGGATTAAATAGAAAGACTGACTTCAACAGGCTCTGGGTCAGGTTTGAAAGTGCAGCTTTTCAGCTTACTTCAAATAAATAAAACACGTTCATTTAAGCTGCAACTAAAGAAAATTTAAGATTTTCAATCAACAATTGTACTTACTTGAAATGAGACAGCTACCAAAAGAGATATTAATTTGTATGCCAATTGTTGTGTTTCATGTCCAAAAGTTCTGTCTAGATTTAGAATTTAGAGAAATGCTGAAGAATGAGAACTCAACTTCAAAGAGAAATTGTTTGGGCAAATAAAAGGATCATAAATCATTTTGAAAATGAAGAAGCAAAATTTATAGTGCCATTACCTTATCTTAGATGTTATTTTTACTCTGACAGATCTAATAAATTAAAGGAAATATAGTTGCAATTTCTTATCTCCTTCAGTGAGGAAATGGACATGTGCTTAAACAAAACCTCACGTCTGCTTATCATTAATGACATTTTCCATTGTCTTTAATTAAAGGTAGCATGATACCATGGGTTTTATGCTGCATTCCAGTATCTGAGATATAGAAGGGCATAAAAATTGAGTAATTTGAGATTGAAGACACTAAGTCTGAAAAAAAGAAAGATAGAGAGAGCACTTGCAACCTCCTTTCCTGCAAGCATGTCCTTGGGGCTCAAAAGACTTCTGTTCACAGCCTTGAGAAACCACCAGAAGGCATAAAACTCTTCTGGTTTTGGTTGCTCAGGTAGAACAGGGCACTCTAAGAATCCCAGACATCCTTTATGCTCCACTGCATTGCTACAGCAAATCAGAATAATCCCAATGATACTGTAATTTACTTTGAGTTGGGAATTAGAACTATCCCTCAACCACCCCCAGCCCTGGGGTTTAAAACAAGATGAAAGTCATATATGTCCCTTTCCTCCTGCAACTTTCCACTCTTCTCCTGAGATGGAAGAGGAGCACTGAGAATCTCAAGCCCACAGCTCACAAGGATTTTCCCAAAACTTTTCTCTCTTTGTTCAGTGTTGTTGTTTTGTTTCCCCCCTGCCCTCCTGGGGTGCTGCACAAAACTTTCACTGTTATCCAAACACTACTTGAACAACAAAAATAAAAATATTAAAGACAGGAAAATCTAGGTCAGGAATTTCTCAGAAGTTACACAATATTCTTGTGATGACACCCCTAAAGAAATATGTATTCCTTTTGGTGAATCACATTTTGCCTGCTTCATAATCCTCTTGACTTATGCTTTACTATACCCTGGAGTGTTACCCTGCATACAGAGTACACACTCAAATCCATCTCCTACAGAGAACAGAAGCATTAGCTTTTCACAATTAAAAAATGTGCTTGGCAAGACCAGTATCTCTCCACACCCCAAAAAGACTCTCTTCATCTTCATTTTACTATTCACACTTTTGTCCTCTTGCAATAAAGAACTCTGTATTTAATCTCACTTTTCATAAACAGTTCAGCCCATATTTTTTTAATCAGTTCGCATTTTGGCCTTAGTTTCCTATTAGGTCACCCTATGCTTGTCTCATTTTCAACAGACAAATCTAGCTTTGTCAGTTCTTGTTTGTATTTGAATTGGCTCTGAACTATGATTTGACAGAGCAGAGGAATGTGCATCGTGCCCTTCCTTCCCTTCCAGATTCAATTCCATCTCTCAACCAACAAACTCAGCACCAAATAGATGTCTGCAGCCAGTTCATACTCATCGTCAGATTAACGTATGTGTATTATTACAGTTTGGCAGGCTGCAGAAAAATATAATAATTTACAACCCGAGATAATTTTCTAGACCCAAGATTTCAGTTTGTATCACTTGAAGGCACACTGGCCAAATGAGCTATTGTTTAAAATTGCCGAAATTTACCTACCATATTAGGTTGGTCCAGCATTTCATTTGCTCTTGAGTGCTTAAAATAAGACACAGTAGAAAGTGGAGATATGCCCAGAGTCTGTGCAGCCTGCAAGAAAAGTGAATTTCAAATATATCGCATGACTTTGTGAATATCAGTCTGATTATTTAACCTGGGAGCAAAGTCTTTTTACTCCTGATTTTATTCCTAAATGTGTTTAAGATAGATGAAGACCTGTGGGTAAGAACAGCAAAAATCCTATCATGTAAGGGACTTGGACATACCAACGAGGAATTGCAACCTATGCTGTTGTTATATCGCACTAGCACATTGTGAACGTGTGTGATTGTACTACTTGCTTCAAGTAAATATTGGTAAAGTCAACTGGGAATCACAACAAACAAGAAAGTGGGCAGAAAAGCAATAGTTGCAATCGGCTTTACAACTCCTCCACCAAGTTTGTCACAACAGGTGTCCTACAAATGACAGTCTTACAATTGTGAAAAGGATGCCTTTAGTAGCAGCACCTTCCAGATGAAGCTCATGTATGACTGTTCACCTGAACTCAGTCACACTGGAAACTCCCTCACCAGGGACTGATTTCTTAAACACTCTGTGAGACTGCCACAGAGAAACAGACTTGCAAAGAAAAAAAGAAGCATCATATTGAACTCCTCCACTTGGCTGGATTCCCTGGACTCTTGGGGGACATGCTTAACTATGAGCAACAACAGAATAGTGAACTAAATTACACATCAGCCATGGACTGTTCTGAGGGGAGGCTGTTTTTATTAGCAAAACAGGAAGTCTCAGAAGTTTAGCTTCATTTGGCAAAAGCTAACTTTGCAAATACCATATTTTCAGACTTTCATTACAAAGGAAGTTGAGGGTCACTTAAGTAGCACATGAGACCAAGGTGAAGTCAAAATACAGTTTTCAGCCTCAGGCAAATCAGTTTGCAGCCCAGTGAGGGAGAGCAAGAGGTCCAGTCAATCAGTGAAAAGGCTTCTCCAGATCACTGTCAGGATGAGGGGGAAGGGAGTTGTCCACACGCAGCAGCTGCATAATCAACGTCCCTGAAGTCTTTTTAAGCAGCAGCAGTTTGCGGGCAAATCTAGCCTGATGATACAAGAGTAAAATGAGGGACATGCTCTCAAAAAAATTACCTATTAACACACAGAAGGTGCTCAGCCTGCTAATTTATCTTGTTAGTTCAAAACTCCAGATGTGGTGAGAAAGAGAGGCCAGTAACATATCTTTCATTAAAGGCTAATAACTGAAAAGATAGGTTTAAAGGTTGTGAATTATGTAAGATAATGGCTACTGAGAACACAACTTTGCTGTCTCACTGGCCCATGCACTCTACACAAGATTAAGCAAATATTAGTAATTGCTGTGTAAACACAGATGGGTGCTCTGCGCAGGGAGTGCTACCTTCTGCTGAAACCACCAGCTCTGTAAGTTCAGCAAGTCAGAAGCTGAAAAGCCATTTCTGCTCCCAGTTACAAGGAGTGTAATTTGGAGTTATTTCTAGGACTTGAGGACGCCAGTTGTTTCTCTGCTACTATAACTCTAAGCAAAATTTTCCTTGCAAGAGAGGGATTTTTAACAGTAAAAAACCCCAACAACAAAACAATGAACAAACAATCAAACCACAACAATTCAGTTAAGCCAGTTACACAAAAAGATCTAGAAAATCACTATACAGCAAAGAGTGTCCTTAAAGGTCAAAAAGATAGTCATGTTTCTCCTTGCAGCTGTATTCCAAATAACACAAAGGCTTTAAAGTCCAAACCACCTTTCAAAGCTAAATATAACTTTCCCTTTTGGAAAATGCTAGGCATACCTCCATATACATCTCCATGTTATTTCCTTTTTATGGATGGCTTTGAGTAATTGTGCTTTTTTAAGAAAAGAACAAAAATTCCTCCTATTTTGTATTTATAGTCACAAATATTTACTTCATTTTCATTATTCTTGCTAGTTTATATTATATTATTATTAAGAGGTGACTTTACTTCCTAAAAAAAAATAGATTCCAAAACTTCTAATAATGTTCAATTTCATGATCAAATCATAAACGTTCAGCCACGTTTTTCACTTAGAGAGGGTCATTTAAAATACCACCTTGATCTCCATCCTGGAGAGCTTGAGGAAGTTGTTTATTTGGATTCCAGGCTCCTAACAGCTGGAAATCTCCGCTGGTCTTTCTACAAATCTCTCTTTTTACAGCTTCCTGGCCAATAATAAAATATCCCTCAGGTAAAAAGATTTCCTGACGTACTTTTTCTGGTATCTATTCTGGTATGATTTAAAGCCATCATCTGGCAGTTGAATGAAAGGAATGCCCCATTCTTCTCAAAGAGCAGCTCTGCTTTTCTATTGTCCCTACCAAACACAGTTTATGAGAGAGATATCAAATACTAATTATCAATAGGTCCATACATAGTATCAGACTATATTTACATATTTAATTTCCACTTTGCATACATTTAAAAAGAGGAAGAACCAGTTTACATTTAAAAATTCATCTACTATTGAGAGAAGATTTGGCTTAATCTTAGATGCTGGTTAAATGTATATGTTATAAACAAAAGATGACTGAAGAAAACACAGTATCACTAGCAGATAGTCTCCAACATCTACAATTCCCTCAATGTGTGTTTAAAATTACTATGGATTTTAGAAAAGTCAGCTTGTTAAGGGATTAAAAAACCCCAACAAAACAAACAAATAAAAAAAAACCCCAAACCTCAACAGTGGAGAGACCTCAGCTCCCGCAGTTGCTCTGAATCCAAGATTATGAAATGCAAGGCAACAACATTCTTCCTACATCTGCTTGCGTACGGACAATCGAGAGGCCAGAAACCAAATGCCATATTCAAGTACAGCCAATGTTATAGATGGAAGGACAAGCTTCAAGTAGTCTTTGGTCTGCTGCCTTTAAATATACTTAATGTGCTACCCGACCACAAATTCCTACAGCAAACTCACATAATACTAGGATGTTTAAAATCCAATATTTTGGAATGGGGAAACACTTGCAATTCTGCAATAAAGCAGGCTGGCAGTGCTAATGCAAACATACTTTGATCCTATTTTGTAGAAGCTGGAAAAGCTCTCTCACTTAACTAAGATTTTCTAAACATGTTGCCCAAGATGCCATTTCAAGTAATTCACAGGAATGCTTGAAGCATACAGATGAATAGAGAATATTTTACAATATATCTTCCACTGGGAAGTAAGCCAGAGAATAACCAACAGAGGAAGAAGGGACTGGAGGAAATTCCTGGAATACTAAGCCATTCAGCTGAAAGCTATAAAGATATGGCAACCCATTGCTTATTCTTATACAGAACATCTGCTTTCAAAAATCATTCATATTTATCATCTGTTAGTAATAGTTTTCATGTTTTATTACCAACATGCTGTATAATGAAGAATGGGAAAAGGACACGTCCCAAAGAAAAGTCTGTAATTTTCCTTAATGCAAAAGTACATAGCTTCATAGTACTATTGATGGGCCTGATCCAACCCTCACTGAAATCAGTGGGAGTTGAGCGAGTCCCTCTGTGCACAGGAAATAAATTGAAATTAATGAGAGTACATATGGTTCCAAGGTAATTTCTGCCTTTTGCTGGCTGTTAATATTTATAAGACCTTAATCTGATTCCACTTGTATCAGTGTTCAACTCCACTGACTAAACTGACTCTACTCTAGATTTATAGCTGCAAAAATAGAAGAAGAAATTATATTGTATGTTTGCAATTTACCAAATTATTGTTATTCTCTAAGATTCTCATACCTCTAAATGAGATTCCTTCTTTAGTTTTAATATTATACAAGCTTTTTCTAAGTAATAAAAATATACTGTTACCTATTGTCCCCTTACCTATCCAAAGTATACTGGACTATACACAGCAGGCTGTACATCAATAGAGCAATACACAGACTGGACTATACTCCATCAAAGCTTGGAGAATGAGCTCTTTACTGATAAGCTCTTTTCACAACAACAGGACAAGCTCTGCCTTGTCGGCTACTGACATCTAGTCATTCTGAGATGCGAACAACAGTTTTAAAATAAAAACTTCTCAAGCATGGCTTTTCACTGTATTCAACAATGTATTTTCTTAGATTCACTCAGGAAATCTGCACTTAGCATTCTTCTTTTCCTACAGAATTCCATTGCTCATGAAGCATCCAAACAGCTGGCCAGTTTGTACGACACCAAGTATACATATGGCCCAGGAGCTACAACTATCTGTAAGTACTGGCCTAAATACACTCACCAGCTATATTAAGTGCTACCTTGACTATCAAATGCAGTTTTCTAGTGATTCTCATTCTTCTTCCAGTTTAGCTTATTTACATTTGCTTGCATGCATCAGCTGGAACAAAGCTCACAAATGGCCTAAAATCACAGAAGTTTTTCCATGAGCAGGAAAAATCAATCAATTCACTGAATGTTCCTTTTTTTCTCTGTCCTTTCTGCATTTCTGGCTACGTGACATGACTCTAAAGTATGTCACATTTCAACATGTAGCTGCACTTTCCCAGTTAAGATTTATTTTATTTTTTTATCAACAGATCCTGCTGCTGGGGGCTCTGACGATTGGGCTTATGATCAAGGCATCAAGTACTCCTTCACTTTTGAGCTCCGAGACACTGGTAGATATGGTTTCATTCTCCCTGAATCTCAGATAAAGCCAACCTGTGAAGAGACTCTGCTTGCTGTTAAATACATTGCCAATTATGTCCTTGAGCACTTGTATTAGAATGGAGTTCTAAAAACTATTAAAGAAGGTTTTATTCAAAGATGCCTTCTTTTTTTAATTCCCTAAAAATAGGTTTTTATTTCTTGTTACTTAATGTTCCTAGTCATATCCTTAGTCTACCACAGGTCAATAAAACTACAAGGTGTCAAGAGAAATTATATGTATATGTATACATATATATATATGGCAACCGATATAGTCAAGGGTCAATAAAACTACAAGTTGTCAAGATAAATTATATATAGAAGGCAACTGATACAGTCAAGGGGGTCTAAAAAGAAAGACCACAAGAAGCTTAATCAACTTAAGGTAAAGGTTGCCTTAACAGTCAAAACTATCCTAATTTAATCCAGAGAGACAGCAGAGCATTAGAACTTACACAGCCTGAATGCTAAATGGAATGAAAACAGCGAGGTGATTCATAGAAACACACTTTCATCCAACCACTCACTGCCTTAACAGCAACAGTAGCAAGGAAAAGTTCACATCACGTTTCTAAAATGATGTTAGCTGTGATATGCTCTTGTGAACTTTCTCAAAACCCACCCTGGATCTCCCCCATCACTGAAAACTAGTCTGGATCCAAGGTCACTGCTGATCCAATCTGAACTCAGTGCTGAAGTTTATAATTACTATTAGTTTTAAAGACCAAGACATGATACAAATCCTGTTATAAACTTCCCTGCATGTAAGGCTTTCACACTCACTACAGTAGCATTTCTCAAAATATTCTGAGAATCCTGGTACTTCCTGAGGCCCCACATGTTCCTACTGTCATGAGCGGAAGAATCATAAACAGCCATAAAGACTAAGTCTGGTGATAAATGATGACTGTTTCTTTCATGAGAAGCTGTAAAGAATTATCCCCTCCCGATCAATTTTCTGTACAGGTAATGTGGGTCTGATTGGGTCAGAGTGATTGAGAGTGATAAATAGCCACTCTGGGCAGCTTCCTCACGCAGCTGCAGAAAATGTGTTTGGCATTCACTAATGCTGTTTAGAGCTTGCCTAATATGGGACACACTCCACAGAAAGATGGGGAAAAACCTTATGTCAACACAGAACCTGGCTGGTCTCCCTGCCACTGCTGGAAGCTCTGAACAGAGACTTCCGTTGCCTGTTGGTGCTCCTGGAATTAGCACTGTTCCTGGCAGGTCCCCAGCTGATGCACTCAAAACAGCCTGTGAAATGCACCTTATGGATAAAATGGTTCTCCCAAGAAAATCACTACATTTAGACCTCTCAAAACTAAGTGTTCTCCTTTTTTGCCTCTTCTCTGTGCAGAGAAATAGAAAGGCAAGGTCCAACTTAAAATGACATTTACAAGAAAAAGAAAGGAACGCATCCACTAGCCCACTCCGACGAGCCCAGCAGCACTCAGATTAAATCAGTCCTCACACATGACTGATCCATCTGGTTTTGATCATTGGTGAAACTGAACCCATGTGCGAAAGTAGCACGCACCAGTAAAAAAGACATGTAATTCTGTTTTGCAAAAGAAGTGGGGGGAAGGATAATCAACATTACTAAAAATAGCACAGGATGCAAGCAGAACATACCGGCCAGGGCCAAACATGTCAAAGGGCAGAAAAATAAATTTCTCAGAATATAAAACATTTTGTCTAATTTTAACTAAGCATTAACTGGAAAAAGGGAAACATTGCACCCATTTTTAAAAAAAGTAGAAAGGAGGACCCTGGGAACTACTGACCCATCAGCCTCATCTATGTGCCTGCAAAGATCATGGAACAGATCCTCCTGGAAGCTATGTTAAGGCACATGGAGGACAGGGAAGTGACAGACAGCATGACTTCACTGAGGTAAAGGCAAGGCCTGCCTGACCAATCTCATGGCCTGCTATGTTGGAGTGACTACATCAGTGGACAAGAGAAGAACTATGGATGTCATCTACCTGGACTTCTGTAAGGCCTTTG
>JAOQGH010000051.1:14786317-14834083 GCA_025769975.1 Gallinago jamesoni | reverse complement strand
AGCAACCTGATCTAGTTGAAGATGTCCCTGCTTATTGCAGGGGGGTTGGACTAGATGACCTTTAAAGGTCCCTTCTAACCCAAACTATTGGATGATTAACAACCACTCAGAGACTATCCTGACTACAACTGTATTATTTTGGAAGATATAACAGGCCTTACACAACTGCAAGCTGAATTGTTGATACCCAGCACCATTCATCACTAGGAAGGCTCTGTGTAGGACTGCAGACAACCAAACATGCAACTACAAATATTGTTGAGGGGTAAGTCACAGCACTCAGCAGCTCCAACAGTTTAAGGTTACTCCAGTTGACTTAAAACTGTGACTCTGTGGCAGGATTTGGTACCTCTGACATTCACAAAGTCAAATCACAGCAAGGCGGTGATACGCAGTCTTTCTGTGCCTTCTCCACAGATGGCAATCCTTAGCACCTCTGGTCAAATTACATAGATGCAGAGGAGAAGAGCAATTAAATGTGATATATCATCCACGCAGCTTGGAACATAAACCAAAGAATATATAGGAGAAATTTAAGCATGAATGGACATTCTGCTAGCAAATAAACTGTTAGAGACACTAAAAGAAAACACAGAGAGGAAGCAAAGGTTCAGCAACAAGTCACAATGCTTCACAGTTCAGCATGGCTTTCAAAAAAAAACATAGAAAAGCTATATGCAAAATGATTGATAACATATTTTCAAAGATGTTATCATCATTATTTGGAATCAATTCCTCAGTTATGAAATAGTTTTTACACAGAATCAGGAGAGACACAGGAAAAGAAATAACAGCATATTATATGGATGATGGAGGTACACTTTGACATTTGTAACAGGTGGTCAACAGATTGTTGAAAAATCAACAATCCTAAAGAAAAATTTCCAGTGTTCTCCAAACTGAATCTTTTTCTTGCTTTCTAAACCAAAATAAATCTGTAAAGGAACAGTAAATATTTTACCAGTGTTAAAATATAAATAGAATCCACCTCACAAACAACCTGTGTTTTTTTGACTTGTCTTTCTTTGATTTCGCAGCTTAAACTGAGTCTTTACTGTGAACACTATAAGCCTACAGTACAGTTCCATGACATATAAGAATATTTTAAACCATAATCATGTTTATGAAAAAAAAACCAAGAAAAAACAGGGGAGTAACTGCAGCCCCAACATACCTGGGAATTTTGTCAAGAATGGAGGACTCTATCAAAGGAGTGCCAGCAATGCGTACTCACAGCAGGGAAGGCCAGCGGTGTCCTGGGCTGCATTAAGCAGAGTGGTGCCAGCAGTTCAAGGGAGGTGGTCCATCCAAGGCCAAATCTGGAGTGCTGTGTCCAGCACTGGGCTTTCCAGTACAGGAGACAGGGACACACTGGAGCAAGTTCAATGAAAGGCCATAAAGTTGATTGAGGGACTGAAGTATCTGTCATTCAAGGAGAGGCTGAGAGAGCTGGCATTGTTCACCCTGGAGAAGTGAAGGCTCAGGGGGATCTTATCTATGTGTATAAATACCTGATGTGAGAGTTTACAGAAGACAGAGCCAGGCTCTTCTCAGTAGCGCTCAGTGACAGGACAGGAGGGAACGAGCACAAATTAAATCACATGAAACCCCATGTGAACACAAGACAAGACTTTTTTACTGTGCAGGTACCCAAACGCTGGAGTAGGTTGCCCAGAGATATTGTGGAGTCTCCATCCTTGAAGATGTTCACAATTTGACTGAACACAGCCCTGGGCAACCTGCTTCAGTTGACCCTGCTTTGAGCAAGGGGTTGAATTGGATGGTCTGAAGCAGTCCCATCCAGCCTCAGCTGTTCTGGTCTGTTCTGGCCCTGTGAGATTAATCTCTGCTTGATGCAGGTCAACCAAGGACCAAGATGAACAATTTCAGATTTCCCTATGTTATTTATATTGCTCCTTTATTTAGATAATTAGAAAAGTATCATTCTGTTTTCTTGGTTAAAAATCACATCAAAAAGCTGCCATCTTTCTCGTATTAAGCTATTGCTTAGCTAAATACATTCAAACAGTCAATTCACCCCGGTGCTCCAAAACTCAAAAGAAATTAAGAACTGATGAAGTGTTTTAAAGCCTATGTACTGTCCAGGAGCCAGTCTCACAGGAGTGATACCAGAGATAACAGATCACTCACACAGGAAACGTCCCTTCAGTACAGATGACAGCTACAAAGGTGTGACAAAGGCAGCACCAGACACATTCCTGATTCTTTAATATATTAAGCAGGTAACTCACACGAAAATATGAATGAAGTACCCTAAGTACTAACAGTTGTGTGAGTTAAACACATACTTCAGGGGAATATATTTCCAAGTTTGCTCAAAGTTCTCAAGCAGCTGCTGACACATAGTGGTAATTCAGAGAAGGAAACTTTTGTGTCAATTATCCAGGCTCAACTGCCTCAAAAACTGTGCTAGAAATGAAACCTATTCTTACAACTCAGCCTGTTCTGAACTCTGCTTTGCTGACATATGGCCCCAGTACACTTCCTATCACTTTGAATTTATCCAAGGACAGATGTGGGCTTTGCTGTAAAACAGGTTGCCTCTGTGCTCCCCACTGCACTCGGAACAGCTGCATAGTCTTTTACCAAAAGAGGAGAGGGGACAGCCAAATGCCACTTTTGAGAATGGGATTGCACCCCTATTCTGTTACAGAAAGCATGCTAGGCTACTTGCGGTAAACTTGCAACCACAGAAAAATAGAGAATTTGCTATAAAAAAGTGAATATATACAGCTTAGCCAAGAAATACAGAAATATTGCAAAACATGTAAAGCTTTTTCTTCAAATCTTTTTAAATTAAGCACTCAAGTTTCTTGGCAAACACTGAAGCTTTTCCTTTCTGAATTTAAGAAAAGATCTAAGATGCTTAACTCTGGAGTTCTTCAAGGAAAATATGAATCATATTGCTTTTATATAAAATCAACTCCCAATTTCCTGACTTCCTGGGAAAAAAAAATAAATATCAAACATTCATGTTTCTCTAATGCATTAATAAGTTAAGCCATAAGAACCAGCATAAAAACTATAATGGATTAAAAAAAAAAAAGAAACATTTCAGGAGTAATGGCTATCATCCCTGCAGATCGCTGTGCTGCTGATGACATGAGAGAGTGAGGTCATACAGCACAGCTCAGTGTCACAACGATCAATCAGTTCGAGTCCAGAAGTGATACAGCTCAGACCATCTCTGTTCCTACCAGGCTTAGGCCATAATCTAATCAATCTGCTGCAAAAATCAAGAGATGTTAGTAAACTTTAAAAATTGCAAACAGAACTCAAAAGACAAATATGCTGTGATGCAGCACTGACATCACTGTTGACATGTATATTCCATCATCACTCATCAGCATAGCCCCTTCTCTGGCACTGCAAATGTGCAACATTCTCAGATTATGAAACTTTAAATACAGTGGTAGATGCAAAAAGCCTACTTTTCACTGATAAATTGTGTGTGCATAAAGATAATAACCTCACGTATGTTAAGTTTTAGAAGTTCAAGTGTTCAACTTGGCAGAAATATTCTAATGTCGATGTTTAAAGTACATTTAAATTCAGAAACTGAGAATTTTTTATCTTAAAAAAATATCCTTCGTATGACAACAAATCCTCTGCTCACCCATTCTCTCCTGGGTAATGCCACCAAGGTCTGTGAATTCACTCTTCATCCACCACTCTTCATCCTGGAGTAAATGAAAGGAAAAGCAGGTTCTCCTTGTGTTATATTCAACTAATGAGTTCGGGCCTATTGAAATCAACAATTATTTCACTCCAAACCTAAACTGAATACAGCAAAAGCACAGGAATTTCACTGAAGTTTTTTTTATGTTGTTTTTCACACAGCTTCTATTAATTCTTCAATGATTTTTTTTTAAATGTGCCCAGAAATTGAATGAATAAAGACTTCAAAAGGGAATGTTCATTTTATACAGACTTTCAAAAAACTTGTCTTAGATTTTTTTCCACAAATGGAACTGTTCATGACCTGAAGGCTTTCATTAAGGATCATAAATAGAACATTTCCTATTCGAGTGGAACTGGAATTCCTAATGACACAATGTTTTATACTTTCCCTCTCTCGATATGTATCGTTGAATCACATCTGAAAAGCAACAATATAATCCTTATAAATGTGGAATATCTTTTCTCCATTTAAAAAGAAGGCTGAATAGAAAATACTGCTTTATTTCTAGCTTTTGTCACCACTATTTCTTTGCAGTTTCACCTCTCACATCTCTGCTATAAGTTATACTGTCACTGACAGCAGCTGTCGCACAACGTATTCAGCAATAAAAAGTTTAGAAATAATGAATTATTTTAAAAGATTCTTAACACAAAATGAATTTGCATTATATGCTTTCTAAATTACAAAATCCATTACACCTAAGAACTTAAAAAAAAAAAAGAAATTCAAATTTGCTTTTAAAAAAGCCCTACTACACTATACTCACACTGGACTTCATTCCAGTACCTGTGTATTTTGGAATTCATGAAGAAGCTAATTTTCTAGGATTGTAATAACATCTAAATAACAGCTAAAAGAGGAGAATTTAATTGTTAAACTGCATAGCCCAGTATAAACTTCTGGCTAACTACTAGTGAAAAAGTACTTATTGAGAGGCAATTCTGCATTTTATGTGCACTAAAATATTCAAGTTTATTAAAACCTAAAATATCAAAACCAGAAAGATTACAGTACCCTCATGTTAACTTCAACCCAGACTAAACACTCTGTTGTTTTATATTTACACCCATAGAACATATTAAGTTCTCCTACACTTAACAGCTGTAGTGAAACTTTCTTCCTGAAGAGAGTAGGCGTCTGCCATACCCATCAAAAAAGGAAAATCATGAGCTTTGTTATGCTGCCATGCATGCAGAGAAAAGCACCCTGACCCCTCTACACAGAAAGCAGTCACAGCACAGTGCTCTGTGTGCTCAGAAGCCTTTACCAAACCTACATAACACTGTCCTTCTACGGGCGGGATAGGCACCTCCTTCTGCAAATATCCAGTGGAAATATGCTCTCTCCAGTGCTGCCCATCAAACACGACAGTCTGAGAGTCCATCACAATCCTGAGCGCCTTTAAGCTTTTGTACTTTAAGCATATAGCTTCAAGTGATGTGTTTTCTCTCCTCTCAGGACAGGCTCCAGGTTTGAGAATAGTTAATCGCCTTCAGATTTGTCTGAAGTTGGAGCCCTGGCTCAGTCTTTCCTAGAAAGAGATTAAAATTATTTAGTTGTCAGTTCTATTCATCTCACATTGACAACAATGGATGTGTTGTGGATGCTGAAGTGTGCATCACTCACAGAGATCTCCAGCCTGTGAAGTACTCGGCTCAACTGGGAAGACAATTTACAGAGCACAACGAGAAACAGCACTGCTTGTTCATTGAAGTGATTGTGTTTTCTAATAGGGAATGAATCAGTCCTAACAGACTCAGTCTCATACCAGTTTTAGTTCAATTAAATATCTTTAGGGGGAAAATACATGATCAAACACAGTATCAGCACCGTATCTGGGGACTGTTGATGGATACCATGTATTTATTCAGGCTACTGGACCTCTTTTAATGTTTTATTATCTTTGCCTTGGTGACGACTTTGTGTCTAGAATCCGAATTACTGGATTAGCACAAATCAGCTGGAACCTTCCCTTGCTTTTCACATCCTGCCAGCTTTCTGCACTCTTCTCAAGCAGGGTCTCTTTCTCTGTCAAACTCTGTAGACAAGTACTATTTGTTGGACCTCATGGCCTTGGATTCCGAAAGAAATTGTCCTGCAACTTATTTGGGACACTTATCCTGAGGGATTTTGAATGTCTTCTGCCAAAAATCTGTGGTTACTTTTTGTGACACTGTTTTGCTCACCTTCCCTTATTCGTTTTGAAATAGAATTCAGGAGCCAATACTGCTCCCACATGAGCTTTCAAGAGCTCTCCTGGCATGTTTGCCTATTTCATGTTTAGTTTATGGCAAAATAAGTTAGATAAAGTTCATTAAAGCACATTCAGTACTATGCACACAGAGCTTACTGAACTCAATGGGAGATAAAACTAAGCTCCTGATAGGACTGCATTCTATAAAACAATTCATCAAAAAGTCCACCACGACTCATGGGATGTGGGTGTGTGTGTGTGAGAGATCTGAATAACTTACAAATTCTGTTGAGTTTCCCTCAGGCAAGCTTAGACAACAACAAACACCTTCTCCTCACAGCTGTGTGTGATGGAAGGTTGCTGCTTGAAGGCTTTTTTGAGCTAACATGTAGATTTTAAAGAGGAAATTCAGCTGGGAATTCAAAATCAGAAGCAAAAGCACAAGCACAGAGACTGGGACATTCCTGGATTTAATGGGAAAATGTACTTTCTAGTTCCTGGAAGCACATTTCTCCTCTTACTGGAGTAAATTCAGAGGGGAAAAACAAATCTACAAAAACCAAACCACAAACGAGTCCTTTGCCAGCATGTACAATGGTGGTTACTACAGACAGAACCTTTCAGATCTGCAGTGCTTAGTGTTATGAGGCACACCACAGCTCAGCAACCTTCAGGCACTTCTACCTCTGCTACTCCAGGGTACATTAGAAAATTCTTTAATCTGTTACTAGTTGCTTTTGTTTCAAGCAGAATCTTAATATGAAAGACTTCAAGAAATTGAGACACTGCATTAGCTGTGTGGTGAAACAAGATGCGTTCAGACCTCATTCTTCCAGAAGAGCCACTTGACTGAGCTGACTGAGAGGACTCACTGAGCACACTCATCTTGAGGCGAGACACGGCTTCTCATGACATCTTGTGGCAGCATGACAAGCCAACAGGGGCTCTGTTTTCACAAGAAGTCATTTAAGATGTTGCAAAACAGCAAATTACAGAAAACCAAACACGCAACAAAAAGCACCAACTTCTAATCAAATGAAGCTGAACAGACTAGCAACACTAAGTCAGAAAATTTCCCCATAAAAATATTTAAAGACACAAACTATAAAATAATAAGACCATTATTTTTTAAGTAATACAATAAAGTCAGAAAACTGAAACAAATTCAGTTTGAAGTAATTCAAACAACATGTGAGCTACAGATCTAAAGACAAGTATGTATTATTAATGCTCAATATATTTTTACTCATTCTAACTAGAAAATCAGAATCTCCTTTTCAAACTGTGCCTCACGGGAAGAGATTGGCAGAAGGGAAAAGCTTCATTGTCCAGAAACTTTATTACAAGCTGACTCAATTAGGCTAATTTATGCTTACATTTATGTTGCATGTAACTGAAGAAAAATCAAAATAGCCAATTATATTTGCCACTTGTTTTCCAAATGTGTTCTGAGAAAAAAATGTCTTTTAATTATACCTGAAATAACACAAATTGTGGTTCAATACTGTCCTAATTGAAAAGTATCAGTCCTAGAGGAATCTATAAATGGACCACCTTGGAAAGGGAGTCAGAGATAGCTTTAATTAAATAAAATTAAACTAAACAAAATTACTTAAGATAAAGTCTTATTTCTGAAAACATACTCATTCTCAAGGCACTCAAAGATGTTTTCCCAGTCATTAACCGAGCAATACTTAATTCACACCATTTTTTGATGGAAGGTATTTCACTTTCTCTCTATGCAATTTGGTGTCTGATAACCCTGACTCAGCCCCTCACAAGGCTACTGGAACAGCAGTGGATTTTCTTGTCAGGGCAGCAGCAACTGGCTTTGTCTAGACTTTGTTAGAGGACAACAGAACACAACACAAGCAGATTTTATGTAGTCAGAGATGAGCACTGGAGAACAAGGAGAAAGGTTCTGGGAGGAACATCCTACTGAGCTGCTGTTCCTGCTGAACACTGAAGAAAGGGTTTTCAAAAACAAACATCTGCTGTAGCACCTTCAAGGCAATAAAATTCTACACGAGGAATAACTCATATTTGGCCTTCAAATTTGAACTTGGTTGTTCATTGCACCTTTCTGCTGTGGCTGACTTTGGTAGAACTATATTTCATTCAGGTCATGCACTCTTAGATTACAGCTTCTACCAAAGTCAGCCACAGCAGAAAGGTGCAATGAACAACCAAGACCCTCCATTGTGCAGAGGGATTCATGTGAAAAGCCATTCCATGCAGTCCTGTTCCCATTGAGAAGCACCCTCTGGAAATCCAGGTGAAGGTGCTCCTGGGAAGGAAATGAAAGAGGACAGTTTTAAGCATAGTCTTTACTCAGCTGTTCCTTACCTGTAAAATGGTACAGCAGTGCCATTGGACTAGTGGAAAACTTAAGCAAAAATGCCTTCAACTGCATTGGAAGGCATTCATATGAAGCAAATAACATCAGTCCTGCACAGAGAGGACTTATTCCACTAGATCCCTACTTTGTTCTTAAGATAACTATAATTATTTTGTAAAATTTTTATTATTTATAATTATTTCATTTAAAAGATCTAATCTATATCCTGCAAATACTGCACGTTTGAGACAGTATGACATGCAGCATGCTGCACAGAACTGCTTTCAGCAATCATCTTTGCCCCCTCAGAATATAAAAGCATACTAATTTTGTAGTCACTAGAGGGAGCCATCTGGCATTTTACTTGTGCTGCTCTTCAAGTGTTTGAAACTCATATTTCATGGCTCTGCTAAAGGAACAGATTATTCGTTTCAAATCTAAACACATTAACTAGTAAGCATTGCATAGAAGAGTTTAGCTACCTATATTTTTTTTAAACATTCTGTAAAGAATCATAATAGACATTTAAATAACCTTCACATAGAAGCTAAAATAATCGTAAGAGAACATTACTTCACTGAAGTAAGTACATCTCTGTCTTCGAAAGCAGGTCAGGAAGCAGAGTGGCAGGAAGATAATCTTCATAAACTGTGGAACCGATACACAAGAAAGCATTTCTCCTGTTTTTGGAAAGCAGTTTCTGAAGGTCAAACTTTCATCTTCATGTGACACCATCTTCAACTGACAGGGAAGTAATATATCTTTTCTGCCTTTGTACTGCAGACATTGCTGAAAATACATGGTGGTAAAATATGCATACTGTAACTTTATGGACTCTCTAGACCTAGATCATTTGTGCAGAAATTAGAATGGAACATAAAAAACTGCTCAGTTCTGATCTACAATGTGCTATTGAAACTAAAACATGAAGCATTAAGACAGTAGGACCTGCAGGAGATCCCTCTGGCCAACCTTAGAGTAAATTATAGATGTAGTTGATAATGAAAGACTTTTGTGATCCGTTTTTCTTTCAAATTCTGTTTTCAAGAATTGACCACGACTAGCTATGTCTGTAATGGGACACTATACCAGGATCTTCAGATGCCTGAAGTGCTTAGTCCTAAGTTTGTGTGTACAGCTCTAGAATACACAAGGTCATGACCAATCTGCCTAACCTAAACTTTGATGGTGTCGTCTTGTGCAGCACTGGTGGCTCTGTCTGGAGGTGGAAGAAAGAAGTTAAGATCTCTTGATTCGCATAGTTCAAACAGTTTAAGGTCTGAAAATGAGCCTCGAATAAGCTTTATGCTAGAAGTATTTTACCTCAGCATGCAAATCATAAATTAATTCTTAAAAATTGAGTATATGACCCCCAAAAAGAAATTGTCCCTTTCCTTTATTGTAGCTTCTCATCCAGTCCGGATAGAACATGTGTTGTTGAGAAAGAAGCAAGGCCTGTTTTCAGTTTGCACCATTACTGAAACCATAGGATACAAACACAGCCAACCTTGAATAACCTTCCTCTGTCTGCACAGTCACAAGCTGGGACTCAACACTGACCTTAGACAGACAAGAACACGGAGGTCTCCTCCTCCAAGCCATGAGGAACAGTTGCACCATCTAGTTATCCCAAAAGGGAGAGCAGAGGAATTGTGTACATTGTTAGGGAGTATCTGAATATATCCATTCCCTTGTGCAAAAGCTATTTTGGATAGGAACAGGCAGGAAACATGAAAGCAGACAATAAATTAGGCCATTGCTTCCCAAACATGATAGACATTTTGAAGCCCAGGACGCTTCTCTCTGCAGTCTTCACTAATTTTTTGGTACTTCACCTGTAGTCATATCAGGCCCTACACTTATGTGAAAGTACTAAATATACTCAGTCAGGAGCAGAAATCCCAGAGACTGCAAAGAAGATGTCCACTACAGTTTTTCTTTCTTTATATGTTGTACCATAAGGAACTATTTGTGCTTTAGAAACTCAAATGGGCAACAGTTTATTAGATGTGCAGTCCCTGTGGACTGCTTTCCTTTGACTAGTGTTGTCTTTGATTGTATAGATGAAAGCGTTTGTACAAACCTCGTCAATTTTAGTAGAGTTTTTCATCAATTTTTACCTTCAGAAGAAGCCTAATCTGACAAGATATGGAAGATGTAGTGCTGGACATTATCTTAAATACTTTAATAATTTTGTCTTTCAGAATCATCTGTGGAGAAAGAACACATTAAAACCAACAGTAGTTGAACTGGCATCAACTTTGGTGCTAATATAAATACTATATCATATGGCAATTATACAAAGACCACCTTAAAACTAGTGTGCAGGGATACATTGGTAACAGTCATTATTATTTTGTCAGTCATTACATTATCTTTAACACGCCAATTTACACTCCACTGATTTTACACCGTAATATAAAGATTCAAATGTGATGAATACAAACCTCATTTGTAGCTACTGCTGCCAACAAGAGGCATGTAAATCAACCCACCACGAGTCTGAGGGAGAGACAGAAGCTCTCGCTGCCTTAATTTGAAACAGCCTCTCTTCCATGAAGGCATTTCTAAGCTTCCACTCATATTCTTAGCTGCTGTATTTCTTTATGGATACAATTCCATAAAAGTACCTAATGACGATGAAAAAGTATTTAGAAAAGCTAATATAGAGCTTAAACTTCCATGGAAGTGTATACCATCATAATGAACTGACATATCAAATGATATTTCAGGATGTCATGCTTCCAAAAGAACCTAATCACAATGAACCAGCATGTAAGAAAGCTAAAGCAGCCCCCTAGTGACGTTTTAAAAACTTAATTCAGTTACTTTTGTTAAGCACTAGCTTCAGCAGAGTCATGTCCGACTTCCACTAGGGAAGACAAAAAATTAAACTATGTTCAAGCAATTTTCTCTATATGCGCTTCTGAGATACTAATACTTCGTGTATCATGTGCTTTTAAATCTTAAATTGATTGAAACCTCTCTCAAAATAGAAAAATCTCACCCATATCTTTCCATACACACTGCACCTGTGCAGCAAAAGACAGTGGTATCTGTGGCTGGTTTCAAGGGAAAAGCTTATTATCCCCTACATTCCATTTGAGAATGATTGTCTTGCAGCACTTACAATAATAAAAAAAAAATGAAACCTCATTTTTATGAAGAAGTGCACCTTGAAATCTACTTGTTACACACCAAGGACTTCCACATCCACTTCTACATCAGTAAATAATTTAATTTCTGTTCTGCTATCCAAAAAGTACCAGAATTAAGAGCATTAACCAAACATCTTTCAGCAGCCAGTTAAAAACTGAACAAGACTGAAAAGTCCAGTCAAAAGGAAGGAATATTCACTGTCTCCATCTCAAAAGACACTAGAATAAAGGATGCGGACAAGAGTCTGAATATAGCTCCTTTCTCTCACCAATCTTGTTTAAAAAAACCAAACCAATCCATTTTAATGTTTTAATGTTATATAGCTTTATTTGAAAGTGACTTAGAGTTTTGGCAACACCATTTTTTTTATACAAAATTGATACAGTGAAAAATAAATTTCAGAGGTTTCCTAGAGCAGATCACAAGCTGTAAACTCACACTCAAATGTACTATTTATAAAAAGGTAACTTTTTTCACAGTCTTGTTTGCAGACCAGCACCAAGTGATCCTGAAAAACTAGTTTTACTCTACGTGCCAAAAAAACCTAAGCCCACCCAAAACCTTGGTTCCTAAGCAACCAAAGTCTCATTGCAGTTTTCTACCTCACTGTATTTCCAATCTGTGACAAATCGTACACCAGAAACACATAAAGATTTCCAACGGCACCTTCAGTAAGTAAAGATCAACTTATACATACCTGGTATTGTAAAGGTTTTTAAGGTGTCATGGTCAACAAGGTATTTGGACAAAACTTTGAATTGCCATTTCGAAAGAACTCAAGTTCATTTAAATAAAAAAAAAGCAAAGCCTAATTCATTTCAGCAGGTCAATTTCACAGATCTCAAGATCACTAATTATTTTTATTCCTATGTCTGCGATACCTCAAAATCCCATCATATAAACTAGCAGTATTAACAAGACCCAGAGGGGAAAAAAATAAAAAACCCTATATACTTCTGCAATTCTTGTACCATTCCTGTGGCGTGCTCACTAGAAAGTAAGGCTCCTCTCACATCTCAGCTTTTTTTATTTTCACTTTTGCCTGAAATCAGGTTTCTCAAATAGAAAATCTATTTTGAGATCAAATTTCTCAGGAAACACACAGTTCCTCAAACACCCCATTTCTGGGGTTACAACTGTAACTTGGCATCATGCCACCCTTGTAGGCACAGGAATTATACTGTTCCTCAAATATTAAGGCTACCAGGCAGGAGTAAAATACTACTACTCCAGCTGAGATCCTTATACTTGCTGTGGTTTCTATCGCACAAAGCAAGATGTCACATTATACTTTGTAGAAGACCACAAGGGTCTGTTTTCTGCTTGCTGCCGGGCTTGCTTATCACTTCATTACTTTTGGCCTCATCAATCTGACTTGTTTTACTGTGGTCACTCACGTAGTTGTGCTAGGATCAGTGTCCAGTATAAAAGGATGTTAATCCAGTAGCCTCAGAAAATACGCAACTTTAAGTCTTCCCTAGTAATTGGAAAAAATCCCTAGAAATTCCACTCCCTTTTTGGGGTCTTTGTCTTTTTCTTTCATTTCCAAAACATACGCTAAAACTCTTTTCATTGCTGCTCTCCACCCTGTGATACCAATGTAAATAAAACACAGTGATAGAATAACCAAGTTTTCCCAGTGAAAAAAGCACCATAGTGTTAAACCTTTGTTCCTTTTAGTAGAATTACAGCAGCATTTAGAGACTAAAGCCTCACTCATACTATTGCTTAAAGCCTTGCTCCCAGATCCTCTGTGTTAATGTACTCTGCAATGCTTTGGATCTGGGTATTAAAACACAAGAGATATTGAACATACTACGTGATCACAGGAACACGGATAGTAGTTTCTGTGAATTTCTAGCTACATAAAGTTGTATGCAACAGACCTACTTTGTGCCTCATGCCATTTATAATCCAGATTTAGTTCTCCCGTGAGGCTGACGAGTCATTCACTATTCACTGGCATTGAACAGTTTTGCCATAGCCACCTCTTCCAGCATCATAGTCTTGCCGATATTCATCTCGGACCTTATGAAGGAGGAAAAAAAAAAAAAAAGGAAGCCCAGTAAAGACAAAAGAAAAACAATTTCTCAAACACTATTACACCATCAGAATATAGTCAAACTGAGCTCACAATACATAAGTGACCCACAAAGAGCTGACTGACAAAACAGAAGGCAAAGTGCATCATGCAGAAGCCCAGAATACAGCATAAACTAATTTATTTTTAATAATGTCCAAGGGTACTCTTCAACTGAGACAAAGTGACGATGGCTAGCCTCATGCTTCAGCAGTAAAAGCATCTGCTACCTGTTCAACTTTAGGTAAGCTAAGTGCTGTCTTTTGTGTTCTTGACAGGCTTATATTTTTTGGGCTTTATTTATAAGCTATATTGGGCTATATTTATAAGCATTATCTGCCCAAGAAGCAGTGGATTATATGAAAAAGTTAAGTAGTCTTAGCAGATAACATCACCATTCATAAGATGTCTTACAGATTGATGTACGGTGCTATCTCACACAATAACTCTTAAATTGTTATTTCTGGAGTTGTTCTAAGTGTATTCATTCAAAAAGCAATTCTTTTGGCAAAGTCATCAGTCCCTTAAAAACTAGGCTGTACAACAACCTACCTGACCCCCTGATCTTCCACGACCATACTGTCTACCCTCCTTAAATCCTGCATCCCAGTCTGTCCTTATGATCCTATCATCAAGTCTGGTTCCATTGATGTATCGCATGGCATTTTCAGCATCTCCTCTCGCATAATACCTTAGGAATAGGTTAATGAAAAAAACTAGGCTTTTTTTTTTTAACATGTGGAAAAAAGAACAATATCACATTAGCTACAAAACCAAGTATTTGCTTGAAATATGTTCCTACTTGGCTACTTCTAAAAGCAACCACTTTCATGAAGCTACGCAGGCTGAGAAAACTGCTAGTAAAGCAGAGCAATGTGCAGGAATTCAAGCACACTAAAAATGCCCCTATTGGATAAAGTTCTTTAACCACACTCACCCTTAAAGCATAAAGCTCTATTACTAAAGAAAGAATGAGAAGCCCCATGCATGCTCCATTCATGCTGCAAACTACCACCATTTCAGTGTGTTTGCTGGAACCAGTAACACTGATCTTCAAAGAGGCTTGCATGTAAAGAAATCAACGCATGACAGGGATGCAAGATACCAACAGAAACTTTAAGCTTGCATGAAAAAAACCACCTCTTTACTTGAGCGCTAAGAATATGCTTTTACTGCAGACACCAACTATCTAAAAAGCATCTGGCTTAAAGTATCAGAGTGAAAGCAATGTAACAACCCCTCACTACGACGTGCAGTATATGTTTACTCTCTCTCGCTCGGGACTCCCACAGACACTTTAGCAACTGAATAATCTTATCCTTGGATAATTTTCCCGTGATTCAGAGCCTGCGTTTCAGTTCACCCACGCCTTCACCGCTCCTGCCCCACCGCTGCGGCGGCCTACAGGCAGCACAACCAGACGCCGCCCCAGCGCGGGGCCCGCTCCACCCGCCCAGACTCCAGCGGCCGCAGGGCAGCAGTACGGGGTCCGCAGAAGGATACTCCACGAAGCAGAAGCCGCAAGCGGTTTTCTTCACTTTGTCCAGCCCCATGATGACCTTCTTGATGTCGCCGCTCTTGCCGAAGAGCTCATGGATCTGCTCCTCCGTAGTGTAGAAGGAGAGGTTCCCCACGTACAGCGTGCAGCTCTTCCTCAGCAGCCGCTCCTGGTCGTACCGCGTCCCCTGAGCCGCAACGACAGCGTTACCCCCACGGCGGGCCCACCACCAGGCCTGGGGCCGGACATAGTCCAGACAGACCGCACAGGCCCCAATCCCAGCGGCGGTGGCGCCTCTCTCACCCGAAAGTGCTGGTCCCGGTATTGGCTGAGATCCGCGTAGGAATCGCTGCGCAGGATTCTCAGCGTCCCACCGGCAGACATAGCTGCTGCACTGCTCCCTCAGCACCTTCCCACCCCTCAACGCCTCCCGGTCGGGCAGCCAATGGAAAAGAGAGATGCAGCTCTCGCGAGAGCAGGCGGGACACGGGCCGGCTCCCGCTCTGCGGAAGAGCCGGTTCTCGCGAGAACTGGAGCCGGGTGGTGCTGAGGCGGGTGTTGTTCCCGCGAGAGTTGGAGCAGGGAGGTGCTGAGGCGGGTGCTGTTCTCGCGAGAGTTGCGCAGGATGGTGCTGAGGCGGGTGCTGTTCGCTCTCCTCAACAACCCGCGGCTGATCGAGAAACTTTCCGAGTCGCGTCCCATCCGCGCCGCCGCCCGCTTGACCGCCGCCGCCATCACCCGCGGCCAGCTCAGCGCCCGCCAGGCGACGCGAGGGTTCGCCCCCCGTTTGCTCCGCTTGCGCGACACCTTCCTCAAAGAGCTCAAGGACGGAGCCCGGGCGAAGGGCTGGCCTGGGCCCCGAGGGCCCGGTCGAGGCGGCCGACCCGGTGGAGGGCCCTGATCGCCGCGCCAAGAAGGAGGTAGCAACGGAGCCACCGCAGGATGCCGCCAGGGAGGAGAAGGAAACGTCCACCGCTTCCCTGCGCCGAGCGCGGGAGGACGAGCGCGTTAGAGCCGGCGGGTGAACGGACCCCGGGGCCTCGGTGACGGGCTGCTGGTGGCAGCCAGACCCCATCAGCCTCTCCTGAACCCGGGCACGGTGCACTGGCGTTGGGACCCCAGCGTTACCCAGGCCTGTGTAATGCAGATGGCGAGCTGCAGACTGATGCCATTTTTCCATAGCATATAGGCATGAGTGGTTCCTGAGTCCAAGCATGAAAACGTGAAGCATGCTGCTTATTTGTATGATGGACTTTCATTTCACAATCAGTTTACACTTTTCACCGTACTCAGTAACATGCAGAAGGCAGACTTACATTAAACATCATCCAGAATACTGTCAAGATTGTCACTTTAAGTGCTTGATAAGAAACTTGAAATAAAACCAAACGTCTCACTGGATTTCCTTTAACAATGTCCATCTATACAACAGTAATATTCTACCTTTGATACAACTTTGATACAGAAGGAACTCTAAATGGCAAGGATGATGGTGATGGCTAGGATAACTGCCCGTTTTACAGGTAGGTAAAAGAGATTCAGTAGCACACCTCAAGTCTATGGTAGCAAGAAGGATTTTGGGGAAAAATGACCGATAGAGCTAACTATACATATAGAAAAGAATGTATCCATCTTATGTGATGCACTGGGCTGGTTTACTTAAGTTGCAGTATCTAACAACATATGAGAGTAACAGTAGTTAACCTTCCTTCATAGCGCGTTTCATTATTTAGTCCACCTGACTAGATACTTAGTAACTGGGGAGGATTATTTCCGTTCTTTGTATGGCCCCAGGAGAAAAGAACTTCGCAAATTATCTGAGATACAGTTTCCAGTACTGCTGATAAAATTAAACTTCCCACCAACAAAGACTTAGGTGTGCGTGGATGGAAAAACTGCATCTATGCTGTAAATGATAAAAGGTCCAGCTTGGAAATGAAAGCAGTGTATTTTCAGCATTTGTAGTCCAGGTTCTCTTCCTGACTGTATCATATGTTACTTGTGCAGCAGTACAGCTGTCATTGTGCCATGGGAATGGTGCTCCAACACATCCCTGAAGAATTTCTGAGATTGCCAGTGACATGAGTTTTATGAAAATAATTTTCAAAACTTAAGCTGTTTAAGAAAGCTGCAAACAGTAAACAGGACATAGAGTACCAGCTGTGGCACACGGCTGTCATCCCAATGTAAGAGAGCAAAAAGGAAATTAACTTGGAAAATACATTTGGTGTCATGACGCTTTCATAACTACTTTTCACTACTTTCCACTACTTTGTGAGTCATCAGTACAAACATACATGCACACCCTATCCCCTGTATCCCCCCAAACATGCACCTTTAATTTACAGCCTTGTCAATAATTGGGGATGAAGGAAGTGGATGAACATGTAGGGGAGACAACACAAAATGTTTTACAAGAGAGCAAGAACTTTGTTGCTCAAAAATGTTGCTCATCTGTATAATTTGGAAGATACAGGCAAATCCTTCACACAGATTTTTCCCAGCATCCCTTTAGAGCCTGGCATCAACTGAAACTGTCTCTGTGAAAAAACTGGCTCATAAGACCTTAAGTAAAGCTGTGTGAAAAAGCTGCAAAAACCATTATTGTCTTTGTGAGCAGAAAGAGTTCAAGTGTTGGTTTCATTTAATAGAGAGAGGCTTGACTAAAATCCATTTGTGAAATGAGTATCTCCCTTCATGTCAGGATGTTTTGGATCCAGAAATTCACACAGGCACAACCAAAAACTGTTAGCTGTGCTATTCTATTAAGCATATACATCATTCTCAGCTTGGGTTTATTTGTATCCCACTTCAAAATCAGACTGCTCTCCCAATAGGGAGCCAGGATAGGATCTGTCATTCTCACTAAGCTGATTTAATGGAGAGCCATTACTGAAAGGGAGGGGGGGCGCAGGGGAAGTGGCTTCTCCCTTGGATCCTTGCACGCTCCCCTGCAGCAGAACTGGTGGATCTCTAAACCCACAGTAAGCCAGTTCGGAGATCCATCTGGTCAAATGCATTCAAAAAATCAAATCCCTGTGAGTTACCCATATTCTGCCTGCGTCAGCTCCTTGAACCAGCCCTCGGCAGGGCCTGCTCTGCACCACTGCTGGGGTGAGAGCCAGGACAGAGAGATAAAATCTGCAAGACTGCAGCAGGAGCGTGCAAGGGAAGGGCTGCCTCGTTTGCACTGCTAAACACCACATGGGCTTAACACCATCAAAATGCAGCATTCTCACACTGCTGCATGTAATACATACATTGCATATCTGCAAGAATGGAATGGTGGCAAGAAACGCTGAACAGGCAGAGCTTGGATTTTAGGATTTAGCACAAGTACTTACACTGAAGCATGTTCCATGTTGTCAATCAGATTCCGTCAGATCAACGCTGAGGACTTTTCAGGACAGAACCACCCAAGACAGCATTCCAGTGCCGGTGCCTATACTGTGACTGCAATCTGGTACGACTGGAGGAGGCTCTGAATTTTTAAGGGCATAAAAATAAAACCTTACTGAGTCAGACCAGCTTTTGTCTACTCCCATGACCTCTCTCCAGCAGCTGAATTAATGCCTCCTATCAGTAAAAAACCCACACAATATACAAACCCTCTGTTAGAGATTATAAGAACCTTCAAAAATAAATCTCGCATGGAAAGAGCTAAGCCTGAATCACAGTTTTGGTGGACTCTGATCTCCTATGTTCATATGAAACACCACAGGGGCTGCATAACAAATTCTAAGGAGGTTCTATCCAGAACCGGCTATACTGGTGAGGGTAAGAGCATGAAGAAAAGGAATAAAGAGACTCAGGGGACCTCCCAGTGCTGCTGCTTGTGCTGAGGGTTGGTCTGTGAAGAGGAAGGTCTCCCAGCACATCTAGGCAGCGCCCAAGTGAAGTGAAAAACTAAAAGATTGTTCTCCTAAAATCTAAAGGCCATGCTGATCTCTGTCTAGCTGAAGGATGTATAGTCCTAACTGACTTCTCCAATTTCCACTGAACAGGAAGTGTATTTGTGGTGGGTCTTCCATTGATAAGTGTGGAAATATCAAAGTCTCATTCTTGAACGAGACTCCACATTTTGTAATTGTGGCTCTGACTGTACCAGGGATTATAACAAAAACATGACAGTCATTGCAGGTAAAATTATTTGCTTGCTGCCCTACTGTCCGGCAGAGAGTTTCTTCTCCAGACCCGGCCATATCAATGACTTCTATATGTGTGTCTCTCTTCTTGATATTAAGCAGAGACCTAGGAGGCATGTAGGTGTGAGCAAAGAGTAGAGTGTAGTTTCTTGGATGGTTTGAGGGCTCCGCAGAACGCATGAGTTGCTCCAGGTGAAACAAACAGGGTATCAGTCCTCCCTGGTGTAAGCACCCAAACAGCAAAGCCCCAAGAACATTGAAAATAACAATGACGTGTTTCCACTTCCCAGCTCTGTCCTGTGACGTGCTGAACAGGACCAACGGCAGGATGAGAGGAATGAGAAACCGAGGTTCTTGGTGACTGAATAGGGAGAGAAATGCCAAAGGAACAAAATAGAAGAGCAGTAATGTTGGATTGCCCTCAGAATGCTCTAGTAGCCCAGGTGACCCATGGTAATATGGTTTGACCCGCATTAATTGATGGATATATTTCTTTAACAGTTTAAAACCAGCAGCGATGGCCAGAATATGTAAGATCCCAAAGAGCATTATTCCGTTGACTGTAAAATGTGTAACTCGTGGGTGGCTTCCGTGCAGCGCCAGATTATGAGGATTAAGATTATAGCTGAGGAAATTGAACGGGGTTACTATCATTTTCTCACGTAATTGACCTATTACATCAAATAGGCTGCCGTTCTTTATGCTGTAGAGGTTGTCTAAGCCCATGGAGGTAAAATAGAAGGTGTCGGCTGTTATGAAAACAACGGCAGTAAAACATGCACATAGGACAAGCTTCAAAAAGTGGTTCATGACCGTTTTAATGCTCTTTTGAGAGTCAACAATTAAACCTGCCCAGTAAAGCAGGGGCATTAGAGCAAATGCCAGAAAGGTTGGCCTGTTGAAAAACCCTGCAGTGGTTACAATACCTATGAGAGGGCTGCTCGTAGGCTCTGCCATGCTGCCATCAGCCTTTCTTGAGGAAACCAGCACCAGCAGAAGAGCAAAGAGAAGTCCTTCGAGCGCGTTGGTAAACGTTCTTGTATAAAATACCAGAGTGACGTACGAGCCGGCAAGAAGTACCAGCGCTTTCCACGGATCCGCTTCCCAGAAAGGAGCTAATCGATAAAGGCTATAGTCAAGGATGAAAGAAAAGATGGTAAAGAGAAGGCGAGGTGACACGAGAAGGGTGTAGCTGTTGATGCAACTTGAACATACATCCAGCTGCTGCAAAGACTTGATCACCCAGTAGGTAACTCCAGATGTCATTAATGGGAAAACAACTGTTCTGCAAGGAGAGCTGGAAAGGAACTCCCACGGGTAATAGACCTGTAGGTTTAAAATGTCTCCTATAAAAGAAGGGAAAAGAAAGAAAGAAAAAAAAAAACCTCCATACATACTTGATATACTTTATTCAGTAGGGATATGTTTTATTTGTTAGGGATGCAACTTAGCATGAGAGGCATCACGACGCAGAGCAGTCCCTGAACTAAAAATTTCGACCTCGGCAGCAGCCTCGGGGGCCGGTCCCGTTAACCTTTGCAAAGCTGAGAGGAAAAAAAGCCCGTTGGGGTGAGCGTTCCAGGCGGGGCCGGGCAGGAACGGCCGCGGCCCCGCTGCAGCAAAACGGGGGCGCGCAGCGGCCGCTCAGTTCCGTTTTGGGTGCAGATCCCCACCCGTGACGGCTCCTCCGGGCGGCGGTTACGCCGTGCCTCCTTGTTCCCCGCGGGAACCGCATCCCCGGGCTGCCTCCGCCGGGGCCCGCCCCTCCCGCCGCCTTACCTGCCATCACCTCGGGCGACTGGAAGAACTCGTCGGGGTGCAGGTAACCGGCCTGCGGCAGCAGGCACCAGCCGGCCCGCAGCGCGGCCAGCAGCGCCCACAGCCCCCGGACCCACATGGCGCCACCGGCCCCGGCCCCGCCGCCCAACCGGGCCCCGGCCCCGGCCCCGGCAGGGGGCGCGCCACCGCCGGCCCGGACGCCGCAGCCCGGCGCGCGTGCGCATGCGCAGCTCCCGGGCAGCGCTCAACAGCCAGATTCGATGCACCTTGAATTTTAGTTATTCACTAACCCATCAAAACGCAGGTGGGTGGCAGTCTGCATTCTCCCTTCTCTCCGGTGACGACGGTTAACAGCCCGTGTGCCTGGAGGGCACTGCCCGGCCTCCCTCCCCTCCGCAGATAGAGCCTCGCAGGGTTCCTAAGGCCCGCTCTGCCGGGAAAACGTTATTGCTGTCCCTTCCTCATTGTACTGAATAAAGCTGAAAACAATTTCTTTTTTTTTTAAACTGCTTTTCTGTACTGTTGTATTCACAAAGCTAATCTACTGCAGGAGAAAAACTACTGTGCAATTCCTGCCTACAAACAATATCATTCCATGAAAGAAAAGAGGTGATTAATCCAAACATTTCTACAAGCGCTGCAAGGAAACACAGCACAGGTAGGCACCCTCTGGAGGAGCTCCCAGGACTGGAGCAATGCCTGATAACTGAGAGGTAACTATGACACTAAGAGCCTCACAAAACCAAAGGACCTGGAGATCTAGCTAAAGATTTTATTTAAAAAGCCACGCAGCAAGCTAGAAAGGATCTGAATGTGTCAGAAACACATACACCAGACACATGGAGTATCTAATGCATCAGCTATGTATTTGACAGGTAAAATTTAACACAGCATATTCAGAGGTATACACACAGAAAGCCATGGCTCAGAGGCTTCAAATAAATGGCCAGAGGTGTCATGGATCCCTGGCTGACATGAGCACAGCTCACACCCAAGGACTTCAATCCTCTGTAACTGTGGTTTGGGATGCTGCTGCAGACACAGCTCTAAAATCTAAAATTAAATAGCTGAAGGCCACATTTTATCTCTTTCTCTCTTAAACCCAGGTAACCTTGGAGGAAATTAAACATGTAAGAAAAGCTGGGAAGTGGGATCAGAGAAGCAAGGAGTTAGTGTTAATTTCCCAGGAAAATGCAAAACTATGTAGTTTAGCTATCAGACCAAAGTCTGGATAAGTTGTAATGACTTCTTGTGTTTATTTGTTAGTTTTCATTTATTTACATTATTATTATCTAGATTTACTGTATTTTTTTTACATTGACTATCTTTTTATCCTGGGATCATAAGGTTGTAGCTGCAGTCAGGAGGACGCTGCCTGCCAGCAGCACAGCAACGTTTGTTGTTACTGCAGCCAGGGTTAAAAGTAATAACTGTATTCTACAAGCCAGTAGATATACAGTTAATCAGAAGTCAACTACTTTGTTTCACTAACAGCAAATAGAAGTTTCATGCACAGGCACTCAGATAACCCCATGTAGGAGGACAGCCACAAGTTTCTTGATGGAAATTGCATCAAACTAAAGATCACAGGGGAGACATCTCAAGCAGTGAGAGCACTGCTTGTGGAAAGTCAACAAGCTCAGTGGATTCACACGTTTGGCTTTGTTCTGTCTCTGCCAACAGGAAGTCCCTTCAAGTCTCTCTGGCCTTCAAGTCTCTTCTGGCTATCTAGTGACTTCAGATATTCTCCCTCCTTTCTTCTACTGGAAGGTGGAGGACCGTGACCATGGCAGAAGCTGAATTCTGGACTGGAAGTCATCTCTCTGTCCACAGCCTGTCTGTGCTCCGTGCACTTACTTCTTCTGGCAGCAGAGCTCAGGAGAAACTTGCCTGCAGCAGGGGTAGGATGGGATAAGCAGGTATGCAGGAGTCTGAATGTAACCAGCCAGGAGGCCAGACAAGATTTTTGATATTGCCTTCCAAGATGCAGAAATTCTTCTACAGGTCAGAAACCCGGTATCCATCTAACAGCACCTGGGAATCCTCCAGCCCAGGTGGTTCAACACCAGCAATGATGGCAAAGATGCTCCAGTTTTGGACGGATCTTGTAAATTGTAATGACACCATATTGCTGGCTTCTGCCTCAAATTCCACCCCATCCCCACAGACAGGGGCAGCTTCCAGCCCCACCCCATGCACCTGATGAGCAGGGGCTGTTAGCATTTGCCCTGCAAAGAGTCAGGAAGGGGCATTTAAACGTGAGCACAAGACTATCCAAACAGCAGCTGATCTGAAGAAGAGGTGGCTGGGAAGAGGTGGCCTGAAAGTTGCCAGTTGGGCCCCTGCTAGTCCAAGCCTTGTATCTGACATAAAGTAAGAAGGGGAATGACAGTCGTCATGAGCAGGTATTGCCTTAGCTGATTCCCTGCCCCAGCGCACTCTGGTGTTTGCATCCCTTCAAGGGACTCAATATATTCACTCCCCAGCCATTCTGCATATGTTCTCCTCTCTTCTACTGGCACAATCTCAACAGCAGAATCCTTAAAGATCAAGTCTTTTCCTTGAAAAGCTGAAGAATCAAACATTTTGAATCCATTGTCATTGCTGCTATTTCCAAAGTAGACCTGAAAACAATGCAAAATTTTCAGTATTTTGCAAGATTAGTTCCTCTCATATAACGTGAAAGACAATAGAAACTGTTTTGTAGATGAAAAGTTAATATGCAATTACAGAATCTGTATTATGTGTTTGGTTTTAGATGCTCCAGTAGATCCGATACAGAATTCTGCCACTGGCAATTACAAGAACACATTTGTGATGTGTTAACTTCAGTATGAACAGGAACCTAGCCGAGGCAGCCATGCATGCTCTGCCTAGATGGTTTACCATGTACAACTCCAGCATAAATACTCCCAACAACCTTGCACTCCTAGGAAAATTCCAGGATGGAAAAGCATTAGCAGGTACTCTATTTCTTGTAGACTTCAAAGTCATGCAGTTTGGGGAAACACTTTAAGCTCCAGGATAATTGGTATTGAAACCAGTGGCTGGGCAAAAAGTTGAAATCCCTTGTGCACCAGGGTGGTTTTAGTAGGAGAATTACACGGGCTGTATTTTACCTTCTCCATCCCACTCCAGCAACAGGGCTCTGCCTGGTGCACGTGCTGCCAGTCCTGTGGCACAGGGGACACAGTATGGCAGTACGGTCTTCTTGTCTTTATCCTTGGTCTGCGTTAGACCATACACAACTCCCCCATAGCGCAAGTGGATTATCAGTACCTGGGCTTTGTCCAGTAGTCCATACAGAGCAAAGACGCTGGTATCTGGGTGAACCATAACAGCCTGAGCTGGCACTCGAGCCAGGTGACACTCAGCAAACTGGGTGACTTCAGCACGGGCACCATTTAGACACAGTAACTGGAAATCACCGGACTTCAAGTTTTTGGCCCAACTCTCAGTATTCTTACCTGAAAAAAGAAACTGGTCATTGTCACTCACTGAATGCTTTAGAGAAAAGAGGCTCTAGAAAAGTAACTGAATTATGATAAAGAGATATGTAAAATCAAGTACCATCTGTGTTCTCAAACACTGTTGAATGCTTCACAAAGGCCACATCCCCGGAGTCCTGTGCCAGGCACCTTTAGGAAATAAGAGATAAAAATTCAATTCAAAGCACCTTTACGCGACCCACTTTTTTTTTTTTTCTAATAACTGATAGGTTTACAATTCAATTTTTCTTAGGTACATTCCTGCAAACAAATGCAATCAGCAAAAAAAGAGAAATGAAGCATCTCAAAAGGAGAGAAAACCAACATATTTGCAAAGTATTAAAAAAATTCCAAATTAAGAATTTTAAGAGAGGAATACAGGAGAACATTTTGATTAAAAACAGTGTGAGAAACAACAGAAAAGGCCAATATTAGATCAACAAAGAAACAGAAGGGAACACGGACAACTCAGTAGGTGCTGTTCAGTGCATTCCCCATCAGAAAAAGCTGTTCCCAAAAGATTTTTTGGAACTCTGTGCAGTTTAATTTGCCACAGGCAGTGGGATATACGCAAACTGAATGACCTCACATTCCTCTAGTCAGGTTGGTCAGAAGATACCAAGAGTTGAAGGAATCTGGAAATCTGAGTCTGAATTTTAAGCCTGTGTCAGTCACCATCCATAACTCATTCTCCTTTCAGAGAGGATCACCTAAGTATCACAGCTAGACCCATCCCTACCTTCCAGAACATTGTGACCTTCCATTTTTCACCCAAATCCTAACCTTTTAAATACCTAAAACTTTCCACATCACTCAATGAATTAAACGTCTTCTCTATTAAAAAAAAAAAAAAAAAAGTACTGCTCTCTATATAAAGCTTGGGCTGTACAGGCACTATTATCAAATGTACAACCTTAAATATGAGCAAGGCTCATACAGCCTGTAACAGCATTTGTTGCTTATTCATTTGGTGATGGTTCAGCTCTGTTCATCTCGCAAGTACAGCAGAGGATCTGGAGTTTGCCTGCAAGGCATGTACCACAGCAGAGCAGCTGGACACAACTAAATAGATTTGCTAAAAGTAGTTATCAAAGTCTAGGACTCCAATATTTACCAGGCAGCTGCTGTTGAAGTTCTCCTCCCCTGAAGGAAAAAGACCAGTCACCGCCAACTCGGTTAGGTGCACTGTTATCTTCAGAGGTGGGTCAGGAAAAGGAAAGGCCTCTTCCATACCTAAGAGTTTTGTAGTCTTTGGATCTGGCCCCATAAGTAGATGTCTGCTGTTACACAAAGTATTTATTCCGTTTCATGTATTTTCCCCCTGCACCTCCAACAAATCTTGTTTTGAAGAGGATTTAATATTTCAACATTGGCCACAGTTGTTTATGCTGCTCAGAAACCTACCGTCACATACAGCCACCAATGAGTAAGGGTAGCGAAGACCACTCCTGGCTCCCCCTCACTAGCCTACCACTGTCAGCATGGACTCAGAGCAGCCAGATTCTGGCTACTACTTGGCTGCTTCCCTGATAAAGCTCTCTATGGATAAGCTGACCATTCAGAGTGGCAGACAGTCTGTCACAAGAGATTAAAACAAGACTGGAGACCGATGACAATCCATGTGGTCCTCAGTAGGTGCGTGCCCATTGCTCTGTAAACAGAGACATGGACTCAGCTGTTGGTCTGGCTGGCTGTGGGCCAGGGAGCTGGCAAAAGGCTTTGCCATTATCTAATGTAATCTCTTATGACATACCTGTGTTGCTGAAGACATCTGGGGACACACATCATTGTAGTGGTTTGTCCTCAAACCAGGACATTCATTTATGGCACATGCCATCTAACTGTAGCAACAATAAACACTTTCTGCTGGCTGTGATGGAAAATAGTTCCTCCTTGCATTTTGACAAGGTGACAGACTAAATAACAACCATATGTATTAATTACCTGAAGGCTCCACTGTAGCTGTAGTAGCGCTCTTGGCTACTTGCACTGCATTTATTGTTTCCACTGTTATCTCCAATACACAGTTGACAAAGTTTTGCCGGGTAATTGTCCTGCTTAGCTGAAGGCACACAGCTGGCAGAGAAGAACTCGCTCACAGCTGGGGAAAGACAGACAAAGCAATATAATGAGTGAAAAGTGTGAGCTCTTCACAAAAAAGAAGTCATGAACTGTCATGAAGTTAGAACCAATGCAGGTTTCAGTAGAACACTAGAAACAAGACTTACAGCTTCCTTAGTGGTATTCACAAACTACAACTTTCAAAATATTTCCAAAGCTGATTATGTAATGAAACCAAAGGGCTCCCTGAGAGATAGGAAACAGGCAGACAAAACTCAAATCTGGAGTCTTATGGTCATAGTTCCTTTGCTTGTTGTGCTACCTTGCTCCATCACTAAATCAATGCAACAAAATTCAGGACAGGTATACAGTTACTGCAATGACATCCCAGCAGAAGTACCACCTAAAGTGGATACATCTGTATAGACTGTGAGTTTCTGTGACTATCCAATTACTGATACCTGACTTGGATCAAGAAAGAGCTGAGACAGGTGTGAGAACAGGATTTTCAAGGCCATGATAAGCTTGAAGTTGATTAAATACAAAAAGCAATGGATTTCAAATGCATTTCTGAAAACTAGAATGAACTTTTGCAGTTTGATACATCAAAGCCAAGGCTGCCATTGAGATCTGGACTGACTGGAGAAACAGGCTGATGTAATCTCTTAACTCTTTAAACCTCCATGTTTAACAAAGACAAATGCAGAATCTGCTTTTAGGATGGAGTAAGACCATGAAAGGCTGGGGGCTGGCAGGCTGAAAACTCTGTAAAAAAAAAAAAACCCGCCTGGACACGATCCTGGACAATCTGATCTAACTGGACCTGCTTTGAGTAATTGGTTGGACAGGATGACCACCAAAGGTCCCTTCCAATCTAAATCAGCCAACAATTTTGTGATAAAAGAAAGTAATACTTATGTGTTAGATGCAACATTCTCAGTACAACCCCTCCATTAGTCTACTCTGGGGCAAACTCAAAATTTCAAATCACATTACAAACACAACACCCCTTCACAAACAAATAAGCTTAATAGCAAAATTACTTCCCCAATTTAAGTTTATATTGAGACTGTTACTGTATTTTTGATATGTAGTACCGTTGTCTTACCTTGAGGAATATCACAGTCTCTGGTCTTAATAATGCCCCTCTTAATTAGCATACCAATGGGGATATTCCACCCAGCGTTTCTCCCCAGTCCTGTGTGGCAGGACTTCTTCCCCTTCAGGTCACTGATGGTGAATGCATTGGAGGAATTTCGTTTCACTAATACCACAGCATAGTACACGCTGCTGGTGTCATCAGCTTGCAGAACAAACAAAAAAAAAAAAACCAAAAACAAAGCCCACATTAAAACTTCCCTTAAGCGTTCCCAGTGCTTAATAATCATCTACAGATAGAACACTCAAATGGTGCTAACTTCAAGTGCACCAACAGTCAGCTAGTCAGGAAGTAGGAATGTATGTGTCATCATTCTTCACTTCTACTTCACAGCGTTGCCTTCCCTTACAGCCTCTACTGGCTCTGCTCTGCACCTGAACCGAACAATCTAGAGATCAACATGAAAGTGTTCTTGCTAACACCAGCTCTTATAAATCTATCCTTCTGAAAAACAACATTTGGGTCATTAATGACATATCAAACGTGCTTTAAGAAGATATTTTTTATGTGAAAACTCAAACCTGTATTAAAATTTCCATGAGTTTTGCAGCATATTGAAATTCTGCCTTAGTGACATAATGTCCACAAGTTCTCTTTTCATTGGTAACTCTGAAGCAGCCCCATTGACAGGAAGAATTTGTTTCTAAATAGAATCTACTGTGTAATTTCTGTATTTTTGCTTATGCTAAAAATATTTTGATTTTGTAAACACTGTTTTTTTCCATTGTAAATATTTTTTGTGGAATTGAAAAGACAAATAAAGAGGTACAAGACTCAAAACCACCAAAGTCTTAACCTGGACCCGCAGCAGGACAGATAAAAGTTACCACAAACTCACTGTAGGAACCCATCCCATACTTATTTCCTCCTCTGACCATGACGTGAGGATAATAGTTCTCATTTCCTTTGAAAACAGCTTTCCCAGCAGGACTAGGGAACATGGGCTGTGCTTTCAGACCTGTTTTCAAATAACCTGGAAAAATAAGGTCTATATTTATGTTTCCTGACCTTACCAGAGTAACTTTCTCCAGCAGCTGGTACAAGGCCATATGTCTTCCCAGCTGTGTAAATATCAGCTCCACCCAGAACCACAGCATCAATTTCCTTTCTCTGAAAAATAAAATAAAATAAAATTTAGGATTTCTGTGGAAAAACAGCAGACACCTTCCCTGCTACAATGACGACACCTCCAGCATCATACCTGTTGCATCTCAAAGGGCAAGTCTGACAGCAAAAGGGCAATACGCTGTGAAAGCAAACAGCCCAAACCTGCATAAAGCATCAGCAGTGAAACCGAGACGGGAGATTTCACACTGCCCTCATCACAACTGAGAATCATCAGGGTTCAGGGCCATCCAAACCACATGACCACCTTCTTGAAATCCAGTACTCCTACTTCAGCACGCATATCTCTGATTCTGCCTACTCAGCAGAGAGCAGCTTGTGTTAATCTGGTTTATTGCACAAGGATTGTAGCAGCCTACCTGGATCAGCTCCATGCACTGTTCCTTTGACTTGGCTGAAATACACTGAATTCCTGGTTTCAAATTCTTTTTCTTAAAGGCAATGGCCATTTCACCACATTTCCAAATCTCCTCAGTGGATACAACGCACCAGTTCAGGCTTTCTGGCAACGCTGCATAAAATTGGAAAGCAAACAGACAAGGAGGGATACGCTTTGGCCACTGTCACGTATGTACCATAAATGTTGTGAAAAATGTTTATTTCTGTGCTCCTCTCCATCTCTCCAACTCAGGCTTACACCTGATCAGGAAACCACAGAGTTGCCCAGACCAGCTGTGTGCCCACACTGCCAACCTACCCAGGGTGAAGAAACAGCAACTCCTACAATTGCCAATTGTTACGTGTGGCCATAATGTCTTAGTTGAGTGCAGCAAAACACATGCTGAACGCAGGTTTCCTCATACCTGGCAGTCACTGACCAACCTGTGCCACAGCACAGAGCCCATCTTGGAGACTCAGCTGCCATGATTAACATTCTTAAGGCAGGAATTCTTACAACTTCTGTTTCTGACTTTGCCAGAACGCGCATCAAGTCATTCCTACATTCTTCCAGTACTATAAAAGACCATAATATTTCAAAATAAAGAGCAACTTGGGGTTCCTTCAGTTTCTGGAGGAAATTCTCTGCTAGAAACCCATTCATCCACTCTTTATAGACCACTTGAGGATTTTGCACACTACCATTTCCCCTTGTTAGCAGGTAAGAAATGCAGTACCAGGTAGCAGTAGCAGCTTAACAAAGTAATGTCTCTCATACATCAGACAGGGTAGAAAATGCCTGCATCTTGTAACACAAAGTGGGCCAGTTTGCACAGGAAAATATTCTGCAATGTGATACTGTTTCTAGGTCAAAAAGTGATCTATCTCCTTGCTCAAAGATTAGACTGACATCTTGCCATAGCCCCCCAAGAGTCAGAAGAAAATAAGGGAAAATAACGATGGTCTCTGTTACCAGCTATCTTTGTTCTTGGTTATGAACAACTATCTAAAGACAACTTACTGTTGGGGTTGCAGCTCAGAGCTTCCATGGCGTGAAAATACTCATCACCCAGCCAGGCCTGGTAATTCTGAGTTGTGATTGCAACGAGCTCCGTGGTGGCATCTCTGAACAGAAGATTCTGGGCATTGTAGGCTGCGGAGTCAAACATCTGAAACTTGGTGCCTACCCCGTTAAATCTTTGCTGTAATGTTAAAGAAAGGAAAAAAGCCACCTGTCATGCATCACTCGACCTGGGATGTGTGACATCCCATACCCGTTCAACCCCCACAGAGCTGAAGGTCCCTGGATGTCCTGCCTTCAGTTCAGCCAGGCAGAGGGGAGAACACCTCTGAAATGCCACACACTGATGAAAAAATGATGCCCTACTTGTCCCTGGTTCAGGAGCTGGAAGACAACTGTCCCATCTGCGTCTGGCCGCACAACCACAGCATGAGCTGGGATTCGGGCCAGGTGGCAGGTTCTCCACTCTGTCACATCAGCTGTGCTGCCGTCACGGCACAGTAACTGGAAGTCCTGGGAGCGAAGCTGCCGGGCCCATGAAGAAAGACTTCTTCCTGAAATCAGACAGAACATGCTTATGGAACAGGTATCAGGTGGGGCTGATGCCTCTGGCTCCACATCTGCCCTAAGCATCCCATGCGGAGCAGAAAACATGTCTTGAGCATCTTTGAACTGTTCCTGACTGCACAATATATCCCTTGCATTTATGCGGTCCTTTAGTCTTTTATCTCCAATAAGACAACAAACAGCTTAACTCTTGTGAGGCTCCACTGAACTGCACGCTGGGGGCTGTAGCAACAGCACCCCCAAGTCCAGAATCACATGCAAAATTTTTTTGTTTTTTCCCCGTAAATGATGGTTGGACAAGCCCATGATATAAAATGACGTTATGTTGATGGTAGATTTCACAAAGTGCCAGACGGGGCAGACCACATCTTGTTAACTTTGTCAGTTTCTGTTGAAATCCTTGGGTAGACATGAGCAATGTAACAGCCCAGGTCTGTATGAAACTAAAGAGTTCAGTGCTCTTTAAGCTCTCTTCCCAGAAGCAGCTTGAGATTCCACCTCAAATCTTTACTGAAACTATCAAGCATTTAAAAAAAATAAAAATCACACGGTACATACATCTGTGGGTACATCTATTTTCACTATTAGAGCATTTTTCTACTGATTCCTCAATTCAAAAGAAATCAAGCATTTGACGTTACGCTGCCAGTACAGACACTGTACTTCAGACCTTGCAGACACTATTCAACAAGCTTCTGGATTACTCACCATCAGTATTTTCAGGCACTGTGCTGTGCTTCACAAAAGCGACTTTTCCAGCACCTTCAGCCAAACACCTAATAAACACAAACCCAAGCAGAAGGATGCGTTACAAGGCACAGCTCCCAGGCGCTGGCGCTGACAGCCAGAGGGCTGGATGCTCCGTTCCATCAGCCACTGACTGACCTATTTCCTCGCGCTGAGAGTTTTGCTCAAGGCAGAGACTCGTGGCCGTTAGAGCATGAAGTAAACTACCGCTGTCATTTGGTGACCACGAACAACATGTTCAGCGCTGCCTGGGACAAACACCGTGACCTTCTTTGCCCAGGAAAGAGTTCTCTAAGGGAGTTGCACAATCCTTTAGGGAATACGCAGAGAAGAGCAAGTGCTTCACGTGAGCAAATTCTGCCCTTGCAGGGTCAGCACACAGACAGGAAGAAGGAAAATAAGGGAAAGATTGGTGGGCAGAAATGGAAGGCAGAGCAACGTGCTAATTCAGTGCAATCAAGGTGGTATGACTGCAATAGCTGAGCAGGATGGCAGTTCAGCTCTCAGACTCCAAATGTCATCGGGTTTTACTGGGGAAGACACAGACTGCTGAAACCAACACCCAGACTTGTGCCAACAGCTGCTGGCCAAAGCAAACAGCAACAGGATTTCCTCCCTGCACATTATAAGCACTAAATATCCATTTGATTTTAATACTCAGGTATTAATACCTGAAATAGTGGGTTTAGAATTACTTTTGTTCAGTCTCAAGGTTTAAAGCAAGGTTGTCCTAACACAACAGCAGATCAGCTGAAGTTCTCTGGCTTCAGTCTCCTGTCAGTGAGGCCTGGACACAATGGCTATGGATAAAGCATAGTGATTTTAAAAAAAAAAAAGAAAAAAAGACAGAGCCACAATTTTTACCTGAAAGCACCACTGTAGTCATAGTATTGCTCTTGGGAATTTCGTTCACATTTGTTCTGCCCAGCTGAATTCCCTTTGCAGAGCTGACAGAGGGATTTGGGATAGTTTGCACCATTTGCTCCAGGAACACAGCTTGCATTGAAATAGTCACTTACAGCTAAATGGGAAATGAGAATGAGAAATTTTTAGCAATAAACAAACAAGATCCTACCATCTCATTTTAACACATCTACACAGTACGTCTTGAAAGACATTTACAAGGGACAAGTAATTTTGTTCTTAGAAAGATAGTTTGCAAGTTTAAAAAACAACCCTGCAATCTCCATCAGACCAACGTTAGGTCTATTCCATGCTACAAGGAGCACCAAAGCAAAGGCACAAACCAGCATTTAGAACCACACATTTCTGTCCACACACAGGGTCCCAAGACCACAGGGAAAGGCTTTGCTGTGGAACAGATCTCTGTCCTGTAACTCTTACCTTTTGGAAGGTCACACCCCATCGCTGCCATACGCCCACTCTCCACTAGATACCCCACTGGCACGTCCCAGCCCGCGGTCCTGTTGATGCCTGTGTGACATGAACTGACGCCCTTCAAGCTGTTGATGGTGATGTTGGAGCCCTTCTTTACCACAGCCACGGCATAATAGGAAGTTCCAATCTCTGAAGTGTTGGAAGAAAGAGAAGCAAACAATGTAGCCTGGCAGCAGCATTACGGTCAGACACACTGGTTTGTGGCATCTAGTGGCTCCCCTACCAACAGGCAAGTCATGTTTTTCACATCCTTGGTGAGAACCTACCAACTGTAAGTGTCCTCCATTACCTTCTCAGTGTGAAATGTCTTAGTTAAAGGCCATAGGCAATTGGGTCTAACTTTGAAAGTCACCCTGCTTTGAAAGGGACATGGGATGAAAGACATCCAGAGGTTCCTTCCAAGAAGAAATTTTCTATGATTCTGAATATATTTGGATTGAATTAAAAGCAATATAATGAATAGTAAAAAAAAAAATATTCCCCAGTTGTCTACTAATTTGATCTTAGTTTTGACACAGCATAGCAACTTGATGTGACTGCAGCATCACAGCTGATTTCATTCTCTTGGCTTTACAGTTTGATATAACTCATAGAATCAAGAGTTTAGGGTCTGAACTAACCATAAGGTCATTCAATCTGACTTGTATTGATTTCTGATCTAAATAATCTCATACACCTTTCTCTGATTTGAGCTCATAACCTGGCTAATGGTGATAGCCAGCCTCTGGATCATGAGGCCCATTTGGTTTTGAGAAACAAAAGTACAGTTCCCTCAAGTTCCCTCACCAGGTAACGATGTGGTTAATGGGGACGTGGGGGGAGGCAGCTGCCGTTATCCAAGTCCCTGTGAGCTAAGCCCAACAGGCCCTTCTGAGGATGCCTTGGCCACATCACACTAAGACCCAGCCGCAGACCAAATGCAGCTCCACCTCACAATCGTGGTGGGACACCACTGCCTGCAAACTGCCTCCGGAGCTGTGCCATCCCTTGGGTGTCTGAAAGTTGTGGGGGACATCTGCAAGCTCTGAACTACATCTTGATACTGAGCCCTCAGTCAGGATGACAAGTCACTGTTGAATTATTGCCTCTGTCTTGAAAGGGACTCAAAACTTAAGGACACCCAGATAAGAAGCAGAATCTAACTCTTTCTTCCAGCAAGTAATCATATACATTATTAAAAATAAAATCTAATTATTCTAATTTATGGAATTGAAAAATAAACCTAGTAACAATTTATGCTTTGCAATTCATTAATTTATCTGCAAAGTATGTAACAGAGAAGACAGTAAACAGTGAAACTGCAAAAAAAACCCTAAAAAAACCACAAAAGCCACAAAAAACAGCGCAGCAAACCTATTACAGGAACAGCTATTTTGACCTAATGGTGTCAGGACAGACTCTGCCACTCCTGTTTTCCCCACACGTTCTGTTACAGGCGGGAATATCCAAGAGGGAACCAGACCCCAGAGGGAACCATTACCTACTCTGTACAGTCTTCCAGAGGATGAAGCCAAAATAAAATGGAAACAGTAAAAATGCATAAGAAAAAGCTCACATTAAGTAATCTAGAAGTTATTTAGTCGGACTGTACCTTGATCATATACTTCCCCAACCACAGGTTTCAGACCATGCTCCTTTCCAGCCTGGTAAATCAAACGGCCATCCAGTGTCACCGCATCTGCCAAATCATCCTGTGCAGACAAAAGGGCAGGATACACGTTGAAGCTTAATTATCGGTATTTCAACAGCCAGAAGCAAAGTACCCATGAATTTTAGAGAAGAGACCCCTTCCTTAATCTGCATTTGTGAGCTTTCTTTTTTCCAAAAAGTTCTTTTATGGGCACTTGAATTTCTGAAGAACAATTACCAAGAGGAATTTTAGAACTTCAAAACCACCTTCCTTCAGAAATAATGCAGAAACCAGCCCTGAACTGTGATAGCCTCACTAGTCTTCACAGTCCAAAGGAGTCTTAGAAATGGATCCTGCAGATCTGTAATGAATCTTAAGGCCCATCAAAATGAGTTTCATTTATCTCTATAGCTAGTGCCCCAAAGCCTGAAGGTTATATTTTTGAGATCACACAGAGATAGTTTGAAGTAATGTCTTCTGGGGCTGCCAAATCTGAATGCCACTCAAAAACTTAAAGCATGCTGGCTCGTACCTCAGCAGACAAACAGCCATGCATTTTGGGGGACGGGGGAGCAGATGACAGCACAGAGGAGGAGGAAAGCATTTTTAAAACTGTCCAAAGTCAGGGAACACAAATCAGGGGCATCCACTGCCAGGAAGGTGTCCAACAATACCGTATCTTTTCAGCTGACTGTAACACCAAGCTGGCTGGAATCCCACTGCAGATGCAGGACTGCTGTGGGCAGCACGGGACAGGACTTCCCACGGCAGCAAGGACTGTGGAACGGCTGCACACACCTCTGGCAGCTGAGCCCGGCTCTCTGCGAGAGAGAGAACCTAGCAGGAACCAGGAGAGGGCATCTCGCACCAAGACAAGATACTGCTGAGAAAATCCTCAACAGCTTGACCTTTTGCATTTCTAAGCTCATTCCAAGTTTCTTATCAGTTTGCTTAACCTCTGGTTTGGCACTGGAGGGGATAATTTAGTTACCCGCTCCTTGGCAGTTCGCTGAGCATCGGTTAGGGCAGGGCTAGGCCTACACTGCCCAGCACATCACAGCAATTCCTCACAGGCTGAGCCGCAGAAAAAGCTTGAAAATGTTTAGGGGATCACGTCAGAACATAGGTAATGAATTGATGTTGATACTTAGATCAGAATTGAAGTTGCCATGTAATTTGAAATATTTTACTTATTTGTCTCAAGGGAGAATAAAAGATAATATTAATTAATTAACTGAAAAAAACAGATGTTCTGAGAGCTGCTTCACATGAACGCCAGCTGAGCAAAGCTCCAAAGGAACCTGGAGAAGAGCTGGGGTTGGGAGATACTTGCATCTTCATGAATCTTTCTGGAATAACCAGATCTGATACTCTACCAGTGAGTCAGACCAGAGGACAGTTTAGGAATCAAATATAGCCTCTTGTTTAGAAGGGACTGTGAGAGGGAAGAAGTGGAAGTCAGAAGAACAAAATGACCCTCTGGAATTGGTAGTGGAGAGGAAACACAGCAGACAAAATGGGAAGGGCTGCAGAAGACAGGGACTGTATGACGTGGACATATTTCCATGCGAGATAGCAATTTCCTGATTAGAAAGCTGAGTCTTTGAACTCTGTTTAGCAGCTCCTATCAATAACTTGTGTATAATTAACAGTGTATAAATAACAGAACAAGACAGAAAAAAATGCCTATTGTATTTAACATAAAGTAGTTAACAGGCTACAGACCTCTCCTTTAAATGCACACACTCACTGCTGGGGTTGCTTCAGCAGCAACAGCGCAGGTATGGGACTTTTTTTGTAGGAATCATTGGCAAAAACATTTAGCAAAAGCATGGGATTATTCCACATATGATTTTTTGATAAGGATATGTGCAATGGTAATACCCTTAAATTATTTTCAGAGGAATTTCATTTTTGTGTGTCACAATGTTTGAGAATTACCTACAGAAGCATTTAAAGACCTGCTGAAGAACAGCTCTGGTCACATTAAATACTGTCAGGTTCCCCAGTTCAATATTTAGAACATCTTTCAATTTTGAAACGCCTTCAAAGAAAAATGTTTTTTCACTTTATCCATGTGCTAACACATTCCCAGCACTAAGTCCAAGTTAAGTAGTGTTATAAAACAGCATATCTGCCTCTCCAGCCATTGCCTCCCACTCCCTTTTTGGCCTCAAAGAGCAGAGTTCAGTGCAGATGTGGACTCAGGGGTTTCACACATTCCTGCACAGAACAGGCTGGCTTAAACAGTTAGTAGATTATTAGCACAAGAAAAGAGAGGTCTCAAGGACAAAGCCCGGTCTGAAGCCTTACACTGAAGATTTGTTTTATCAGAAAGCTCCTTGCTCCAGCTATCCGCCAGCAGGTTTCTGAGTTCAGCTAATCAAGTTCTATAGGAACTCAAGGTTTCAGATCGGTGCCTGCTGCTTGCAATAGCTTACAAATGCAACTCTGCTGCACTGTATTTCAGAAGCAGACACTCATCAGCCCTTTTGATAACCTGCTTTACAAAGCCTAGCAGGTCCTTCTGTGGAATGCAGCAGCATCAGCCAAGCAGTTTTAGGAAGATCTGACATTAGAAAGCATTTCCTGTCTAATCCCAAGGTAAGATCCTCGTACGTATCGCTATCTGTTCCTGACATTCTTCATTACAGTCTTGATTTGCTCATGAAAGAACAGAATTTATCAAGAGCCAATGTGGCAGTGGTACTAGTTAGACAAACTTTCTGCTTCTGTTGACAAAAAATTACAAGACACCAATTTCTGAAATTAGTTCCTTTTTTTTTTTGCCACACAACCACCTGCCTCATCTCCCTTCAAACTACTCTGTTGGGCCTCGTTTCCTGAAACCTTTGTCCTTGACAGGCTGCATCTCCTCCACAAAACCCTGATTTCTGGGCACGTCTACACAGGATACACAAAGAATATTTATTAACAGAGCCAGCCCTCCTCCCTTTCCCCCACGCTCTGCCAGTGAGAACGACCACAATTACCCGCCTCCACATTTCCTCCAATATCCACTTGTTGTCTCCCACCCCTTCCTAACAAGGGAATAATTTTCTGCACATCATTTTGCAAAGCCACACTTCTACAGTCTTTAAAACCCTCCCTAAAGTCGTGCTCCTTTTGGACACTGAGCATGCTCTGGACAGCTGAATTAATACAGCTGGGCTTGCGTGTCCTTCGCTCACCCTACTCACTGCTGCTTTGTCTCTCTCTTACACTCCCGTATCCAGAGATTTGATTTGGCTTCACACGCATCTCATCTCTATATACAGCAATTTCCACGATCGGATCCTGAAATGGGAGTTTGATCCAAAGTTTATTGAAATACAATCTACTTATAGGCTCAGCAGCACAGCTTTAACCACTGTCTGCATCTTATAGCTCCATCCCTTCTTAAATATCTGCTATATAAATCTGACTCAATTCCCAAATCAAAGATTAGCATTTTGGGGGAAATATTTTTTTGCTGTGTTCTTAATGACTGGTCATATATGTCTAGTGAAACAAATGGCACAGGGACATTCTAGCATTCAGGCTGATATTTATCTCTCTCTGTCTTATGCCAGGAAGCACACAGGCAGCTGCCTGGATCATCAGACGCTCCCGCAGAGCTGTGTGCGCCGCCACTGCATTATTAGGCACATGGGGAAATTAAATGAACGACACTGCTGTCATTCACAACTCACCTTGATCATCTGGGTACAGTTGGCCGCTGAACCCCCCACTGTACACTCCAGAGGGGGGAGGATGCCAGCCCCACCAAAGGCCTTACTCATGTCATTACACTTGGAAAGTTCTCGCTCAGAGACAGTGCACCACCGGACGCGTTCCAGGGCGAGAGCTGCAAACACAACGCCAAGAGAAAATATCATAAAACACACCAGTGCTTTTGTAACAGAGCTCACCATTGAGAGGTTCCTGAAGAGCCAACCTTTCATTCTGTTCCTCTTCCCAAAACAGAAAGAAACCAGGGCTCTTTCAACAGTGAGTCTTTATAGAGATGGTTCCCACTTTCATTCTGATTAATATGACTAACGAAGTTTTTTGGACTAGAAGCAGGATAGGCTCGCACTCAGATACTGAAACCCAATGGCATTTGCTTCTGGCATAAGAAATACGGGTGCAATGGAATAGGTCAGGGCATCCACACTGTTTTTTAAACCTTGCAGAACACATTATTTTCTCTTGAGTCAAGTGATTTAAACAGTTATTTAAAATGATATCTTACAAAACCAAAGAGACTATCCAAAGACAACTCTTTGTCAAGCATCACTAGAGAGCACCTGGAGTCCTGCCCCAGCCTTTTCTGGTCTGAATAAAAACAAAGCAATCTTAGGTGCTCAAAAGCCTTACCCCCAGGCTTATTATGAAAACTAGAAAAATAAACTTGTCTCTTCAAAACACTCTTTCATAAGAGGCTGTTTCCACAGCCACGAAAAGGGGAGGGCAGTTCCGTGAATGAAAAGACTCAAGTTGAGTAGTGGAGATTCCATAAATCAGTGAAGAAAGGTGTCTTTCAGCTGCCCCAACCACCACCCTTCTAAGCGCCAAAGCTACAAACACTTTGTTGCTTTTGAAAGGACATGTCACCGTGGGCAAGCAGTGCAGCTGGACATAAAACACGTACGCAAGTATGGTTTATGCTGATAAATAGCCACAGATCATTTTTCTGAGCAGGGGGCACCACATTCCGTTGCTTTTCTACAATTTCATTTTTCAGTTGAAGTCTGCTGCAAGTTATTTGTCATGGAGTTTTCTAAAAGCTCTAACTGGCCCTCTGCTTCCCCCACCGTTGTCACGCAGCCGAGATACCGTGTCTAACTGTGCAAGTTAAAATTACTCCCGTGGGGCTCAACAGCAGCCAGGCGCATTTTCTGACCTAGAGGCTGCAGAGCAAACCAGACCGGTGATGCCAAGAAGCTTGTTCTGCACCAAACACTGAAACAGAGGGGTCTGTTTGGCTGCTCCACTGCAACTGGGAGCCAACGCTGCTGCTGTCAACAAACATGAAGTCAGCCTTGGAAAGCTACGGGAAGTTTTCATGGCAGCATGTGCTAGTAGAGGGAGAAACAACTGCCCACCTCCGAGCTGCCGGGATCCTGAGAACCAAGATGGTTCAGGCACAACACGGTCATGGTAAAAAAGCACCTCACTGAAACTTAACATTTACCTGGGTGAAATTTTCACCATGAATTTCATGGGGCAGGAAGGAGGACTTCAGTTTTCATTGATAAAGGGGTCTGGGTTTTCCTCTCTTAAACACAAGCAAATGGAAATTAAATCACCATTAGAATTTGGGAATGACAGGAGAAAACCACTTATAAGTGGAATAAATGGCAGTTATTTCTTTTTTTACAAAATACATGACATAGAACTGTTCACACTTGTGAGAAACAGACACCATTGAACCAAACAACGTTGATTCAGTGCTAAGGAAACACAACATTTGACTCCAATAAGTCAAGACACAACCATGGTAATCAATAAAGCTTTTTCTACTCCTTTTCTATTTTTCTTATTCTTTCTTTCTATTTTTTTCCTGGCCAAGAGATTGGTTCTGAAAAGGTTTCAGTTTCCCTCTGCTCTCTCACACCTCATAGCAGTCAACCTCGAAGAGACCACGCCACAGCAAAAAGTCTTTGGAGGGCACTTACCAGCATGAAAGAAGAGGAGACAGAAGACAGATCTGGAGCTCTTCATGGTAAAAATTTGGGGATTTGTGCTTTTTCCAGCCTTCAGAACTCTCAGAGATCAAGGCTTCTGTAGCTGTGCTGCCCAGCCTGCTCCTCGGTGAAAACCAGCCGCATTCAATTGCAGGTGCACTTTGTTCAACGATTTATCTTGCTTACCTTGGCACACGTCACCTCGTAATGACTACAGGAAAAAAAAGCCTACCTCTCTTCACACTGCCTCTACATTTGGAAAAAAATTCATCAGACTAGGAAATTGCAAAATATCGGAGGCACCAATGAGGTTGTTGCTGCTTTAGCACCACCTATAGACTTAGATAAACAGCTACACACTGACTCACAGGGGTACGGCAGAGCTGCATAAAGAACTCCTCATTTTAAGTAGGAGTTCTTTGTATTTCCTACATGTTGGGGTTCAGGAAGCAAAAGCAGATTCAGACTTTATCTGACTGGTCCCTGGTTTTGCCGCATTCTCATCATTGACATGAATTTCCTAAAGCCGGGACAAGAAACGCAGGCTTTGCCAAGAGTTAAGCCAGTACACTCTCCAGGTGGCACAGTGTGTGCTAAGTGAAATCTCCTCAAATTTAATAGCAAGTGCTGTGAAATAGCTGAACTAGTTTGATTATTTTTTTTTAAGGCTTTTAGGTAAGGCCCAGGAAGGCTTCTCTCTCCCAGAAAGAGTAAAAACTCTGCTGACAAGAGCTCTGCAAAAAGCTGCTATGACTTTTAGAGTAACTTTCACAGAGCAACACTCATTTGTGCTGCCCTTTTCTTACATTTTTTCATCAATCAATGAACTGCAGCTGCCTGGAACACTTTGTTCAGATAAATGCCATTTAATGCGGCTTTGCCGACTGCCACTTCTCAGCTCAGCACCCAGCTACCAGGAGCGGAAGAGCTGTTCCACCATGAATACCCCCCAACACGTCTTTACCATCTTCTACTGAGAGCACGCACAAATGACACAACTGTGTGCATCCTTCAGACTCTCCGTACCTCCAGCAATGTTGCAGGGATGCTCTCAGGAGTTGGTTACTACCTACTTGAGTACAGTTTGGCCAGGCTGCTAGCCTACCAGCACCTGTAAGACAACACCTGGGTTTACGTCAATTAATGGCTATTTTAAGTTTAGAACTTAAAAAAAATAGATAATGCCCCTCCAGACCTTAATCAAAACTTTGTGGCCTAACTCTGATTTTTGGCTGCCTAGACCACCTGGAATTAGTCATCCCTTCGTTGTCTGAAGTGCTGAAGAATGATCTGGCACCGCTGGAGTCCTTCCAAGCTTCTGGAAGGATCCATTGCTTGAATCCCTTTTGTGCTCCTCCCACTGGCCAGATTCACCTCTCAAGCCCTCTGATGCTTGCAGCAAGGCTCTCACACATATAGAGAAGACAGGACTGATGCAGAGTCCTACCACCAGTGGCTCAGGGCCACAAGGGCAAGATTAATAAGAAATTAATTCAGTACCAGGCCCCTCTGGTGGTTCTTCTGATCCTCTGCAGGAAAGGTTCAGAAGGTAGAGGAGCAGCCCTTTAGTACAGAAGGCCTATTTGAATGCATCGCCCTCTAAACCATCACACAAGCACAATTTATGATAATTTAGCTTATTTTCCTATTTTATTTATAACTCTATGAAAATCTATGCTTTAAGGACTACTGAATTCCTTAACCTAATTTTCAGCACCATTTCGCAAAAATACCCACAAAGAAAATGATTAATATACTATAACTTAAAATAATAACAGAGAGCAGCAAATACTCCATCAAGCGTGCTTCTGCACAGCAGTTAGAAATAGCTGGGTTAGCAGGCAGGGAGGAGAACCCACGGTGCCTTCACTGGGCCTGAAAAAGTAATGCATCAGTGTGATACCATTTGGATTTCCTAATTACTCTAGTGGTTAAATTGGAAGCCTTAAGAGAACTACATTTATTGTAAAATGAATGTTTAAAATACAGAAAGTGTGTACCCAAGAATCAAAAACGTATCAGCACCCAATACTGGAAAAGATCCAGAGCAACACTAATTAATGCAAAAATATTAAAAAGGACAAGATAGAAGAAGTCAACAAGGAGCACCATGGCTGGCAGAATCAACTTTTCTGCCAGGGCTCAAGGACAACATCTGAAACAAGCCAACCCAAAAATGCAAAGAAAATACCCCAGAGTCCTTTGGGTTTTCTTGATCCAAGACTTGTTTTCACTTTGACATGACAACCGCGTGGACTTGAGTCTTGGTGCAGTATTTGGTGACACCTGGACAGTACAGGACAAATGCCTGGGAGAAAAGTTCTGTGCAAGTTATTCAGACACTCCAATACATGGACGAGTAAGTCCTCGCATATCTACTCAGCTGAACAGGACTCTTCCTGATGAATTAAAAAAAAGAGGTAAAAAAATGTGTATAAAATATAGAGATCTCACATATTATTATGGTTTGCAGATTTGATCACTGAAATTTAGATCCTTTTTTTTTATTAAAGTTGGTGTGTTTTAAGATACACACTATACACTTCAGATAACCAGTCACCTTCAAAGACAAGAGTCACTTTAACTCCTTTAAAAATGTGTGACATTATTTATCACAAGTTGCATCAATCTTATACACCTTGCACTTCCACTGATAGGAGTCTCAAAGACAATATACTGACTTCACAAATCTAGAAAAACAAAAATTATTTTGGGCCATACACTGGCAACTTAGCTTATTTTAAGTCTTCTAAGCTTTCCACATGACACCAGCAATAGTTGTGTCCCAAGTTTAAGCCTGCTTTTAATGTAGTAACTTCATTAGCTCCAACCTCGTCACCAGTGTTCCTCTAACACGTTATTTTCATTTACAGTCTGAGTCAATTATGTTAAATGCTACAACGCCTGTATTTCTTTTGATTAAAAACACACTTGACAAATATATTGTACAATAAAGTTTATTAGCTGTTCTCCTCTTTCTAACAAATGGAATGGATAGTGTTGATAACTCTTTACAAACCAAACCTAATTTGGTTGTGTGACTGCCCCGTGACTGCCATAAGCACATCCCTCTTACAAACAATCAGTTCCCAACAAGCAATGGCAGGTACCAAATCACACGGGAATTCGAGAATTTCATTCCTGAAGGTAGTTGCATGTTTTGGTACAAAGTATTTATAACATTCAGCACAGAAGTTTGTGCATTGCAAATGGAAGATCTTGTGCCTATGCAATCCGAGATGAACACGTACAGGCAAATAAAATGTATTGTTGGCTCTGAAATCTCCCTTTGGTTAAGACATGCATATTACAAAGGGGGAAGGGGGGGAAAGACAAACACATGAAATTCCGTAGAAAAGAGGAGAACTTGCATGATTTTTTTAACTAATATTCCCTGGACTGTTCCGCCCAGCCACCATAGCCCATTTGATTTCTCATGATTAAGGAAGGTAAATTCTAATTTATATTTTTATTCAAAACAAAAAGCTAGGAGTAGGTGGTAAAAGAAAAATATATATTTTATATATATATATTTATACGTGTGCGCAACTATGTAAAGAAAATAATTCCCATAGTTACAGAGTTTAGTTAAAGAAAGTTTAATATATATATATTTATTATAACAAAATAGGCAGTTATTGTGGGTAAAATATTCATTAAAATCTGACCCCTAAGAACACACACATTTTTAGGCTACGAATCATTCTCTCATTGCCCTATTGACCATCTCTGCAGCTGGTTTCTGTATTACTGCCAACGGAAGTTTGGCATTCCTCTGAAAAATACAAGGTTTCCTAGCACCTGAACGTATTTTAGGCTCAAAAAGTGTGATGACCATTATCTATAAACGATTTCTGTAAGACACTATAAATAGTGTTTCACGAGGAAGATTAAAAACATTACACGTCTTTGTCCCTAGCAATTTTATTGGCAAAAAATGAAAAAATAGATTATAAGAATATCCATATGAAATTATGAAAATGAATATCCCTCGAGGAGTAATAATGGGAGTTAATGAAAATGTTAACTCAAAATTTGAAAGTTTCTCTCTAACTGCCTGGAAAGAAAAAAAAAATACTGTGAGAATAGAATTCAACTCAGAAAATAAAATCTGAAATTGATTGCCCTGACCAAACCATGCTATTAAAGTTAAGCGTGCAAAGTTACTCATGAGTTACAACTTCCTTGAATACAACTTTTCTTTCAATTGTTACGAAATTTTAAAAGAATGTCTATAAAGCTTTTTTGAAAAAATCTTTGAAAGTTACTCTCCCTTAAACATTAAGGAATTTTACCAAGCAATTCCCTCCCACCCCCACCCCAAACTAATAGCTGGTCAGGCCATTCCACTGTCATGTTTGAAAAATGGCAAACCAACAACACACAATAATACAAATTATTTAAACTGAGAGAGACACCAAATGTAAAGCATTATGGGAACTGCAGAATGTGATGGTTAGGGTATGAACCACGCTGGAAAGAACTAGAGGCAGGCTCCACTGGAAGGGCTTAAGAGTCGTCAAGATGTAGTAGGTGATGTCAGTTAGAAAAGGAAAAATAAAAATCTGTTTTCATAATTTTTCCTTTGCTGGAACCCAGATGTAAGGCCCAGACTGTTCCTCTATGATCTGTTTCACTTGGTTGTAGATTTCTTCCAGTGTGTCTCCTTGGACAATAGCTGCAAAACATAATGTGGCAATCAGCAATTGTCCTTCCCAGCCCTGTACAGAAACCACGACGCTCCAAGCCAAGCTACTCGTTTATCTCAGAATGGCAAGAGGGTTTTAGACTGGCTGAAGGAACAGACACCCACTGAGATTTCTCGTTTCTGTGCTGGAGCAAAGCACGCTGTTGATGGCACTGCAGGACACACAATGCACCATCTCTCCTTCTCAGAGGCTTGGGGTTAGGAAGGGATTTTCCCTTTGCTACAAATACAACACATACAACTGAGGAGGTTGTTTTGCTTTTCCTAACTACACGTGAGTGTTTGCCCGAGTATACTCCAGTATGCTTTTTGGCCCAACTTTCATGGGTGTTTCCAACACAAGGCAACAAGAAGATAGAGGGCTGTGTCCTCACCTGCAGTGTGCCTGAGTCAGACTCGGTATAAAGCAGTGAGCTCCTCAGCTGGGTCCTGACAATCCAGAGCAAGGCTGGCCACCCCAAGGATCTCTACCTGCTAGCACTACCTTTGCTTTTGGCCAAAACTCATGAAGTTCCAGCCAATAGATTTAAGTTTTATAGACAATAGGTTTCCTTATATAGGTAAAAGTTCAATTTATATTCAGATGATGTAAGTTCGATATATTTTTTCCAAGGCTAGAAAATAATTAGAAATAAACCAATATGGATGTGTTCTGACATACCAGAGCGAAGTACAGTCTGGTGAAAATGAGGATGAAGTTTGAGCTGTTCTTACCACACTTCAGACTGAGACAGCAATCGCCATGAGATGGCAACTTTTTAATTAGGATCATCACCTCAGTATTGATAATCCAAGAAACGAAGGTTAGCTTGAAAGATAATGCTGGGGCCAAGCCAGACTCACTCTTTTGTGCATTAATATATTACTGCTGCTTCCAAGCTTTGCTTTCATGCAAATTACTTTCTTATTATTCCTACTCATCATTCCCATCTTGTAAAAACTTTCTCTGTCTCTGCAGCCCACTGCCACAGTGCCTGTGGGAGGAGGCTGTTCAGTTACTACAGGTCAAGTATAACATTTACAGGATAAAAGTGCATTAGAAAGATTTAGATATGTCTTTGCAGTGCAAAGAGCCATAAGCTTCAGCACTTTACTTCTCCCCAGCTATATTTAACCACCCCTCTTCCAAAGCTCAATACGGATGATGGATGTGCTTTTCAGGTTCTTCAGAGCAAAGCTTAAGTCTGTTTTAATTTAACCTACTGATGAAGTTCATTTCAGTTACTTCATGAGATGTGGTGGTTTTTCTTAAACAGAGTAGGGAATGGTCACACATTTTACCCCCAGACCCACATGGGTGGCACCCTCCGAACTGTGAGTAGCAATGTCCGCAAGTTTCTCAAACAGACACAGAAAAGGATTTCTGGCCTGAACTAGATTATCAAGGACAGAAGTCTGACTGTTGCTATCTTCCTTTGTCAACAAGCCTTATACTTCTGAGAAGAAACGCGGCCCTGAGCACCAGAGCTCTTTAAAAAACCCATAGGCTTTTGAAACAACTTGAATGATGTCCCTTAATTTCCTGAAAAAGCGTCCTACGTAATGCCCTGATAAAGCCTGGGAGAAGAGCAGCTACTAACAAAATATTTAATTAATATCATTTAAAATAAAATTCCTGAACAACAAACCTAACACGTTTGCAAGTCATTTGGTAAGGCACTCTACAATAGGAAGATTTTGCAAAATATGTTGAAAGCCCCATAACTTTCTGGGTGCAGACAGACAGCGCACTGTGGGAGGAGTGGGAGTGCCAGATGAGGTATCGGTATAAACTGAGAGCCACGAGGCAGCAGAGAGGGAGGCAAAAACTCAAGCTGTTCAGCATGTGGGTAACACACAACGTAGAGAACAAAGGCAGTGGGAAGACTGCGGCAGGGAGTCTACTGGTTCCTCTATCTTCTTCCCATGCGAAGCCACCACCCTTTCCTGCGTCCCTGCCCAGGTGGAGCAGCCTGTGGCTGTGGAGCATCCACAGCTCTGCCCACATAAGATGCAGAAGAAGGAATTGGGAAAAGGAGTCATGTCACAGAAAGGAGGCGATTGGGGCAGCAAACACTGAAACACTGCAAAAGAGAACACAGCAGGAAGGAAAGGAGCAAGCGTCCATCCAGGACAAGAACAGAAAAGGCTCATTTCTGTCTTCCTGAAGATCCTGACTTGATCAATCTCCTCCTACTTCAAGCTGCAATGTAAACCATTAGCACAGTTTGAATGCTTGCAGCCCATCCCTTGCTGTTAGCATTAGATCTGTGGCATACACAACTTTGATATATTAAGTACCATAATGCTGTAGTGCCCAATTTTCAGAGGGTTAATTGATTACCATCATTCTTTGCTTCCTGATTTAAAAATACGTGGAAATATATCATTTTCTACAGGGGGCTTTGCTAGGCAATCTCAGCTCTGTAAGTAAAAAAACCTTTAAGCATACAATGTATCAAAGTAAACACCTACATTACAATACCTAGGAAAACAGTAGAAAGTCTCTTAGTTTTTAAAACCTAAATTAAGCTCTGAGTAAATTTCTGTATATATTGAATTAATTGATCAAATTGAAATCAGTGTAGAGCTACTAAGATGGCTCTATGCCTCAAAACAGTCGCACATCACCTGGAAAACAAAGTTCAGCCTTATCTCAGCAGTGAGGCAATTACTATTTTACAGCAAGCAATAAAATTTCAACTCTTGGAAGGGAACAGTTGCAAGCAAAACACACCTGTGAAGTGTTCAGTAAATTCTTGCTCCAGTTTCATGGCTCTCTCAAATGTCTTCTTGGCTTGCTCTTCCGTTAAGCGTTTATTCATTTCCCTGCAATTGAAAACATTCTCACTTTAAAAAGTACTATCAAATACTTGGAGCCTTTTGAAATTAGGTTTTAAACTGTTGTTGGAGTATTATCCCTAGTAAGAGGCAGTCTCC
>JAOQGH010000051.1:14742622-14786217 GCA_025769975.1 Gallinago jamesoni | reverse complement strand
TATCAAATACTTGGAGCCTTTTGAAATTAGGTTTTAAACTGTTGTTGGAGTATTATCCCTAGTAAGAGGCAGTCTCCGAAATGACACCAAAGCAAAGACTGTAGTGGGAATGAGCTGTTCCAACGCTATGTTGCGTGGAATTTCGGAGAATAGCATCCACTCTCAAGAACGTTAATTTGGATTAGAAACCTCATCTCAAAAGCCTCTAGAAATTAAACTCAGGAAATTAAATACTGTTTAAAATATTTACAACTGTCATTACAAAATTACAAAATATTACAACTGTTATCACACAACTTGCAATTAGGTTTTCAAGTACAATGAGTCTCAAACAATTTAGCCTGAGGTACTTTACTTTTACTCACATGATATTTTCCATTGTTTTGGGTTTAATAAAAATGGAGATTGGGTACAGCTGGGCAATCTGCAACCTTTTGATCGCATTACCAGAAACATCAAGAATGCAATGTTTACCCTAAAAAGTAAGAGAGAAGAGAAAACGGCACTAAGCAAAGTTTAAGTCACAGGTATGCACGGAGTAATAATTTAGAAGAGAAAACACATTCCCCCAGTGAAGCCAGAAAAAACAGAGCATTTGCATCAATGATATTATGATTTCACCACTTTGGTACAAGGTCTCACAGGGCTCCTCTGTTGGGATCATACATAACCATTCCTTGGACAGCTGGAAGACAATGTGATAGGGCTGCTTTTCTCCCTTCCTCTATTCTCCCACTATAAGCAATTTTCCAGCTCTTTGGGATACCTCATCTCAAAGGCTCTTCCTCAGCTCCTCTCATCTCCCATATGCTAATTTCCACCTCACACACTTATTTCTTCCCTTTCTGAGTAGCACAGGAGTAATTTCATGTAGCAACATTTTAGAAAGGGATCAGGGGAGAGGAATAGAAAACCACTCTCAGGCGACTAAAATAAGAAAAGCTTTTTCTTTAGCAGGAGAGCAATGCGAAAGGCAGAATTCCACGAGATAGGATACAAACTCACAAGCACCATAAAACCAAAGGTTACTCACATCATACAAGGCTCTTCCTGAACCCCTGGGAGATCATTCCTGGGGGGCAGATTGAAGAGCAAGGAAGTGACCGCAGTCTGAAACGATTGACATGCTTCTGCTTCCTGACAGAAGAGATCACTAGGATCATTTACATTTGATCTCTTGCACAACAAAAACCACAGAACTTTATTTTGTGATTTCTGACAAGCATAAATGTGTTCTCACATGAACAATACCCATCTGCTTGCTTTCAACTGATGATAGCTGTTTCCCAGATTAAGATGCTGACTGGTATCACTTAAAGGTGTTTGTATGTTCTAGCAGAGTATTTTACTACAAGTGCTGACCTACCTACATCTTTCAAATGGCTTCCCCTTAGATGCAGCAAGAGAGCTGAGACTTAAGAGTGTTACCCGGTCCGTTTTCCTTTTTGAGATGAGACACTTAGTATTTGCTGTGTTTGGCCCAACAGCTTATGCAAGGTGCCAAAGGATTTCGGGCAAAGAGCAGAAGACTAGATTGCCAGCACAGTAGCTGTGCTGGACCTTATGGAATATAATTGGAACAGTGTATTCCAAATCAATAATGAACACGCATTAACAGTGACCTCAGACACAGAAATTTGCAAGCTGCTAGCTTTCCAAAGAAAAAAAGGAATGGAAATTCCTTTCAAGTGAAGATTTGGAAGAGAAGGAAAAGAAATGCAAGTACTTCATGACACAATTATCATGTTTTCATCCAGGGAAGCTATTTTGTTCTTTGCACTATGCATTCAAAAAGTATTTTACTTCTTTTTTCTTGCACAGCATTTGAGTGAAAAACACAGCACCCAGTGCCTTTTACAATAACTGAACAATGACATCAAAAAGCATCTTTAGCTGTGTCCATTATAGGTAAGCAGATGAAAGAGATATGGATCAGCTAGGAACATGGGCAAATGAACACAATTTAAAGCTATTGCAAGAGTACTATTTTGGTACTTCAGAGTAGTAGAGGTCGCTTCTGTTGTGTCTTCCCCTAAATTCATCATAGAAAACTTGGAAATCATCTTTTATATCCCAGTAATAAGACCCACTGAAAAGACTCATCGCTTAAATGAGATGAAGAAGACAACAAGAAGGGAGTAGCCCCAGACCAACCAATTTGCAGCCCTGTCTTGATTTTGAAGTCAAGTTCTGAGGGACAGGGCATTGTTTCCCAGAAAAAATAATGTTAGTTGGAGCTGAGAAATGGCTGCATCTACCCCAAGTCCCATGGTGCCTGTGCAAGAGATTTAGTAGCAGGGAGACATCTGCTAGTACTTTGTTCTTCGTGTCCATTTATGAAAGATTCACAATTATTTTGTACCTTACCCCACTAGATGGGCAAAAGAACACAGCCAGCTTCAGGTCTAGGATGGAACTGAAGGATTTGATCTGTGCTACCAGGTGAAGCAACTGCTGCCGAGCTTTAAATGTTTAAGCTGCTCAATAAATAGTTTCATCATTTAACTACAAATGATAGTTTCACAACTCTGTTCAGCCTCCCATCCAAAGTACTGTTCATTTACTTCAACAATTTTGTAACTCATTTTATGTTCTTTACTTTTCTCACTATATACCACAGCGCCAGGTTCTATTCCATAGGGTGAGAGAGAGAAAACTTTGTCACATGAACCACAGTCTCACCGTGTTTGCCCTGGTTCTGATTCCTATAAATTACACTTGCCAGAAATAACAGTCCTCAGCCAATTCTCCAGAATAGTCCACACAGTTTTCCAGAGGACTGACTACACTCCCACGTCACACAGGTTAACCACACTTAGCCTCTGCATGTCCAGACTGAGAGCGCTCACGTTCATGAGTTCCCACCTAGAAAATAGCTGTTTCTTCTCTCATACAGATCAGGTAACAGTGTCTACTGTAAATGCAACATATTTGTAAAGCAGTAGAACTACACTCATCAACGTAACATGGAACATTTGCAAAGAATTTTCACCAATACTTTTTCTTTAAAACAAGTATCTTATACTAAGAAATATGGTTCCTTTTTACCACACTCTTCTTTCAGAGAGCTCCAGTAAACTCCAATTTGATTTCAGAAATATTTACATTTGGCAAGAAATAGCTAACTAAAATCTGTTCAGGATAAAAACATTAAGGTCAGTCTTCAAAGCATAGTGGTAGTTATGTAAAAAGCCTTTCTAATATTGAATTTATTACACTTATGCTTTTCCCTGTGTCAGCTAAATATATAAAGAATAAAATTTTTACAAGTTTTCTTCTGCATGTGTCTATATCAAATGCATCATTATATTAATCAACTCCACCACCACTATTCTTAACTAGTTAATGATCTACTTATGTGAGTTGGGCTAATTAGCCTGTAATTCCAATTATTTCTTCTCTATTCTCTTTTTATAGGAGGGCAAACCCTATGGTTGCTCTTTTCCCATAATTAAATCAGGATGGCTTTCATTATTCCAAAGCTTCATTATTTCCCCATATGCATCTGCAACAATGCACTTTGTTTCTAGTTTTGTACAAATCCCTTTCAAAGTCAGAGGGTTCCTAATGGCTTCTTGCCATTTTTCTCTTTTCCCCTGTCAGCACAGTCAGATAATCACCTCAGTAAATGAAAGTAACTGGCACTCGTTTACCTTTTCTGCTACTTCTCGCACCGATTGGACACTTGTTCCATAAAGGTGATTATTGTACTGGCCAGCTTCAATGAATTTGTGATCCTGAATATCTTTCTCCATTTGCTCTCGAGAAGTGACAAAATGGTAATCACGTCCGTCCACCTCATAATCTCGTTTTGGTCTAGTAGTATCTTTAAGATATAAACCAAGAATTTTTAAAGCAAAACAAAAACCAGTGACTTTTTTCCTTAAAACATCCAAAAAGAGTCTCCCATATATACTGCAAAATTGTCACAAGCAAAGAGATGACTGACAATTAAGACAAGCCTAAAAAGTTTAGACACTATATTCACTTTATTAACTCAACATACAGAGGATGTTTACTAAGAAAATTAACAGAAAAAAATCATTTAGAATTGCTTTAGTATTTGCTGAGACTTACGTGGAACACAGGAGCCAAATTTGTCTGGAAATTCTGAGATCAGATCATCATTTATTCTGTCCTTCATGGGTCCCAAAACAATCACAGGTCGAGTGTAACTGACTATTAAACATAAAGGAATATCATCAGTTACATTTCAGTATGACTGTTGACTTTTACAGTTCAGAAAAATATGCATTATCCATCAGCACCTGTGGCGGTGAATGGGAACACAAAAAATTCTGTATCTATTATAAACAGTGAAGCCAGATTAAGACCAAGGTGAAAAGGAAATTAAAGCATCCCACCGGAAATCAGTGAGAAGCATTTTATTTTAAATGCAAATGTGAGAAAATATTTTCTCCTATCAATTCCCATTTCATGCAAAAATCCAATTTTTTTCCTGAAAAAAACCCAAAACAACACAAAACCACTTGGCAATTGCTAAGAAAAGCAGCCACACAAGAAGCCCATAGAAGAACAGGAGACTGTAATTTTTTTTGACATTTCAATTAAAGCTCACTAAAATAGACAAGCGATCTATTGACACACCTTTTGCTGTTAAAGAAAAAAGGAACTGCAACAGTGAGAATGCTAAAGCAATATGAAATGAAAGAAAACTATAATTTTTGAGGTTCAACACTGACAAAACTGTTAAAACACTCCGTGTTTTCCTTATGCAATGTAAACCCCACGTAATAAATTATTTTAAGTAGCATAGCTTTGGATTTTGCATTACATAATTTAGAACTTGCATTTAATAATTTAAGCCTTTATGCTTTATCATTTCCGTAATAGTAACAAGTTCAAACCAGAAAGTTTATCATGGTGCTCAGTGCAAAATGGCACACGAAGCATTATGATAACTCAGATAATAATATTTATTTCATACTAAGTGAGATCTACAAACCTTCTTGTTGATTGACTGGTTCGTATGACAAGACGTATTCCTCTTGGCCACCTAAAATGTAAATGCAAAGACATATCTATGTATTTTTTTCCTAAACCAACATATTTAGAGTCATTCAATGAACTGTAACAATACAGACATTCCTCAGTAATATGCATTAAAATGATACTGATGAAGGACATTTTTCAAGAGCGATGAATTATAAAAATCACAAAGATCAGCCAAACACAAAGTTTTAAAGCATAAGGCACATACAATATAAATAATTTCCTCATTTATGTTAGTGTGTCAAACTGACATCAAGCACAAGAAGAATTTTGAAGCATTATTGAAATGCTCTTATACATGTTCCCCTGAATGAAAAGCATGCATGCCATCATTCACTGCTAGAGGCAATGCCACCATCATCAACATTCTCCATACTTTAAAGCCACCATTAATAACAGCTTTTTTTTATATTCACACAGGACTGAAAATCACGTATGTCAAGATGTACATATCTGCTGTTAACTTAATCATGAAGTGGCATTTTTATAAACATTTTTAACCACTCTAATTCTACCAAAAAATATTATGATTGCATAAACAAAAGTTATTTTATTAATAAATTTTTAAAGATGAAGTTGGAAACAAAGAATGCTTTTGTACTGTTCTCAGCTCCAGAAAGCACATCAGCAGTGAATGAAACTAAAATAACAGAATTTTGACCTTTGACAGCTGCAGGTTTTTTAAATGTTAGTGAAAGCATCTGAAATATACCTCAGTTGCCATTTCTCTAAATGATTATTTCTAGTCTAAGAAGATATCTCTCAGAAAAATTTCTTGCAATACAATCACTAAAAGTTAACTCCATGAAAGCAGAGAATTTATAATTCTGAAGATACAATTTTGTGACATTGCTACGAACTTTGAATAAAATACAGCCCTTAAATAATTTAACTTGTGTAATTTCAGTACATTCTTTGGAGTTCATAAGCCATATTTAAACAGGCAAAGGAACACAGTGATGCTATACCACAGTTGCATAGAAACAGATGGCAGATGAAGGCTTTTATAAATTCATATATTGCTTCGATGTATCTAGTCTTTATTTCATAGCAAATACCATTGATCTTTTAAATTTAAAATTTACAATTTCATTAAGAGAACTATTTTATTTACAAAAAATTTGCATTCAAGCTACATTATAGCAATACATGAATGAACACTTCAATTTTGTAAGTTATTGCAAGTGAGGAACACCTTAAGACAGACAGGAAAACATGCAACCTGTATATTTTAATATCTCAAAAAGTTACTCATGCAAATGGATTTTAGAAGGACAGTATATACTTTCAGAACCCCTTTTAGACTAGGAAGAGGAATAGGGAATCAGCAACTACCAACTCATAAGAAAGACTCAGCTCACATATAAGAAGATACTTCTTTGGAGAAGTCACATTGCTATAAGGTCAAAAATTAGTTAAGCAAACTACTAAAGAGATAGTAACAAGTAAAAAGCATCCCCTGATTGAGGGTAAAAAGTATATATTGTCACTGCTTTTCAATACTTTGGAAAAATGAGTATTAATAGAATGAACCTTTTGAACAACCGTACTCATCTGTAATCAAGATAACTTTCATATTAGACAGCAGCAAGAAGAAATTAAAAAAATTATTTTAATAAAAAGTACTTGGAATTACACATTCAGATAAGCAAATCCATGACATTCATGATAAAATCAGGGCTTCTCAAGTAACAACGGAATAAAAAACTATTAGTACCAATAATGAGCTGTAAACATAAATAAAGCAAGCTCTGAGAAATAACGTGGGGCAGGGGGACGCAGAAGAGAGGAAAGCAGCAAACATATAAAGAAACGTTCATGGTTAGATAGCTTTAATAGTGCGTCATTAAAAAGGGTTAGAATTTGTAAGTTTGTCAAAGGCAACTTCCATACATGCTCAATTTTGTGTTATTCTCAGGGAACACAAAGCCTTCCCCAATTGGTTTCTTTTAAATTGCAGCCTAAAACATTGTTAGCATTTTATATGTATACGTGTACATTCTTTTCTTTCTTGATCTGTAGGAAAAACACGTGGATCATCACCTCTGATCACCTACAGCTTCCAAACAAATATATCTGTTAATGAACCACCCTCTTCACTCCCCTAACATGAATAATATTTGTTTCTGAAGTGCTGGTGACACATTTAGCAGGCCAGCAGAGCTCATCAGCGAGCCACTCGCTGTCACACTGAACGACTTCTACTGTTCCTTCTCGTATTCCTCTTCAAATCCTCAACTTTTTCACCTTCCTGCTCTGCTCTATACCGGGTTGAAGGGCTGGATAGTGTGACCCTACTGAGGTGGTGTTCACTGAAAATAGCCAGTTCCATTTCTGGTTTAAGACATTTTAAAACACTGTGGAGCAGCATCACGCGGCACATTACCCACTTTGAACATGTAGTGCTGCTGTAGCTTGGGTAATAGTAATAGCACTGTAGCTTGGGCTAGTAAAAAGGCTAACTCAGCCTTGAATTTAGAAAATGCTATGTCTTCAGAGAGGGAGGGAGAGAACGTGCAGGCGCACCTGTCATGACAATTTATCATAACTGACTCCAGCACTGATTGTGTGTTATATGCTTTGAAGACAATTCATACTAACCACCCATACTTGGCAAAATAGATAAATGAAAGCTAAAAGCAAGGGTAAATACATGTTTGCTTATCTTTACTTTCATTAGAAGTATATACATATTAAATCCGAGTACCAATTGTAAAAAATTGTGGATAGTTATCGCGCTATTTAACAGATTACACAGATTAGTTATGCTTCCAGTATTAAGTTCCACTGCATACATTTGTTGTCATTAAATTTACATTTAGGTTTTAATAAGTCTAGCTAGCTCACATAATTTAAAAGACATAGGAATTGATTCAAATTAAGCTGAACTAAGAAAATCATAATTACAATAAAAATATCCATAAAGGCAGTTTGCAATGATTCTCTCTAGTCAGTTTTCTAAACACAAAGACATCAGAATCTGCAGTACCCCAGCAAACACATGAATATGGATTTCGCCTGAAGGTGACTGAGAAGTCCTATTTAACATGTAAATACCCAGAAAAGACAGACAAACAAAACCAAAGGAAAAGCTAGTAAAGAAAGACTCTAAATAAACAAAGAACTTAAAAACACTTACGGTAACTACTTTCACTATCGCTGGCATTAGAGGTTACATGCTCTGAAAATGCAACACAATGGAAAAAAAAATAAGGAACGTACACTAATGACATGAGTCCAAAAAAAAGGCAAATTGACACAAAATAATCCAGGTGAAAGACAATACTGATATCAAAACGCTGAAATCAATACATACTGCATAAAAAAGTTTTAAGGTACTTCTCATAGCTCTCAGGATCAAGCTTAATTTCATACGAAAGGAATGGATGTTAATAAAAAGAAAAACATTAGGTAGCACATCAAAATAAGATTATAAAAAAGTACACTAATTCCTAGATGACATGTAACCCTGCAATTATTAGGTTTTCATTTCAAGATGAATTTCGTTGTGCAAAAACTATGGGATTATGCATATCAACTTTTATGCAGATAAATTATTGATTATATTAAGAGTTGTTTAGCAGAAAATACCAGAGTATAGTGCAGGAAACAGCAGATTCAATAATAGACACTTTCCTAGATTGGTATATTAAATAGTTCAAGTGCAATACTAAATTAAGGGCTTTTTCCCCCCAAGTAATGCTTTAGTTTTCAAAACCTGCTGATTTTAATTCTGGACTATCTGAATTAATTTTATGCCATTAATATAGTAAACAAAACACATCAAGTAGCTGCAATGTGTTTATATTTTCTTTTTTAAGCTATGTAATTCTGTTAAATGTTTTTATAACAAAAATTAACACAATTGAAGAATTTCAGGTATCAAACTATACTGTTACCTGAGAATTCTACAAGTCTAGTGAACAACTATGAACTTTGACATTGCTGAACTTTGTTGTATAGAACCAATTTTCATGCCACCCAATGAGTATGTCTACTTGTAATAAAAAGCACTAACGTTCAAGCCTCTCAATGCAGTCTAAAGCTGTGTGTTTGACGTATATAAATTAAATCCAATTAATTTGAAATTATGTACCCAACTGTGTGCATATGATAATACATATTGTCGTCATGAGGAGCCTTTATAAGACATTAAATTCAGTACAGTTCCTCTCTTAAAAGATTGAAGAGAAGTAAGCAAAGGGACTCCAGAGGTAAGAATGCAGTTATAAAGCAAGTATATTCATAAGGATTAAGAAACATTTAAAAGGTTAGTCGTCATACATAAACTAATTAACCTTTTAAAAATGTTTTTGGATCAAGTGAACTAGTATATTTAAACCACAAATCTCTGGCTAGACTGAACTCCCTCACTTCATTTCTGTGCAGGAAAAACAGAGAAACATTTCCAAATGTTGGCAAGTACCAGGGATTTGGATCTACTTCTATTTCATTTTCTTGCCTTGGAAGAAGAATGTGCGCATTGGCGTGTAAGAGGCAAACAGTGATGTTTAAAAGCCTTGTGGTAGAACATGAAAGGGAGATATTGTGAACCGAGAATACAAGTGTATAGTCCGAAAATGGGCACCATTGGTAAAGATGTAAAGCTTAAAATGTCAACAAAAGCAGCAATCTTTCAGAGTCAGAGCAACACAGCTTGCATTAAATGTGGTAAGGCAGTTTCAAAAAATTTGACTGTGCTGAAAAACGTTCTAGAAGCCATTTGTTTTTATAATGGAATCACCTTTCTGGACCATATTACACAGTTTGAAATAGGTACGATCATAAGGCTGTAAAGGCTGCTTATCATCTGCTCTGAACCACAAGGCCATAAGGGTTGCTAAGGTCTCTAGAACTTCCTTGACACTAGCCATTTCAGAAATGGAAAATTAATGTTATAACTACTAGAATTTTTACTTCATGACTGAGGTCAAGTATAGAAGCACACCCATTCTTACATGTAATTTCAGGCACACTGTGCATAACAGTTATGTCTTGGGGAAAAAATGTTGTCTTTAATGACCTTTAGTCACTTATCTTTAGTGATTTTACTATTCCATAAACACTTAACAATGCATGTGTTTAATATCTGAGATGAAAGCAAAGTCTTGACTATTTTTTTTGTCATTTTAGTACAGTGGTGGTGTCTGTGTACAAAAGCAGATCTGTTAGAGTACTTGGCAACTTTTGAATCTCATTATATATGCAAGTAGTGAACAGTTCTGTAGGATATAGAAAAAATGCTTATGGGTCTCCTCTGTCAGCTACCCCACTACCAGGTCTAAAAGAATCATAAGTCTTCAAGTAAGTCAGACATAAAAACTCTCACGGCATTTATTAAGCAAAGCTTTTTGTTTGTTCTAAGAAGCTGTAAAACAGTCACCTAGAGAGAAGCCTGAAAACTGTAACTAGATAAAGTATTGTGGCAATGGTTGTACTATTACTGTAAAAATCCATGTTATTTTTAGACAAACAAAACCACAAAGACAAAATAAAAGCGGCATTAAAAAACTCAAATTTAAAAACAGTACTATTAAGGACAAACAAGTAAACACTGATAAGCTTCTGAGCGACAACAAAAACAAATCTAATGTTATAGTAACATGAACTTAAAGTAACAGGTTCCTGAAAGCAAAAACCCCCAGAACATTACAAACTAAAAAAAAAAAAAAAAACAACTTAAACATTTTTAGAGTCAACCTCCTTATGCCAGAAGAACATCAGTCTCAAAGAGATCTGTTAAAAAAAAAAGTAGTAATTTTTCAGATGGAGGTTAAAATAACTTGTGAGTATTTTGATCACTTACTCAGGCCTTTTGATCCCATGTCGTCAGGGACCTCCTGCAGTAGTCCCCAGAGGGCAAGCAATAAAAAGACAATCACAAAGAAAATAATTGTCAGTAATATATAAAATTGGCGCTACGACAGGAGACAGTTTCCCAGAACATCACAGGGGAAGGCAGGTCTATAGGATTTGACCTGATTGGCACAGGAAGTGCATTCGGAGACGCAAATGGCAGAGAACACAGTTTGTAGTGGACCTGGTCTGAATCAGCAAACTTACGCAACACTTTTTTTCATGCTGGCAACAATGATGAAAAATCAAAGTAACCTCTCTTCATTAGGCAAACCAAATTAGAATGGAATGATTTTGAAGTAGCTAAAGGGACTGATTCGAGAAGCCAATAAGCTCTGTTACAGTTTTTTGTTGCCGTGCGCTCTCAGAAACGAGGAACCATCACTGACATCGCTGGAGGCTGTTACCTCCTCCAGCTACACACACACTGTTACTCAACAGCATTATTCACTTTATTCCAAACCGGGATACTCTTGGGTTAAATTTCACTCTAACAGCAAACAAACGGTTTTATTGATTTTGTAGATTGGTTTGTCATTGGCACCTCAAGCTCGTTAGCCTGTTGCAGCTCATGAAACTGTCTCCATGGTAACACCCTACTGCAATCTATCAGGCCCTTCTATGTGTTCTTCGCTCTCCATCGAATGCCACATACTTACGGTCAATATCACTGGTTTCCTGCTCACTCTGGTCCTTGTTCTTGTAGAAGGGAAATTTTCGGGAAAAGAGGTTCTTTTTACGCTTGTCATTGAATGACTGCTGAAGAAGAGAAGGAGGGGCAAAACAAAGGATGTCTAATGTCTGTGTGAACAAAGGCCCAGACCAGCAGCTTTGTGGAAGCTGACTCCTATAACCACATTATGCAGTGCATATTCCAGTTTAACATTATCTTCTCCGCTCATTAAAAATAGAGATCAGGATCACGGCTTTGCTCACACCCTCCGTATTTCACATGCCTACTATCAAGAAAGCTGTCAGGCTGGGTCTTCCTCTATGGCCTGACCTGTACTTCACAAAATCAGGCTTGCTGGGAGTGTAAAAAGATGCAGATAACTAGGCTGCTATAAGGCCAAACTGTAACAAACTCAAAGTCAAATCACTGATGGAATCTAATATAGGGGTTACAATTTCTTTTTAAAAAAAGGCTGAGGCTTTACACATGTTTTTGCAAAGAGCTGACATCATAACAGCACAGCACAAGTATTTGCCCGTGTTACCCATTTGCAAAGGCAAAACTGTAAATACTTCAGTGACAACTGCTAAATAACATATCGTACAGTAAAGAAAGATGGAAGTTAAAAGCTGGCATTGTGCTGAATGATCTTATGATAAAACTAAATAACAGTAAAATGGGAAAAAAGAAACGTGTCTAGCTAAAATATCCAAACAATAAAAAAAGCAAATCAAACTGTATTTGCAATTCGTTGCAAGTTCATTGAAACAAATTACTTTGCTCTACATAAGTCTGCATCCCAATGCCAACATGAATTTTAAAAAGATACAAACTCATTTCATTTGTTTATTGTGGCAATTATTTTTTGAAGGGTGCATTTATAGGGAAATACCACATGAAAAAGTCTGTATTTCCAAGGATTATGTTCAGCAACTTTTGACATTAACTGCTCGCGTTGCTGAAGAATTTCTGAATCTCAGTTGCTACAAAACCTTCTATTTACCTATATAGATATCCACCTGTTTGAATATAAAGTATTATTGTGCTCTTTGTCTCAGTGAGGAGGAGCATCAACGTATTTTCATTCATATATACGTATGTTAACAGGTATAGTTAACACACAATTTAGTAATATATGCCAAGCTTTCTGCAGAAGACACTATGTGACTACAGCAACTTTATTTTGCTGTTCCAAGTCAATAAAGCAACTCAATGTATAAATAAATCAGTAACATTTTTATTGCAAATATGCCTAAAACTAATACAGCTAACTTGGAGCCAGCTGAAATTTCTTTTCATCTTTAGTGAATCATGCTACCACTTTTGCCAAGAGATGAAATTTGCCATGTTTTCCTCATTTGGTTTGCAGAATCTCTATTATTGAAAGGATGGCAAAAGTAATTACATGCCCAACGTGGTTTTGAGGCTGTAAGCCGCAGGGGGACTGTTTATTTCTAAGCCAAGCAGAGTCCATGTGCAGCAGGAAGTAATAAAACTTTTACAGAACCATTTTTTAAAGGCTACTTTAAAAAAACCTAAAATATTTTCAATTCATACATTGAGGATTCTGTTAACAGCCTAGAATTTCTAAAATTTGGAGCATGTTTACTCTCAAGTAATTCTCTGCCTGTCTTCAGCCAGCGTGAGCTCATCTTCCTCTATTATATGCAACACAGTTGCAAAAAGATATATTATCTTTTCTCCCAGCATGAAGTATGGAATGAAACATAGTAACAACTGGGGGTGTCAAATAGGACAAAGTTTTTTCAGTGATGGGCCACCCTGTTTGGTACAATTACAAAACTGGCATTTGGCCTTCCTAAGGGAGTGCCTATAGTGCAAGACACAGGCTGCATCCTGCTGGACTGCTAACAGCCCTCCTGGCCATCTGTTTTAACACAGACTTGCTTGGCAGTATCGGATACTGAAACACGCAGTGATATTTTCATTACCGTTGTCTGAAACACGTTTAGTTAAAATCACCAGGTGTCAAAGCGGCACATGGTACCATGGGAGCACAACTGGTGATGCTGAGCTCTGGAAACAGCAGTACTGTGTTAAGTAGGAAATCCATAAAACCTTTAATTGGCTGGCATCTGTCTTCAACTAAAACTGTCATTCCACCATAAGAACTGGTAAATTATAAACCTGACATATGGACAAAAGAACTGGTTTCAAGCCAATCATATGCTTGCTGGAACCATAGTTGGCATGGGCAAATTTTTAGGTTATGGTCCTCCTGATCTCTGTCTGAAGGCAACAAGTCATTGCAATTGATTTCTCATAACCAGAAAAATTAATGCAATCAACAGAACGAGGGCAACAAAGAAATATGCCTAGAGGAGCAGATCTTTGCTGAGTACACTGAGAAATACTGTAACATGAATTTCAAAAAGTGAAGTCTCACATCTATATAGTTGTTCTATTCGGACAAATCCCTCTCTTTGCGCAAAAGAATAGGGGAAATAAATGTAACAAAGCTAAAACGGTTAAGTTTAACTGAGGTGGTGAGACTCTGAAATTTGTAGTTAAAAGAAGTGGTTGATCCATTGTACTTCATAAAACATAACAATGTTCTTCATTTTAGTTTTTAATGTATTTCATAACAATAATTATTTCACTTTATGCACAGTAAATCTTACTGAACAAATATTAAATTTTATATACTGCATGTATAATGGTCAGAGTCAGTTCCATTGGCCCCCAAAAAAGGAAAATAAAAGTAATAAAGTAATATTATACTGATTTTGCATAAAAGATTAGCCAAAGGATTATTTTTAAAAGATACCATGATTATAAAAAGCTAGAGGATTGCTTATTAGTTGAAAATGCATAGTAATTGTATTAAATTTTTCATAAGCCCACTGCAAATCATAAATAGGCATCATAAGCAAGAATACATTAAAACAGAAGCAGCAAAGAAAGTGAGATAAATGTGTATATGAAATGAACAAATAAGAAAAAAATTAACCATTTCTGCTCCAGATTTTTTAGCTTTCCTTAAAATAAAAGGAACAGGGATTTTAAGGTCTGCCATCACTAGGGATGGTCTTTAAGGTTTTAATGTAGAAATTTTGAAGAACTGTACAAAGTTGGTATTTCATCCTGTCCATGGAATATTTTCACATACAGACCCGGGAAGGCACACAGTCCATTAGGACACGTACAGTGCAGACAATTTACTGGGAAAAATATCACCATGACAAATGCAGGAAGAATACTTTAAGGATAAACTGTAACGTTAAAACATTTACAGCTGAAGCAAAAGATTGTGAACAGCGTAAGTGTGTTTGCAAAATGAAATGTTACTAAAGAAAAAGAACTGCAGTTCTGTATCAATGGCAAGCGTAGTTGCTTTTCCACTCAAGTGTTCCATGCACATCCTCGGTGCTACGCGAGTACACAGCCACTCTGCACCAACTCGCTATTGTCAAAACGCTACTTCAAATACATCGTTAATTAAATTAACTGTTTGCGGTTTATTGGTATACAAATTCCAAACCCATGCAATTATCTGTCAAAGAACTTGGCAATGTTATTTTAAGTGATATTTCAAATCTGAAGTATTTAAGCCATTTTCTTCATGTGACTTCTTAGAAGTGAACTCAAATTGCAAAAATGATCAGGTTAAAAATCACCCATATCAATTGATAACATTTTATTCGAACAGCAAAATATGAATGTACCAAAACAACCTGAAAATAATCCAGTGGATCCTCAAGGCAGTGCCATAGCTGTACATCAGAAAATAACTAGAGGTAGTTTCTTTTAAATGAATGCTTATCAGAAAAAACATGATGTTTTCTTCAGTAATAAACTTTGCCATGTAGCAGAGGGATGTACCCATGGATTTGACAGTCTTTAGAGTATAAAATCCTACACTATCAGGATAAAGTATTGAAGCTTTAATATTTTATGTATGTGATTGTTTATGTTATGAAAACACTGTAACTGAAATAAATAACTAAAAAGGAATCTTTGGGATTGACAATAATGACTGACTAATGTTACTGCCTTAGTGCTATTACAAAAATAACCACTATTTAAGAAATAGCTTCCTCAGGGTCTTAAAGTATGTTTCAGATTTTAAAAACTGACAATATATTATTACTTTAGAAAGTTCTTATATCTAAAATGCATATACCTAAATCTTGAAACTACTAGTTATATACTACTGGTAGAAATTATAAGGTTGTGAAATTGTTTCTCAAATTTCAAAATGACCGAAACATTGCAAAAAAGCCTCACCCTCAAAATAATAAAAAAAAAATATTGGCTGCTTTATCATTATGAAATTGCTATAATTTCGGCTACAAACATCCCTATTACGACTTAAGTAGCTACCCTGCTTTCTCACTGCTCATTGCCATCATATGTACTGAGACAGCGATTGCATATCATGCTGTGAGCTGCATCAAGGGACTGGCTAAAATTAAAACCAGGATTTCTTTTGGATCAGTTTATTTTTCATTTGCATTGGTTACTGTATGATTTGAGCCCAGCCACATCAGTATTTGCACCAATAGAGAGTGGCGGTGAGAAAAAACAGCTGTGAGACAGAGACTCTGGTCAGCAACAGCGCTACCTCAGGCTTCTGTTGGCCTATGCCCTTGCACAGAATTCTTTAAAGCTCCTACATCCATAATTGTAACTTAGAAGTTACTTTACGCTGTCTGCGTAACTGTACATCGTAAAAACCCATTTCATCATAGGGACCCTGTTGAGCTTGATTTCCTTGTTCGCTAGAAGAATTAAAAAGGCTTAAAGGAAGGAAGATTTTACTTCTGTTGAGAATTGGTAGTAAGCCAATTCCCAAAACAAGGGTGTCCAGGAGTACAATCCATCCTAAAGGTCTAAACTGCTTTATAAACATTTGCAGTGCTGTCATAAATGGCTCTATTCAATAGATGATTAGTTCCTTCAACTCCTATTACATTACATTATTAATGATAGTATATACATATATATCTAAGCAAATCCTTCCAACAATTCGCACTGTTTTGGCAACTAAAGTTTGCTTTGGTGTTTGGAATTATTTTATTTCCATCTGACAGGATTTAGTCTTTTCACTAAAAATTGAAACTGAGTCTGCATACATAAACCACTGGAAAATGTTACCATTCACAATGCCGGATGTAACTAGCGCTTTATTAACTCACCCCTTTATCTCCTCTTGTTTTGGAATTGAATTTCACTGTCTTTAAACGGGCTCGTTCTTTTTTCTCAACTCTACCACAAAAACATACACAAAAACAGTAAGTCAGTAAAATTCCAGAACTTCAAGTTACTACTTGTTACAACATAAGCATATAGGTGTACCTTTGTAGCACAGATTTTTATTGCTGATGACACATTCAGAAAATGGAAGCCTGCTGATGGCAGACTTTATGGGAAAGTAGGGTATTGTTTCTCAAGTAATGAGCTGTGAGGGTATCAGAGTATTTTGTTATATAGGTTTAATGAACGTAGAGGGCACAAAGAGAAAACATGACACATTACATGAACAGTCTCAACTATGAATCAACAGCAGATATTAAGATTCAGACCACCTCATCTTTTATTTGTGTCTCTGGTTACCAACAAACACCTCGTCTCCATTTATTCTGGCCACCAAAGTGATGCTTGCCAGTTTTCCAGGGTTTGAGTAGAAAGAATTCATGACAGTGTCATGATTCAAATGAAATTTACTTTGCATGTTTTCATATGTAAATGGTGAAATGTTTTTAAACCCACATGTAATGTTATTAAACCCGTATCTTGCTTACAGGGAGAACAGAGATATGGATTTGGACCACCTTTATTAACTTCAGCATGCAACTCATAAGACTATGTAGGATTTCAACAAACTTCTCATTGAGTCAGTCAGAATCCCACTACAAGTTTGAGGGTTTTTTGTGTTTGTGTTGTTGTGATTTTTTTTTTTTAAAGTGCATGATGCAGTATAGAGTTAACACATAATAAAGCATAAGCAATATATGTATGTATTAGTCATATCAGACATCTCAAGTCAATAAAATATGACATACCTGCGTTTGCTTGGGATAACTCCAACTTCATCACTTTCTCCATCTGGAGTTACCTGCCGTGCTTGCCACCATTCATCATCAGAAGCATTAATGACATGGAGAATGTCACCAAATTTGAAGTTCAATCCTTGACTTGGAAGGCCGCTATCTTTAGTCTTGTCATAATCAAAAAGAGCTCTACATTGAAAAGAAAGAAAAAAACATAGAAAAAGTAACAAAAAAAGGATGGGAGTACAAGTAGCACAAAATCTGAAGCAAGCTGCCTGCGTTGCTCGTAAATGATTGCATCATTCTGAAAGCTGTTTAAAACCAGACTGCTGAATGTACATACTCTCTCATACACACACACAAACACAACATGCAGTACAGTATCCACACACAATTGTACATTTTAGTGAATGAGAACAAACTTCATCCAAAGCAAAACTCCATAGAAACAAAACTCTTTCCAAAAGGTCCACAGAAAATGCTTCCTACAATTCAATAAGTACTTTGCACGGAGCAAGTTACATGTCAGCCTAGGATAAAAAAAGGCAAGCAAATATTTGAAGCATTCGGTGCTGTCAAAAGTTCTGTAAGGTACCTTATTTTATATCAAGTTATACATTGGAATTATGTTAGTAAATAAAAATTACTGTCTTTAAAATAAAAGTCAATATCCTGCTCACAGGGCTGCAGGGGAAGAAAAAGAAAACAAGTTAGAAATATGACCTGAACACAACTTTGCTCTGTAGCACCAGAAGGCAAAAAACCTTATATGCGTTCTTTTGGAAAATTCCCAAATATTTCAACAGAACCTCATGCTTTTTTCTAAGGTAAGCCTGTTTTCAAATAACAGGCACCAGCAATAGCAGAACACCAGCTGCGTGGGTACAATTTTATTAACCTTCCCTTTGCCAGCAAGGTTGGCGTATGCAAGTCCACTATTATCCGTACCCACATTCCTGCCTGCTTTCTACTGACTCCTTCCCCCTTCTTACTTATGAAAGCACAATTTTCTGGGAAGGCACACGGAGCACCATACTGAGGAACTGATCTGGGTTAAAATTAAGTTCTTTTCTCCCTGTTGGATCAGTTTATATCTGGATTGGTTCCCTGAGGAACTGAATAGACCTGCAGTATGTTTCTCCCAGCACAATCGAGGGTTTAGTGGGGATGTAGAAATGAATGATGACAGGAGCCTCTTACCAAACTCCTAAGAGATACTCCTAAGAATATGCCTTATATTCTTATATAAGACATAATCTTTTTTTACATTTGAAAACAGTGTATGAACCTCACCTACATAAAGTGAGACATGCCTGCAGGACACTGGCCAAAAAGTCCTCAACTTTATTTCATCTGCAAGCTCATGTGTTTGTCAGCGATGCACTTTCTAAACAACACCCTGTCTCGATTCAGAGACTTGATACCAAGTCCATCACAAAGTAGCATCAATAGATTACAATGTGATGACTTAAAATGGTGTCCTTCACCTTGTCCAAACTTAGTTTCTTCATCCAAAATGCTAGTCTTATGTACCAGTTTCTGCTATATTTTTAACGTTTCAGAATTTCTTTTCAACGCATGTTAAGTGTCTAAGTCAGAACTGTGTGCTCCAAAATGTATTTTAGCTTTGTGAATTTTGCCTCTCTAAAGCACTGGCAGTATTTCTTTGGGTTTGAAATTCATTTGTTCATAAACAACAACAAATTCCTTACAGGGAAAAAAATCAACATTTGCTGTTAGATTAATTCATCTTTAGCACAAGGTCTACTGCAACAGAGTTGGTTGGGACATCATGCCTTTCTGTGGCCATAAAAATTATCAAAAATTTTTCATAAAGGGCTAAAAGTTTTAATAAATGTTTTCTAAAAAGTGTAGAACAAGACAGAGATTCTAAAATGGCTTAGAAGTATTCACTCTCATAACACATGATCTATATTTAAATACTTAATACTGTTCATTTGTTAAATTTATAATAAAATTTAGGCTTTCAATTTTTGAAAGAGCTTGAAGGCTGTAGTACCACCTTCCTTCAGCAGTGCAACCTCCAGTATAAGATCTTTCAGTTTAATTCCATACAAGAGTTGAGATACCCTGATTCTTTTCAAAAAATCAGAACCCTCATTTTCTTTGAAATAGCACAAATACTGCGGGTAAGAAAATGATACACCTAGTAGTTATTCCTCCAAGCTTATTCTGCATGTTTGCTAAAGTAGTACTCTGGACAAATACTGTTCCATATCTCAAAATAAATTCCATATAATCCATTATATAATTTTAATGCAGATTCAAGCTGTGTACATTTTCACTGAATTAATTAAATGCATAGTGAAATTTCGTGAGAATTCTTATTAGCATTCAAGCAACAATTTCGACAATACCACTTCTAACTTCTAAGATTTAGTTTGAATATAAAATTATTCAACCAATGAGCTGAGCCTAAGAACATTAAAATGCATGTTGAATGTATAAGAAAAAAATACACGAGTGAAATGGAAGGACAAATGGATTAAAACATTATCGACATGTGCTCTTCACTCCAGATAAATGGTAATACTGTTTGAAACTAGATGTTTAGACTTTCAGAATAACATAGGGATGCCCAATTGAACTACTCCTGCAGGTGACTACACTTTCCAGACCTGGTTCTAATGCCAGATCTTATTTTTCAATGGATTTAGTTAAAAATTCCTAATGATTTCAAAACTGCAAAGTTTCTCCCACTTGGAGATGTAACCATTTTCTGCTCTGATTCAAGCAGAAAAGCGGCATCATTGTCTGAATTTGCAATGTATCATGCTGGTTATAAAAATGCACAGAGGGAGAAGTAATTTTCAAGTTTGAATTCTGCACACGTTGCACAGACTCAGATTTGGCATACAAGTTGAGATAAAAAGTGGAACAAATTTATTCCCTTTCAATGTGTTATCCCAGAAACTTGATACCATGAAAGTATCTCACTTTTTCACATTCTTTTTGAGTCTGTAGATGAAGGAGGAGAGTGTATAGATCCAGTTCAGATGCAAAAATGTAAACTTTGTATGAAATAATCTCTCTCCTCTAAGAATAAAGATTAAAAGAAATACAAAAGAAAAATAAGAGGAGAGAATTAGATGTGCAAATGACAAATTAGATGCTGCTGAATTGCTATATTTGTATTGTCCTCCAAGGACTGTTTGTTATACTGATATTTATCATATACTGGTATACATACAATTAAGTAGTAAAATCTGCCACTGTACTTTAAATTGTATTTTCAGGCAAACACAATTGTCTTTTCCTTAATATTACATCACACTTCTAAAATGCTGTTTAGACTAGTCATAAAGATATCCAGTTTCAGTTAGAGGGACACAATTATGTATCTGATTTTGTTTGCTATTTTGCTAACATCATTTTTTGAGAAATCACGAGAGTTTATTATTTCTAGAGTATTTCTATTTGATAGGTTTTCCACAATTGTGGTTGAATGCCTGTCAACATTTTGCTGTTGGATTTACCATCCAATTCAGCATTACATTATATAACTGGAATCCCTCAAGGCATATCCAAAACCAAACATTACAGAAAGAAGACAGCGCCAGTTACTAAAGTTGGCTTTGAATTGATACAATTAGAAGTACAGAATGATCATACCAGAGTGACTTATAATAGGGAATAAGCTGGATAACTAACATGTTCTGTCAGTATCTAGCAGCATGTGAACAGACTCATAAAACTTATTTCAGTGAGGTCAAAATTACATCAGAAACCAGACAGAACAGCTGTGAACTCATCCTGTGCATACCGAGCTGCCTACAAGTCTTTGGCATCTTTTGGTGTGATGACAAGAGCAGATCTCAAAAGCCCTCAGTGAGAGCAGCACCCTCTGTTAAGGGATGTGGGTGGAAAAGCAATTTCCTGAGGAATTTTTTTGCATTTTTGTTCCGACTTACAAAAAAGCTGATGATTGAGACTCAAAAAACCTTTCTTGGAAAAGGAATCACCAGTCTCCACGAGGCTTCTGCCAACAACCTGGAGAAGACTGCATTTTCTGCAGCTAGGGGAGTGAAAAGCTCAAACTCCATCATTTACCGGTAACTTCCATTGATGGAATAAAAGGTACATAAACACAAAATGCTTGTCAGTAGCTTAAAATACCAGACAAACATGTAAACATGAGCATAAGTTGTTTAGAACCTAGTCAGGCGACAGCTAAGCAAGAAAAATAAAAGCATTTAGAAATGCTTAGGCTTAGTTATATGGTAAGGGCTGAAGTGATAAATCTTGGGATTATGGAAATGAATATGATCTTACCACAATGTCCACATGTGCACCCACCTGTGGAAATTCTAAGAGATGGGTAACTGTGATATCAAGCACTTTTCCTTAGTATTTAAGGCATTTATCCTTACAGATTTAAACTTTGACCATGAAAAATATTTAAGGCAGACAAAGTACAAAAGAAAAGAAGATCAGCTCTGCAAAACCAAAATCCAGATAAAGCTACCAAAATAATAGGTCAAAACATAAGGGCTACATGTCATAGGCAATCTAAACAGAAGCCCTGAAGGAGTAATTTGCTACATTTGTTTCAAAGCCTTCAGCAGTAGGTTGCAAAGGAAAAAGATGAGTCTTTTCTGAGCTCAGATGCCATTACCCAGGTAACTGCCTGGTGTAAGATTTGCTTTCTCTCTCGCAGCTCAATAGATACAGCACCATGAGCAAACCAGTATCTGCTTCGGATGGGAAAGGCCAATAGCCTCTGAGCCTAGGATTTTAGTAGGTAAGCCACTGAGGTCTTATAACATTTTAAACCAAGTTTAACCCAAGCACCAGCACAAATGGAGTCTTTCTTACCTCCTCTACTAAAATGACGTGGCCCCCGCCAAGAGGCTGGCCCTGATTCAATCCAGATGAAATGGTACAGGGAACTCAAAAATCAATTTATTTTTAAAAATGCAATCCTTTTACCCACATTCCATTCTTGAAACATTATGGTTTATGAGTATATGTTAACTGATATAGGAGTTAGTTGGCATATTAATGAGCTGTACATTGCCACAATTTCCCAGTGAAATCATCAATTTTCTTAACTGATTTATGCTCTTTTATATTTCTGCTTCCTTTTACCTTCCTTTATGTTAATTTTATATGAATAAATTCATGAACAATATTCAGTTAATTTACTTTAACGCATTTTTCTCTTGGTTACCATGGAAAATATTCTATAACAAAATGCTATTGGATACAGAAACAAGATTTCTTAACACAAGCTGAGAATACAACTAAAGTAAGGCAAAGGAAATACACTTGGACAGATTTCCATCTTAAGTAAAGGGAGACTATAATTTGAATTCAAGAACCTAAAAAGACAGAATATGGAAACTACTGTCACAAAACCACAAACTGAATTAACCAAGTTAAGACTTCACATATACCGACTTAAAGAATAAATATGGTTTCGCTGAAGGATTCTCATCTCTCTGAGAGGCAGGACAAAATCAAGTAATAGCACCTCTTCAAAGGTCATACAGGGTTCTCAAGGCTAGTACTTCTTTTTCAGCTACATTATATTAAATGATCTAAATTAAGCTTTATTTTTAATATTTCTTTTATGTAAATGTCAATTTATTAAGTTCAGTGATGAATAAATAATTGTATAAAAATGCAAATACAGAAATACGAACTCTACAGAAAAGCAGAAAAACACACTAGCAATACTGTGAAAAAGATGATTACCTGACATAGAGGGATCTCTTCTGGCTGGTTCGCAAAGATCCTGATCCTGAACTAATGCTACTGTTCATCATCTGTTCCCGTAAATCATGTATTTTTGCTTCAAAACGACTGTATTCTGTAAGAAAGGAAAGCACTGCAATTAATTTCCTCTGAACTTCAGCAATTAAATACTCGGAAAAATGCTGAGAATCACAGAGAATTTGTTATTGTTTTTTAATACAAGAAAAAAAAACCTCTCAAACCCCAACATTAAGCACCATCTTTTATCATTAAAATCTACTTGAAGTTTTCCAGTTATCAATAATAACTGAATTAAAATTTGAAATAATTATGATTAGGGAAACAGAAGAAAATATCCATTTACTTTAAAACTTCACCTTTTAAGTCTATACTTCACAGTAACTATTTTTTCCTAATTAAGATAAGCATTTCTACTAACAATTATCATTTTTATAGTAATAAAAGACTGATACAGATAAGTTTTAACCCATGACAAAAAGAAAACTTCAGAACATATATCTGAAATACATATTTATAATCAAGAGTTATATATTAAATGTTAAGAAATGGGAAAAGTGTCTGAAAAAACAATATTTAACAGATACTTTAAAATTACTGGACTTGAATTAGATAAAGAATTTAGCCCTACAAGGTGGCAAATATGAACAACATTTTCCGAATAAGACCATGTTCCCATGGGAGCTCAGGAAAGAAAAAAAAAAAAAAAAAACAACAGAATTCTGGCATGAATCTCGATCCACTTGTAAACGGCATTACAGATTCAAACTCCCTCTATAGAATTATGTACAATGTTAATCCTGGAAAAACGGATTGTGTTCTTAAGCAGCACTGTGTACTAATAAAACTAAGCTAAATGCATTTGATTTTAGCTACAAAGGCAGTAAAAATAGTAATAGCTTCTTCACGAGAAACATTTTGTGAAGTGAGGTACTTACATGCTGTCAGCATAAAATACGAACTCAAACCAAGTTTTTCCTTCAGTTGAATAGTTTGGATTTCAGGATCAACAGATCCACTTGTAAAACCTTTCTACTTAAAGGAAACGTTCTGCAGCCACCACCTTCGCCAGGAGACCACGTGGTGCCAGATTACAACAAGTCAACACTGGGAGAGCCAAGGTGTGTGCAGCCAGGAGCTACTGAACTGGGGAACGTGCTGCTTTTCCCAACTGCACCCTTGCTCCCTGCAGGCATCACATTTACTCAGGAAACACAAGATTGATAAAGAGGGCTCTAAAATGCAAAAATATTGAGGATCTCTCTAAACTAAGGTTCCCTCAACAGGCATTTAAATACTATGAATGATTTATTAAATTACATTCTGTACCAATTTATCCCCACACACTTGTGAGCACCAAGGCTTACAGACTACCCAGAGGAGAATTAAAAAAATATTAACTTACAGGAGAATATTCTGTGAACCATTTTCTGGAATATCACCTCATTCATCAAGGTAACTATATATCTGATTCTCTAGGAATAGCAACTATAATTAACCCTATCCAGATTACAACAATATGAACAGTCTCTTAATGAACCCAGACTTTTATCCTTTAAAACCCAAAACTAGTCATTTTTAAGATGCTACCTTTGTTTTTAAAACAGCATCAAGAGCCTTTTTACAAATAAAGTCCAGACCACTAAACCAGACTGATCTTGTTTGACAAGAGAAACAAAAACATTATTTCCACCACTACCACTGCTATCACTAATAGCAAAAGAACTGAAGATGACAGGATGGTAACCTAAGAGGAATGTGAGAAAACGACATTTTTTAGAATGCAACATCCCTTAGGGGAAGGACCCATCCCTTAGGGGAAGGATCCACATGCAGAGAGAGGATAGTCTGCTCCTGCTGTGACACTGCATGGCTTTGGGTAAGTCACTTTGTTTTACTCATTTATACCTAAGAAATTATCTTTTAAGTATCTCACCTGTTTCTTGGGTGAAACTACAACTACTACAACAATAATGGTAGTTGAGATTTCTGATAGAAGAGATTTTTTTATGCCCCTTGTAAGAAAGGGAAGTATACATGGAAAAGATCAGACAATCCAAGCATTTTCTTGAGCTACAGCCTGTTCAGTACCAAATATATCTGCAGTTCTTTGCAATAGCTACTGCAAAAACCTACAAATTTCTGTTAAGAAAGTATCATGTGTGACCTGCTGGAAGAATCTGATTTCCTCCTATATAGCATGTAGTACGTAAGAGTTAACAGAGAAGGTGGCTATTCCTCACTATTGCTTAACCCTATCTTATGTATCATCTTCAAGGTGCTGGTCTTGCAGTTTTCTGGAGTAATTTAATTTTTCTCATCAGAACTCCTGGGAAGTAAGTGCTGAATGAGTGACAAGGACATCTGTAGGAGTAAGAAGGAGAATAATCTCTACATAGAGGCTCCTGCCATACCAATACAGCAAAAAAGGAAACTAATGGGCTGGGACTGGGAAGACTATGTTCAAAAAGAAGAGGTGCTAAGAGATGCCATATTGAGGAAAAGCTGCGCATATGGAATGTGGTGAGCTCCTTCGATGTCAAACAAGCTACAAATTCGAGTTACACTCCTCTTACAGAAGGTTCTGGGAGGAAAAGGATGGATAGAAATCTCAAAATCATTGGGTTTGGAGCTGCAAAGTAGACAGGATTTTGGCTTTTAAAGAAGGAAAGTTTGGAATTAGGAACAGTAGTACTGAAACTAATGCTGGAGACAGAAAATAAGACAACAATAGGACTCTTAACGGCATCAGTAAAGCCCTATCAGTTTCCACCCAAAGGATCAGCAGCCATCCCCTGTTGATTAATTAGGCTTGGTTTAGCTTCACCATTAGAGAGAAAAGTGCAAGCTCTGCTAACCTGCCCAGGAGAGGTTAAATTTCTATCTCTATGATTAAGAAGAGTTGGATATCAATTGTCTTAAGCACCTTCAATCTATTATTAAAGTGAAGAACGCTGATGCTATCTGATAGTTTATGAAATGTAGAAAATTCATCACAGGACAGCAGTCAGAAGACTGTCCACAACTACTTCAAGAGGGGAACATCAATAGCCAACAGCTGGTAGCAACACTGGCAACTCATATCTGAAATGTGTCTGTATCAAATGTGATCCCTACAAAATGCAATTTCATTTGATTACAGAAGCAAGTATTTAGGGATGAGACCTAGGCAAGCACAGAGTGATACCTTTCCTTCAAATATTCTCCCATCCTCCAGTATTTTCAATGTTTAGAGAATTTCACTGTATGTTTAAATTCCCTATTTACTCAGTTTATTATCACTAAATTCTCCCAAATAAAGAACTATCTTATTTCCAATTCCATTCTTTCTTACAGGGTATGTATAATATTACATACATAATATATTACAAAAGTGATTATATTTTTTTCCCTTAAATCACAGTGAATGACACAATAAACTTCTATATGGCTAAGTGTGACAAAGCCATACAATGCACATATAAATATGAAACTTTAAAAAAAAAGGTTTATTTTGCCACTTCAACATTCCAGAAATTTGGAGCTGGAACAGGCACAGTGAACAAGATAAAAAGGACACTCCGCTTTCTTTGTTAGAAGGAAATAAAGAGCTTGGCTGAGAAGGAATATGCTTGGTGTCTGGTCAAATGTGACCAGGGTAACCAAATAGAAAGAACATAAACTATTTAAATGAAAAAGCATATCTGACTTCAATCCAAATGGAGCAGGCTGGTCACAGAACTCCATCTACATATTCCAGTTTCCACACCCATCAAAACGCTGAGATTCTGAAATAGTAATTTAATACGGACTATGGTAGCACAACAAACTCCCCCAACCTTCCCCGCAGATTAAATGAAAAAAACAAACAAAAACCACACAATCCAAAACCTGTACCTACAGGTAAGAATGCGGCCAGGATCTGAAACTTGATGTATGTACAACAGCAGTGAATGGGACTTAACTCATGATCTCTTCTAATGCTCTGAATTTTAGGAAAACTGCTGATGCTGTACATCAATGAAGCGTAATAGGCAGCAAAACTAGCATGAAATGTAATAAAAATAACATAAGAATAACAGTATCTCTTCTAGGCTAGAATTTTCTCAGTTTCCAATCACTTTAGGGGCAGGGAGGGAGTAGTACCTGCTATTATAACATAGAGTTTGAGGAAGTGCAAGCATCTGCTGCTTAAAATCATGGCATTTAACCAAGAGTACACCTCCATCACCAAAGAAAAAAAAAAAAACCAACCCCAAAGCCTACTCTAATTTACACATAATCAGTCGTTAAGAACATGGGATGGATACATCTGTGCTCAAGTTTAAACTTGAAAGTTATACTGGATAAGCAGATGGTGCAAAACTAGAATAAATCTGCTCTATTTCATGTCTGCACGTATTGCACAGCAAGGAAGAAAAAGGAATGAGAGCACTCCTGACCCCCTAAAATGATTTTACCTTGAAAACAAACTGTAATGTTTACTGTAACAGAAATCAAAACTTCAGAGAAAGGGTATGAGCCGTGACACTCTCCTGGAGTGCCTATCTGGTGAGGAACAGTAGTAGACACAGATACATGGTGAATAGTCTATACAGGCAGGCAAGGAAAAAAAAAGAGGCTGCAATGAAAATTAATTTGGTCTGGAGCACACAGTCTAGCAAATGAGGCAAAAGAACAGAAGACTACGACAAGGGATGGAAAATTCAGCAAGCAGTACAGAAGGAAAAGCAACTCATGGAAGCATGGATGTGTGCACAGGGAACAGATGGCAGCACACCACTGAGAAGCAGAGATTCTTACATATACTGAACCCATGAAGAGCTGAAGAAGTTCACTTTAATTAAAAAAGAATGCCCCTTGCTTCCTTCTTCCCATCTGTCTGTGGAAAGCCCTCCGTTTGCAGGACCCTCTGGATCTGTCAAAGCGGGACTCTTGTACTAACCATTTTATATAACTACTGATTTATATTCTTTTCTCCACTCTCAGAATATTCAATTTTCCTTTTCAAACAAACTGAAAAACGGAGCCTGGTAGTAAGTTAGAAGGGCCACCACCATACTGATCTTGTATTGACCTTCTACTTGTTTTCAATTCAAAGCTTGTGAGGCAGGACTGCCACAGTTGTACTTATGAGTTCTAGCCACATACTACTACCATCCCTTGATTATCCATACTGGTACTTGATAAATTCATAGGTACCATTCACATTTTGCACATCTTTTCTTATTACAGACTGTAGTATAAATTTCATTAAGTACAGGGTGTTGTGGAGTGCAGCATGTTTAGCACAACCACTCAGAAACAAACACCAAAAAAAGAGCAAAGAGATTACCTATTAAAACGTATGGACTGCAATAAAAGCCTCATAAAAAATTTTTGATGAGATATTGCTTTACTTCAATGCTTGTCATTCTATATTAACGTGACCTGAGAGAGGCCACAATGCATTCCACATGCTATTGGTGGCTTTCATGCACTCTAACATATAATGAGCTTGTACCTCATTAATCATTTGAAAGACTAGGCCATGGAATTTTAAAACAGATTAGAAAAATTGCATTTGTATTTAGTTAAGAACACCTCCCGTAGAGCCTGCAAAACTCAGAGACTAGGTCCAGCCTCTGCTGAAGTGAATCCAACCAAAAAGGTTTACCACACATTCACTTGTAAAAGGCTGAACTGTTCTTAAAGGAAGACAAACGATTTTATTTATTATATTAAAGAGCAGGAATGAGGTTTTAAAGGATTAAACCATATGTAAGCCGCCTTACAGAGTCTATCAGAACTATATATAGCAGAACCTTTCTAATCTTAATGGGCCCGATTTTAAAGGTACTTTAATTGACTAATCTGATTAGTTGCAAATGAGTAGAAGCAAGTACAAAACAAGCCGGAACAAGTTAGGAAGACTGCAGACCATGTACCCCAAAACAGAGTAAGCAAGTTTTAATTTCTTTTTTGGAAAGAATGTTTCATTTTATGAAATTGGGATGTACAGATCTTTTAAACAACCTTTGATTAAGACAATCCATGTTCTCAGCTAGGAAGCAAGGGAAGCTCATTCTCTTGATAGGAAACAATCCTGGAAATTAAGTTTTGCAAAAGCATTATTGGCTTTGTGTTGCTCCAGCTGGACTTCTACAAATAGAAGATTTACAATATATTTCAAGACAAATGCTCAGAAATAGTCTTGGCTTACACCCATGAAAGTGCTACCATTTCCCAGAGTTTAATTATTCTGTTTTAAATTCCACTAGAAAACAGTGCATATATGAAGTATCACAAACAGAAAAAATTGCCAAATACTGGCCACTGAAAGGTGAGGTATAACAAAGCTTCCCCCCTTCTTTACTTTTCTTTTTTTTTCCTCTTTTGACTCATTTGTTTTAAAGACAAAAAAGAATGAAAACTACAAAGTTGTCATGCTTGGATCTTATATTTAGTAGATGAATACATTCCTTCAAAACAAAAATACTAAATGAAAATCCACCTAAAAAACTGGCTAATAATGTATAAGGAGTTTTGATTGAACTATAAATCTTGAATACATTTTGCAAGAGAATCTCTTATTTCCTTTAATAAAGCCAAAAGAAAGATGTGTATGAACAATGTAAGTTTGGAATTAGAGATCTATTTTTTTTTAAAAAGTCTTCTTAAACCTGCTCTTGATGTTTTAGCTCCACCTTCTCCTAATCTTACACTGATCCACCCAATCACCTAAGAACATTGAGCTAATCTGATCACTTAACCATCTTACTACTCTTTCAGATAAGAAGTGGATATACAGAGATGGACTTGATCAGCTGAATTACAAAGAGAAGACTAATGCAGATTCTAAATTCTAAATAACAGGCAGCTGGTAACTCAACATGACAGAAACAATGCTGTACTAGTTGAATTAATGATTTTATTTTTTGTATGTCGGGTGGAACCTTGGAAAACAGAAAGTGCTGCTACACTTTTCTGTCACAACAGGCTTATCTGAATTTCACCCTTCTTTTGGGGAAAGGGTGAGGTGACCAGTACTCTTGCCAATACACTTTGCCTGCTTGCTTCACCAGGGCCCTCCAAGAGCAGGCTACACAATTAATCAGTTAATGTGTATGTAATTGCACTTAACATTATACATATACTTGATTGCGCAGTTTGATCTAGTAGATTAATGCTATGAAAAAAGTTTAATCCACAAAATTGTTTTCTATCCAATTTCAAACAAATATATTTTTGTATTTTTAATGCATTTCTTTGGCTATTTTTCTTATTTTTAAACACTTAAGTATACCTAAGCTGTAACACAGCTATGGTAGCCCGCTGGCATCTCATACCTTTTCAGAACAGCAAAATCTAACCTAACAGAAATTGTCAATTCTGAAGTAACACTATTATTACGTCATCCTCAAAACACATAAGAACATTTCAGATAACCATTTAATTTGAATGGACACAACAATGGAAGCGTCAGTGTGAAACAAGGCGAGAGCCCTCCAAGGGTTGTAGACCTCTGGACAGTCCTACACTTCCTCCCTGCTGTTCCTCTCCTCACTACATTCCCTGTGACTGAGACTCATGTTCCTGTATCCCTGCTAAGTAGCATGGTCATAATTCTGATCATCATAATTCCTGCTCCCAGGAGACACACATATACCTAAAATTGCCTAGAGCTTCCTCTCATTCTTCCACAGCAATATCACAGTTTTTCCTTGCCACCCTGCATGTGTAGAAAACCCAAAGAGTGGAAACAGCAGCGTGCCACTGAAGTGTCCCTGCAGAGCCAAGGTTCAACTGGAACATAAAAAGGTTCAGAAGCCTCTACGAATGAAAACAGCTCATCAAAATGCACTTGGGTACCAGAGCCCCATCACTTTCTTCGAAACTGCTGCAGGTCATGGTACTTCATTTCTGGTGAAACTCCCAGTAAAGCAAAATCCCTTTTTATTAACCGATGTCCTGAAAGGAGATAGAAATATGTAGTTCAAGTGGGGGATATGGAAAAGCTTCCATATGAGGAAAATGAGAATGACATCCTGACTTCCCCCCCACACCTCTAATAATTTCCATTTCCCAAACTTCTGCTCTTCTCCTACTATGGAACCTTCCTGTGCAGCATCCAGCCCCAGTAGGTTCAAACCCAGTGAGATCTCTGCAATTAGAGATATTTTTTGTATACACATGTGTGTGTTTATGTCTACCACAAAAGTATGTACAAGTACAACCCAACATTTGACTCAACAGTTTCCAACAATAGCTCCTAGGTAAGTTGCAAGATAAAGCAGAGAATCTACAAGGATCAAGCAACAGTCAATCAACTACAATCATGATAGTACAGAAGAAGTGGTGCCTGATGTGAATCACTTGTGTAAACAAGAGAATACCTTCACATTCCCTATTTGGTTTTTAGCAATACCACAGAGTGCTGGTAAATTGCTGAGATTTGATTCAGTACAGTAGGAAAATTCTGTAAGGCATCTGTCAAATTTACTGAACACTGCTGGAAGGCAAATGAATGCCCAGAAGGATATTTTTAGGAATGACATTACATCTGTTTTCACCCCATTCTATAACCAAGGAATATTTAAAAAAAAAAAAGAAGTCAGCAGTTACATAATTTGAGCCTGGATATAACAACAGCAGTATCATTCAGCCGTATTATCCTACGGCAAGTCCAGTAACTTCTGTTTGATAAACCACGTTGTCTAACTGGATTTGAAAAGACAGATATGGAAACTTCAACCCTCTGCATGATAGGGGTTTTCCAAAGATTAATTTTTCTGCAGCCTGCTCAGGCTTTTCTATGAGAGAACTGCTTGTAAAAATCCCAGGAATTTTCCCAGGAATCTGAGGATGAAGACAAATGGGCAATTTCTGATAGAGCTAATGTGGTAGGATGTAAAAACATAAATTAGCACTCCCCACCACATCTACGAACATACAAACTGTCATATACAATTACAGGGAGTGAAGTGAGCTGGTCCCAAGTGCTTTCCAAATGCTACTATCATACTGAATCTATTTATACAGTTGTAACGAGCCCTGATGGATGTCTAGAATCACCTTGATCTGTCCTAGCTGTCAGCATCTTTTACAAAATCCTGCTGGATTTATAAGTATAAATAAAATACATATGCAATACAAGCAGTTACAACTGACACTTTTCATTTTTATGAAGAAATTTGAGAAACACCAACAATGAACAGTAATTTTATGAACTCTTAATTTTAATACTTGTTAACCTTTTTTTGAATGGCACAAACAAAAAGTAGAGAATTCTATGTATATGTTTTATATTTTTCTCCCCAACATAAATGAATCAAGTGAGGGGGGGAAAGTATCCGCAGCTATAATTTAGGAAAGCTGAAAATGATCAAAGAACATACGCACTTTTATCAAGTACAATCACATTGATGATATTTTTGTTTTGGGAAGTCAAATCTCAAACAGGCTGCTTTCATCTGATAATAAACAGTAACCTTTAAGGGAATATTCTCTTTACTAATCTCTAAGATATGAACAAGTGTGTATCTGATACCAGTTATCTCCCACACCAGACCTGAAAGAAGCTGATAGTTGGAGTTTCATGCAATGTCTTTTTACGAGGGTTAAGAAAAAGAAAGAGATACCAGACAGACTCAGACATTAGTAACCAGACCTCTCTGAGGTAGGCTGCCCACGGGTCAATTCATACTTTGCCTCCAAACTATAATGGATCTCAATCTCTAGTTAAGCTTTTCCTTCATGGCATGCTTCAAAAAGGTAGATGCTTCCAATACCTTCACTCCAAATGGAGATTTTAAGCACTATTTCAGAAAAACAGATGGTCATGCAGATCAAATACCTTAAAAAAAAATGAAATCCTTTCTTTGAATAATGTGTCAGATGTCTGCCCATAATCTAGGATAATTCAGGTAACATCTCCCACATGCATCCTGTCAAACAGGCCCTATAACTGAGAATTGCACTCCCAGTACAACTCAACTGCATGCAGTCCTGTTCTGAATGCTTCAGTAGCCATGGAGGAATGACTACAGCTCCAGGTTTGAAGTCCACAACTGACAGTCATCAAGAAATTTGTAAGAGGCAGAGTTTGTTGCTCTGAGCAAATCTCTGTGCAATGACTCAAAATCCCATCAGTCAAGTACCTCAATACATGTTTCAAGAAAGTAAGTTATCTGCTTGGACAAGCATTAATGAAGAAAGCTGCTATTTTCAATGCAGAAAGAGCAAGAATCATCCAAAATGCTTAACTCTCTTATAAAAGGAAAAGAGAGTTCTGACTTTCAGACTATGAAGGGATTCTTTTCTTTTTAAAGCCTGAATCCCAGAAAGGGAGTACTGAAAAACTGCTCTTTTTGCATGAAGTCTGGATAGATATTTTTTTTGGCAAGGGAAAAAATAAAAAGTGATATATTCTACCAGAGAAACATTTGTTCTGCTATAAGGAGCCACATCTGAACATACCTTCCTGGAAGAATAAATCATGACCAAGAATGCCCTCTTTGAATAAAAAAAATGGCCAGATGCTAAAAGGACAACTCATGGGCAAACAAAAGCACACTTTTTTTTCTCACTAAGCTGAGGGTCCGCTATTCAGGAAGTAAGAAAGTATAACAATTTGATATTCCTGTTACAACACCGAAGTACTAAGCAGAGGATAGGCCACAAGAATATTAACAGAAGTATTTGACAATTCTGATACAAAGCCAAAGGAAACATTCCAGAACCAAAGCTAACCTTACTATTCTTTCTAGTAAGAATAGAGTGAGTCTCAGAGTGAGCTCTCCTGTAACACGAATCCTGGAACAGAACAATCTACAGGATGCACACCTCTCGAGACAATACAGGCACTGACAACATGGGCTGGCTGCAGGGATTTGACCATGAACCAGACCTAAACAAATCAGTTGGCCGTATTACTGACAGAGTTCCTGGGTCAGTGGAGATATTGGATGTTGATGTGGATGGAGGGGGAGGAGAATGTGAAAGCTAACGTTTCAATGACTTGGGGAAGACAGGGTAAGAGAAACATGACAGAAGAGAAAAAATAAAGAATGTAGAAAAGTGTGCTGCAATCAGCTACCAAACAATTTTTGATGAAGGCAGGAGTCTTGCTCAATGACAAGTCCTGGCAATTACCTAAACTTACCCCTGGCCAGTACTTTTAAAGCAAAGGTTTAAGCAGACAAGTCACTGCAAGAAAGATTTATTGATGGCCCATCCAATTTACCAGATTCAGAGAAAAGTGTTAATCATCACAATTCATAATTAGACATCAAATACATATAAACAATATATATACTATATATATATGAACAATAATATATGAGTTTATAAAATATATATATAGGTAAGCACATAATTTTGGACTATTGAATTTCTAAAGTCTCAAATAGACTAAGGCATTTGAAATGTGCTGTAGAAATACCAGAGAACAAAAATGTGTATTGTGATGAGGCAGTATTATTTGGCTTCTGCAGAACACAGAAGGATGTGTGCATCAGCCACAGTCTAATCTAGACCAGAAGAAATTGCTGGAGAAACAGAAATACCAGCTCAGTACAAAACAGAGGTATGAAAACCTGATGGTATCCTTAGGTCAGCTGAATAAACACAAGAGTTAACAAATTAGTCTTTTATCCTCCTGCCACTAAGGAAAACAAAAGCACCATATTAAATGGTAAAGATAACTGTGAAATACAGAAGTAACAATGTGGTATTTCTACCAAGTTCTGGATCAACCAGCTTAATTTTCATGTTATGACAGTGTTAACATCTACTGAAGAAATTAAATTCTGACTATGATCACAGCAAGATAGGTATCAAGCTGTGGCATCAACGCTTGCACATGTTCCTATCTGGTCACTTGCAATTATGCTAACAGGTGTCCACATCTATTACATTATTTGTTTCTCCTCTCCTCATAAGAGGCATTAGGTGGGGCCCAAGGACATTGTAGATTATCCTTCTCTAAGTTCCAAATTGTGGGAGTGAGCTTGACCATGTATGGCAAACCCTTACCTTCTGGACGGTACTGAGCTACGATAGTTACTGCTTGGCCTGCATTCTTCAGAGCTGCTGCTGCCTGCTCATGGGTGGCTGCTTTTAGATCTACTCCATTTACCTACAAATAACACAAAAAAGCTCTTTAACAAAATAAATGTTTGTGTTAATCATCACAGAAGAGGCTCACGAAAAAAACAATTAACTGGACACAAACTAGTTTCCACTGAGTTTTCCCTGTTTCCCTGCAAGCTTGTTAATACAAATCAAAGATTACTGATCCTTACTGAAAGCTGAAGTCAATAAATCCTGTCTCACATTTATCCATCTTAAAAATACTCTACTGTTCATAGTATATCACTTAATGAATTTGTATTCACTAAGTCAACCTCTTGTTTAAGACCTTTTTCTTTCTTTTTTTAAGGAGACACAGAGAATGTCACTTTCTGTGATGGTTCACCTCGCCTTTCTACACCAGGGCTTCATGGACCTCCTTAGCCAAAGTGTGCGTACAGACCACTGTGTTTAACACCCACTGACAGACCACACTGTTTTCAACACAGCAGACTGAAAAATATTATAATGAAAAACTAAACCAAAAATATGCATGTCAGATTTTAGATTAAAAGCATTTTTCATAGTTCAAATTAAAATACAATGCACTTTAATAACAGCATTTTAATAACAGCAAAGCCAAAATTATTTTTTCCTCTTAAATAACTACCAAATTACAACATATTTGTCCAAAGAAGTGATTCTCCACAAATTAAGTAATCTCACAAATACAAGAAATACACAACATCTTTATGACCTTCAAGGATTAATATAGAAAAAGCCCTCGGACAGGTATAAGATGGATCTATTTAAGACTAACAGGAAGCTCAGCAGTTACTCCAGGAAGTAAACCACTCAATTTTAGACACTACTGCCAAGTGTCTCCATCTCATTTGAAGGCTTATTTCTGAAGCCTGCATTCTTTCAATTTTGACACACATACCCCTCAGTTACCAGACTAAGATAACTTCACGTCTTAGGTGAAAAAAAGTATTTAAGATAGGAAAGCGCTATTTTAATCAGGATACAGATGAGAAACTGAGGCAGACTAAAGTCCTCAGAGATACTTTGGAAGTGTATCAGCATCTGTTCCATTGTCTAAAGTTTAGGTCAGTTAATGATATCCCTTGCATATATAAATCATATTAACTGGCATTAATACCCAGGGAGAGGAAAATTTTTCTTGTTTAAAATAAAAGAAGCAAGAAATCCTACAGAAATTATACGATCTCCTTTCCTAAGCTCTCCACTCAGGTCAGCTGGCCCTCCTGCAAGAATGAAAGAGACAAAAATTCCTTCTCCATCTTCTCCTCCAACAATGTTGAAACCAAGACCTGTTGATCCTCGATGCAGCACAACCTTTCTAGGCTCCCTGAAAGAAAAAAAGGAATAGGAAATCTTGGTCACTAGTTCTAAGTAAAATAAATAATTAGAAAAAAAGTTTCCTGAGAGAAGCAGTGTATCTTTCGATACCTAAATTTTCAACACATTTCTTTAGGCAACAGCGTCACGGGCCCCTCTGGCCCCCCTCAGTCCTTCGCCCAAAGTTTAGACTTTTGAATAATAACTTCTATTATTTGCAGGCTTTCAGTTCTTCTTCTAGAGGCAGCACAAAATCTCCTCCCTGTTGTTAGGTGAACTGCAAAATTCATAAGTATGTCTGCATTCTAAATTCTTATTACACTACAATCCTTTTCAGCGCTAAATGTCATTACTTAACGCTTTCCATATTGTCCAAGAGTCTCAACATAGATCACAGTCTTACTCTAACAGTAATAGCAAGCAACAAAATACTATTTTCTTTCTAAAACTTAAAGAACAAATTTCAATCTAAACACCAATAATGTCCTCACAGCTTTAATTTCACTTTAGTTGGTCAAACAATGAATATAGAAAAAAACAATTAAAGAATTATTAAAAAAATATATATCAGAATCTATGGCATTCTCAAATACATTTGCAATTTATTTGAAGCAATTGTAACTGAAAGAGTTACACCTAAATCAAGTTGTTGCATTCTTTCTATAGGATCCCCTCCTGGCTTGGATGAGGAAAGAAGAAATACTGACCAAGGCCAGTCAACTTCTAATGCAGAAACACTCCCTCAAGAAAGCTACTTATTTGCTACTTGACCCAATACAAGAAAAGCATAAATGATTTCAGAAACAGACATTTATAATAAAGCAGAGCAACTGTGCACTGCATTTGAAAAATCACTAGGGAGCACTAAAGAACAATTAATGGACATTCTTAAGTATTTGGAGACATTAATTATTAATTCATAGGATAAACTAAGAAGCTGCATTTTTCCAAAACAAACAAAAAATATCATCTAGTTCTATCTTTAAAAATCACTTCATTTCTGCACTAGCTTTTAAATCAGCTTAGTGTCAAACTCTTAAATTTCACCCCCGTCAACTATTATGTTAATCTTTTTAGAGTACTATTTTATTACAAACAAATAAATTTCTAAAATCTAATCTAAAAATTTCTAAACCTCTTTCGGGGATTGAGGGAATGGAAGATGGGAAGGTAATTTAAAGAAAATCATCCAAACCCTTCTCTGAATAGCACTTGGATTGCAGAAGAAATCTAAAATCCTTTTTTAACAGTAATTTTACAGGAAAGCTAGAAAACTCAAGTTCTGCAATGCTATCAGTAGGACAAAATAACTTTGGCTTAGTCATTCACCTAACCCTAAGTTAAAGGTAACTACAAAGACACATCCAAGACTCTCTTATGTTCCAATACACTAAAATTTCTCCAACTTATTATACCACTTATGTTTCTATACTGGGTAGACTCTGCTTCATAAACTGACATAGTTCACATCAGGTGACGGTGTGACACAGAATTCAGCAACATCGTACTGAAAATGCAGTGTAACATCCCTGTACTTGCAGAACAGAAAAGTAACAAAATTACAAGAGCTTCCCTTTATCAGCGATGATGAACAAAAGATTAATGCAATCTACTGAATCAGTGAAGGAATGAATGGTCTGTTAATGGAAAAGTATTAAGAGCTCTCTAGCCTTTCTGGATTTAGTAATCCAGCAAAACAAATGTTTGCCTATGAAAAAGGAAAAGAAGGGAGGGAGGAAAGAAGGGAGGGAGGGAGGAAAGAAGGGAGGGAGGAAAGAAGGGAAGGATCGCTGGCTTTAAAATAAGAAATAATCTCTATGGTCTGCTCATACTACCATCCAGTCAACTCATGGAGCACTTCGACAGGGCATTCTAATTTTAATACTATTCCCAGACTGATAAATCACGTGTGTCAGCACATGCATATATATGTGTGTGTATATGTCTATACAGATATATATGGTTTTCTCCTTACACCAATGTTTATGAGTGTTAAGACTCTAATGATTTGCATCTATTTCTTGAAATAAGTTACAATATTCACTAGTATTTTCTGTACAGACACATTTTATGATCTTTCCTGGTTAACTAATTTGACGTGTAGCTTTGGTTATTCATTACCTGGTAATCTCATCGTCTCCAAGCATTCCCTTCGGAATTGGTGAGTAGCGCCCTGGTGATGCTGGGGGCAAGGACTGTCCCAAGTAGGCAGAGGGAGTGATATGGTTATCCACTGGCTGAGAATAAGCTTCAAAGAGGAGGGGGGGAAGAAAAAAAATCATTAAGGCAATAAGGAAAAAAGATGGCAGAACTGAAACAAAGAATTATAAGGAGTGACCTCTTCTTACAACAAAACATAACAGTTCAAATGCTACATTGTAAATATCAGAGTTCTAAAATACCTCACATCTACACATTACCCAGGCTCCTTAGGCTTTAAGTCAGGAAGCAAATTTTTCAGTTTCACTGTGTCTCAAAAAACCTTGTTTTAGAAACAGACACTGTGGAAAGCTGAAGCCTGTGAGGACGGTCTGGAGATTTCTCTGGTATTAAAGTTCTCTTTAACTTGACCAAAGCCAGTTAAGAACTTCTGTTTCTAAAATCACCATGTTGGATCAATAGTGAAAAATACATTTTAATGTTGCATTTTTTCCAAACTGTCAAGCTGCCTCCCTCTTTCTTTTCAGTGCTGTGTTGGAGTGTCTTAGCATCTCGAGAGTGCTCCTGTTTAAGAGGATGAACAGGGAGGGATGTTACATTTCTTAGACATGGAAGAAACGCATATTCAGTAGCGGAGGTGCTGGACGCGACACTAGGATGTGCTCAGCCAACAGCACACATCAGGGAACAAAGGCAGGATCATTCCACCTCCAACTCTTCCAGGTAAGAGGCATTAATTAACTGAGAGGAATAACAAGGTAGAGCAAAAAAACCTTTCAGCTCTACTGAAAGGGTCAGTTGCCTTATTCAGAGGTTTATTGATTAAAACTAGAAAAACCGCATTAAAAGGATTTAGTCTGATCTCTTGCATAACAGACCATGAATCCTGTAAACAAAGTACATATGTTTTACACGAACCACAACACACATAAGAGAAAATTTAGCAACTTAATTATTTCAATTGATGGAAAATATTCTACAATTCCAGAAGAGTTGTTCCGATAAACAATTAAAAGGGTGCATTATATTTCCAATTTAGGCACATCAATTTTAAGTGTCCATTCACCAGCGTAATGATACCCACTGTCTCCTATTACAAAGCATATTCTACAATTTAAGATCTTTTTCCCGGTGTAGGTGGTTCATGTTTTGAGGTGTAAACATGGAGTGTGGGGACACTTCACAAGTTCAAGACTATTAAAGCTGCCAGACTCTTACTTGCTGCATCTGATGCGGTACCTGACCACTGAGGATTTACACTAAAACCAAAGTTTTAACTGCATAGGCATGACACAAATTGCAGAAGCGACCTGTATATTTCTCCTTTTTTGTTCTTCTTTTTAAACCATTGTCTTAACATTTGGATCACGTACAAACTTCATCATGAGTATTTTTACATGAGAGACTTACTAAATTGCTAGCTTTCACGCCACCCAATCTGTGCTGGACTGATTCTGTATTATTCTGGATTCCTAGTAAACCCATATGCAGTAAATTCCATACATGGAGTATATGTCACATCAACATTGTCTTACCATGAGCAATGCACTTCATGATCTCTTTTCCAATTAGTGGAAAATGGGTTTTGATTAAAAAAAAACTAAACAACTGTAGCACAGTATAGCGGCTCTGTACATTCTGTTCATGCACTATCTCTTCTCATTTCACAAAATAAATTTCCAATTGCTTTTAACAAGTCAGTGGCAGCTATAAAGATGCATATTTTATAGGAAGCAATTAGATTTTTCATAACAAATGCTGTGTTGACTTACAGAGCTTTTCATCTGACTGTTTTTAAGGTTCCTAAAGCTTTTAACTGCATCTTCTTCAGAAACTATTTCTACCGTCTAATACGGCACATATTCTTATTCTTAAAATTTCGTATCTGTTTAGCACATAACTAAAACTCAGCTATCAAAAGAATATAGCAGTTTATTATTTCAGACCTGTGGACTGCTCCACATCAGCACTGGGTACCTCATTTATAAGTTTCTATGTATGGTACTTGCTTACAAAGTCAGGTCTCTTTTTTCAAGGCTGCTGCTTTCAGCACTGGGGAAACAAACTTCCAAGGCACAAAAAGGCTCCCTATGGAGTTCCTGCAAAAAACATGCCTGTGCTGTTCCTAAAACCGCTTTAGCTGGAGATTATACTTAAAGAATATTCATGAGGAACATGATAGAAATAAAAGGCAAGCCATCACTTTCTGAATACTAAATCAGGTCTAAACTTCTATTTCTAAGTAAATATTATTACTGACGTAAAGGATAAAGGAACTGTGTTTTGGATGAACAGATAATTACATGCATAAAATGAATGTGCTTTGACAGGAAAAGTCAAAGACTCGAAAGGAGAAATTCCATTTCCAAATCCACCCCCACTCGACATAACACAGTTATACAAAAAAAGAAAATGGAAAATTTCCTATTATTTCCTTATTATCTACAAACTGAGGACACCAATCACGAGTACAATCTCTAAAATAGAAAATAAAAACTTAAATGTATGGTTACTGTATATTCCTCTCTTCCTGTATTTATGCCATTTAAGGAACAGTAAGGCATTTATGTCTCTAGGGAGAAAACTGGTTATTCCCTACTTTGCAGTATTTTATTTCTCAGTGCAGAGTGCAAATACTGTAGCAATGCACACACACACAAAGGACAAATACTTTCAAAGTGACTAGGAGTCAAAAATGCATCATTAATGTCTTCAAAGGAGGCCTGCATAGGAAGCAAGTTCTCTGCCTCAAAAATTATATAGACGCTTTTCTGACTGATATTCCACAATATGCACTGTACAGGTAACATTGGTGTTCTTAAATAGCAAGTTCGAGACCTTTTTAGTAATATTTCAACTGAGTAACTTAAAAAGGATTTATACCAACATGTTACTGGACATTTGTTCCAGAAACCATTTAATGACCAACATTTATATACATATTACCAAGGCAGCGTACATTCCCTACTGACATATGACCTACTACAGAAGACTAATAGCTATGATTATCAAATGCACCAATCAGTTTAGCTGGCAATGGTGCTACCCAGCTGGGTGGCATCAGTCCACAGGACCATCCCACCTACAGTGCTGCTGTTCTTCTACATAAAACGAACATTGGGTTTTTTTGTTGAATTTCCATGTTTGCTCTACTGGAAATTCTCATCTTTTAGTGTCTCAGACACAGAGGAGAACAGTACTCTAATGGCAATATGTTCAGAAAAAACAATCTTTCATAATTTCACTCTTCTCGAGTCAGAAAATGGGGAGCACTGTAAAATAACTGTTTAAACTAGCAATCCACTTCTCAAGAGTTAAAAGAAAAATCTCACAGAAGCGATAGAAACAGGGATAGCAATCAACTATTCCAGTCTGTCAAGACCTGTGGTCAAGCTTTCATTGCTCACAGTACCAGTCTCTAGAGCTACACCACATAACCATAAGCTATTTTCCCACAGTCATTCCCTGCTAAATGCTCTGGTTTCAGACAGCTTCAACTGTTCTTTACCAAGATTTTCAACATTAATTTTCCCCATGGGTAGCCAGAAGCCGTTCACTCACTCTGATAAATATCAAATGACGGAGGTCAACTTTGAGCCCCAGGTGCACAAAGAATTACGATGGCAGGATCTGTACTTTTCTCAATAAATGTTGCCACAAATCAAAATCTGAGAAACCCCTTGATCAAATGTCCTTTGACACAAAGACACTAAGCCCAAAGAAATATCAAATGATTCAATTGTCTATGTGGATGCTAACTTACTTTGTCCCATCCTTTGCACTGTGAGACCACCTGACAAAAAGCAGCTCCTTACAGGAAGTGGAGGATTTCTAGTTGCAAAGATATAGTAATCCTTTATAAAGAGGCAATAGACTTTGAGCAGCTTGGTATCTCCCTTGCAGATTTCTACTGTAGACATAAAAATATTGAGAAGCCCTGAAAACGCTTTTGTTGTGCCCTATATAAGAAAAAGAGCATCTAGCATCTTAGCCATATGCAGTTGTTTCTGATAAGCAAAAGATACAGGAAAAGGCTAAATTGATTTCCTTGAATTAAGTAATAAAACACCTTAGGCAAGACCTTCAGATTTATTTTGTGTGCAAAATTGAGGCAGTAGATCCAGAGTCTCCATGTCATCTGCAGTAACAGCCAGTTGTGCTTTGAACAACAGAGACACAAACATATGAAGCCCTGGGTGGGAAAGGCTTTCCTCATGTAAGGAAAAGAAACAGACTGACGTTTCATCAAAGGACTCAGCACTTTGCAGAGGAGTGTTCTTTGGTTAACTGTTGACTGATGGAACTGTTCTGTTCAACCAGAAACAGTGTAAAAAAAAAACCCCAAAACCAGAGCAACCTCTGAGAACGGAATGTTAAAGCTGCCGCTAAATGAAAAGAAACCCAGAAAATATACTCAAAAGTACAGACAGCATTTTAGCCCACAAAACTTGTCAAAGTCCACCAAAGGTCGGAAGACAGACAGACACCTGAAATCTAAGAAATCATCATAGAATCATTTAGGTTGGAAAAGACTCGGGATCATCGAGTCCAACCATCTACCCTACTCTAAAATGTTCTCCCCTATACCATATCCCCCAACATCACATCTAAATGACCCTTAAACATGTCCAGGGATGGAGACTCAACCACCTCCCTGGGCAGCCTATTCCAGTCTCTGACCACTCTTTCTGTGAAGAATTTTTTCCTAATGTCCAGTCTAAACCTACCCTGTTGGAGCTTGAAGCCATTCC
>JAOQGH010000051.1:14629150-14742522 GCA_025769975.1 Gallinago jamesoni | reverse complement strand
CCTCTTCCTCAAACTAAACAGCCCCAGCTCCTTCAACCACTCTTCATACGATTTGTTCTCCAGGCCCTTCACCAGCTCCGTTGCCCTCCTCTGCACTCGCTCCAGCACCTCAATGTCTCTCTTGTATTGAGGTGCCTAGAACTGGACACAATACTCAAGGTGTGGGCTCACCAGTGCTGAGTACAGGGGGACAATCACCTCCCTGCTTCTGCTGGTCACACTATTTCTAATACAAGCCAAGATGCCATTGGCTTTCTTGGCCACCTGGGCACACTGCCAGTGAAAAATCTTTGGTGGTTTTTTTTTCAAAATGCTTCAGCAGAAGGATAAAAGTTCCCAGAATCAGCTGCTGGAGCTTGAGGGGATGGCAGCTCAGGAAATTGGCTTTTCACTTCTCAGCAGACAGAAGTGCCGCTTCACATAAGGGTACAGGGCTGCACAGAATGCCACTGTCTCTCTCAAGTCCCACTTACAGGGAGAGGAAGAAAATGGGAGAGAAACTTGGGAGGGAGGACAGTAGTGGAATGAAAGAGGGCCTACAGGTGCAGCCAGGTCATTTAGTCTCACATCCATTTTCTGAAGGTAAGTCATATATACTGGGAAATTAGGGACCCAAGGCAAGATGGCAGTGCATATCCTCATCGCAATTGTGTGGGGTTACCCTTGAAAGAACTTCCCTGAAGAGCCATGTTAAGAAGGTATTCTTGGAGATACCACTGTCTCTTTTCTGCCTCTATGTTATGATGCAATTAACTTCAATGAACTGAGTCTCCAGCTCAGCTCAACTTGAGAGAAGTTAATTTGCTGTGTGAGAAGAGAGAAAACGGTATGCCTTTATGCATTCTGCTAGAGCAAATATCACTTAAAAAGTATGTATTGATACAGATAATGAGAATATATGTTAAAAAAAGCACCCAAAGGCAAACATCTGTAGGTGAAATATGACTGCTGCTTCGAATAAGACTCTCAGCAGCCTGATCTCACCTATCTAAAACTGAACTATAGTACTGAGAACCAGCTGCGCTGAGTTTGGCATCTCTGTTCTTAACGTTTTCAGTCTACAGACAGCCTTTTTAATAGCAAAGTGTCATTTAATGAACAGTACCAAAGCATATAAGGATCTAAAATGAGAATCTACACATATCCCACCATTCCTTTACGGTTCCCCAGTAAAGAAGTAGGTTTTTCAAATCCTACTACAGGTTCCTTCCTCCACTCACACAAACTGAACAGTTTCAGTTCAGTTTTCCTCCCAAAAAGAGATACCCAGTTCTATAAATTGCTATAGTTCTTTGTTCTTTCCCATTTAAGCCTTATATCAAGTTCTTTTTTTAATAATAAGGGGCACCAAGCAAGAGTTAATAAGTATGACTTTTCCAATATTAGTGTATTGAGTCATTAGAATTTGGCAAATTATGAGCAGCCAGCTCTTCCTTTGCCTTCCTCTCCCCAAACTTTCTAAAGGCTTTTCCTTCCAGAACAGATTCTTAAAGTAAATATCCCAATAATGGAGTCAAGATACAAGTATCTTATCTGCTACGACTGTATGCGTGTCACATCACTATCCCCAGCAGTGTAACTGCATTACTGCAACACTACCAGGAACACTACTTACAAATCAGGTTACCTCCGTTCCAAAAAATCTGAATTCAAGGTGAAACATACGAAGAGGTCAGTTATGATGGAGGGAGAAAACAAAGACTGCTTTCCAAAGAAACAGTGGGAAAAGTTGAATTATTGGACAAAGTAAATACCATAAGGGAAAATGGCTACTCTCTAATCATATATGTGAGTATAAAACTGGGGATGAGAAGTGAAGACTGAAAATTAGTTTTATGTGAAAGAACAGAGCCTTCAAGAACATCCTTCTAATAAGACAGTGAAGACATAAAACCTAATTAGCTCCATATTATAATTCAGTAAGCTTAAAAACAGATTTAGAAATAAAGTAGCTATTGCCAATAAAGGAGGGGCTTAAAAGGAAACTTCAGTCTTTGTTGTGCTGCATTTTTGTTGTTGTTCTTTACATAGTTTTAGATGACATCTGTGGCTTTTTAGTCCAATGTGCTCCTTTTTTCACATGAAGTAGTATCTGAACAGATCAGTACTACCTATCAATTACTTATATCTAACAGCAGGAAGCAAAAGAAACCCAAACCCTAAAATAACTTTCCCCCAGAATCATTTTATCTGATAAGTAAAACTGTTCATCCAGAAAAGTTCACCTATTCAGTCATAGAAAGATACAGTAATACCATTCTCATCGCTTTCTCCAAACACTAAATGATAATATCCCTCTTGAAGAAACAGTACATGAAATTCAAATTTTTCTTTACATTGTATGTCATCCCAGAACTATCTGGATTTTGACGTTTGACTTCAAAAAGACTCCGGTATGTAGTACTTTACACAAACAATAAATTCTTTTAACTATTTTCAATACAGCATTCACTGGTTTTCCACTTGAATTTTTTAAAATTTTGTCAAAATTGAAGTAAGATTTCAAGTTAATAAGGAATTTTGTAATGTATTTGCAGACAGGCATCAGAGGCAAAGACCTCCCCTTCCTACCAGTGTAGTTTATTCAATGTGTGCAGCTCATGAAAAAGCAGGAAAAAAAAAAAGTTAGGCAAAACATCACAAGTCTCTACCTGTAACAATATTGTCCTTTGCTCAGCTCACAGGAAACTGAACACCTACATAGTGCATTGATTTTTACTCCTCATGGTCTCCAGGTGAATGAAGCATGTGTTCTCCTTCCACTTATTAGCAACTGATCAGAAACTTCAAGTCACCAAGACTAGGCCACATCACTCACAGAAACGCACCAAGATCCCCACTGTTGCTGGCTTTTCAGTACAACTTACGGGATGTTATTCTGTTTAGCATATAGTTTTCCTGATTAACCAACTTTCTCATATCAGGTTTTCACACTGTATAATATTAAAAAGCTTGAAGCTGTTAAAATACTAAAAATGGGGTATGTTAAAGCATTAAGGGGAAAGGTAATTAAATCATAAAGATAAGCTGAACTTACAGTTTGTGATGTCAGGAGGGGCATAACTGTCATTCATGAACATGCTGGTGGGTTTTGCAACTTTCAGATAAACAAAGTCTGATGTGTTTTTTAAGGCAGTCACTGCTTCTTCATGAGTAACTTCTTCTAAGCAAACGCTGTTCACCTAAAGATAAAAAAATAAAGAAATTCTCAACACAAAAAAAGTATGTTTTCATAAGACTCACAGAAAGCTGTTGGAGCACTCCAGCATTGAGAGCATTTATTGGGATTCATGTTGCACAGACATAATTGGTTAGATAAAAGACACTTTGTAGTGCTTTGAAATATAAGAAAGACAAAGTCTTTCCTCAAAACATTATAATAAACTATATTGACTGTAAAGAAGGCACACATGACTTTAGAAAACTAATGGGACAAATATGACACTGAAAAAGCCACAAGCACGCACAATCACAGCACTGACACAGTATGTTATCACAATTATTACATGGAAGACAGCTTCTTCTAGCAAGAAAAAATCCTACATGATCTTGGCATAACATAATTAAGTTCTAGACATTATAAATGGGACAATATATTTTCACAAGAGGACAAAAGTAGCAAAACTGGAGAAGATCCCAATGTGTCTGACTGATTTAAATGCCAAGTCCTTTAAAGTACTTCAACTTTACAGGCAACAGATTTTTTTAAACTACTGCTATTAAGGTGAAACACTGGCACTTTAGTGTTTTTTTTTTAAAAAATAAAAATCTTTAACAATTAGTATCTCATGGAAAGCCTTAGTAAATTGAGTTGCTTAGCATCTCTTCCATATTTTGAAGAGGGAAGTAACTTCTGCAGGTAATTCCAGGCAACATGGGAAATAAGGTTTGTACTGCACTGAACCCAACAGACCAAAGATACTTTCCTCTGTCTGATTTCTTTATATACTGTGTAAAAACAACCAAGCCTTGCCAATTCTGCTATTTGAGGGAAGAGAAGGGTACTCTACTGCTTAAGTATAGTCTTTCCATGTGTATTATTTAAGCTTCCTAGAAGTTTTCTAAATGTCTCTTACTGATTATTTTTTCTTTTGTAAAAACGGATTTAAACTCCTACCACTCCTGATGAGTAAAAAGTAATTTTGCAATGCATTGGTAATCACAGTAAAACATAAACAGTCAGAAAGTTACACTCGGAAAAATATGGGAACTTACCTCTACATTAGTTATCTCTACATTAGTGACAAAAGCTTTGACTAAGTAAAATTTAGCTAATCAGAAGATATTATAGATGACATTTCTCAATTCTTTCCTAATTTAATGAACTGAGAAAATTATTATAGCTACAATAAATTAGGACATTATATTTACTATATCCATACTGCACATGCTTGTTGCATCCCAAAAATAGTATTTGATATTAATCCAAAGCTACTTTATTTTGTCAGGCAAATTTTTTAATGGATAAAGTAATACTGGACAAAGTCACCTCTATCAAAATTTTTATATTTTTAACAAAAATTCCTTAAAACCTTCCATATACTTTGTGATAGAAGCAAGTTAGCATGACATTTTCTTGTACAGGTGACAAATTATAACTCTGGAAATCAGTCTGCCATTAAAAGAAGATTTTAAAACTTAAATGCAGATTTTAAAACTTAAATGCAGATTTTAAAACTTAAAATCATCAAATATTAACAACATTATCATATAGCAGCTGGATTTGTGAATTTGCCTGGCATATTAAGGTGCATATTGTGCAGCTCACAGTAAACATAATATATTCTCTCTCTTTTCTTTTTCCTGCCAATTCTCATGTGAGGATTTGCTCATGTCTTGAGCTGGTCTCACAGAACTATCCATTTTAACAGCAAGATCTCATTCCTAACAAATAAATAAAAGCAGGATAGTTTAGATAAAGGGATAATAAAGCACACATTCTGCTGTCAGGATGCTCATACAGAAGCAGGTACTGCCTGTTAGACACAGGAGTGTGGAGCAAATACATCTTACAAGATTTGTGTTTACAATTCAGAAATTCATTCAGAAATTCCTGGCTCTAGCTCTTGTTTATCTAGCTGGAAAACTAAACTTCTTGATGGAATTCAAGAAAGTTGAAAGTTATTTTTACTTTGTGCTTAGAAAACTCAGCTTTGAAGTACAATAAGTTTAAAAAAAATGCCATTCAAAAGCATTACAAACACTAACATCCAATATAAACAGCAGTTTCCCTACAGGCTGGCCAGCCACCAGTACACGGAGTTCCTTTCCATTCTTCTTTTTTGAGAAGAGAAACAATCCTATTGTATGCTGCTTTACATTCCCATCATCCAGATCCCAGAAAAATAATAGCAGGCATCAGAAATAAACAGGCTGATTAATACGGGTTTTGCACGAAACATTGTGCTATGGAACAGATTTCAGATTTCCTGATGAGATAGTGTTGAACACCACAGATTTAATTTTTATCATTAATTTCCTGGCAATATCATTTTTCTTACCAAATTTCTATAAAATAACACTCCACCTGCAGGCTTCTTAACCACAAAGTGGATCATGCCCTTACTGGGCCTAAAATTGAATGACCACGGGAAAAAAAAAAAAAAAAGAAGCTCTTTCTTACAGCTAAAAGTTTGTCTCCAATCTGAAGTTTGCCATCTTTATGTGCTGCCCCGCCTTCAATGATTTTGGTTACATAGATGCTGTTGTCTCCAGGTATATGCTGATTTCCTACACCACCAGCAATACTGAAACCAAGACCTGCTTGAAGATAAGATCATTACTCAAGAGACCTTTTAGCATTCATCAGATCCCAATTATTACATAAATAACAATGCTTTCTGTATTAGATATACACATACATATATGTATATACAAAAATAATAGGCTCTGGTTGAAGCAATACTGGATGCCCTTCCAAGTGAACTCCATAATTTTCCAGAAAGTTCTGGAGAAGATGTAACATTTACATAAGTTCTGCAAATAAAAAACTAAATCATGTCTTGTGGAAGATACACACAGCACAGGTATAGCATTGCCATCGATATTTAAAGAATCATATTTAAAGAACTACTGTCCAACATTTCCCCATATAGAAACAAAATAATACTTTCTCTGAAGGTTTCTTAATCCAAGATCCTTCTAGGTGATCCAATGAAATATCTTATCCCCATTTTTAACGTATTTAAAAATTAATAAATACTATCAGAAACACATTTGTATTATTTGAAAGAAAGACGTGCATTCTACAAGAACAGTTTCGAGACACAGAGTTGCAAATTCAGAAGCATTTGAGATGCCATTATCTTATTTTTCATTATTCTGCACTTCTTAGAACTTCATATGCAAGGTACTATTTTGAAAACAAATGCAGAAATCTATTGTCAGCTCTACCCGTCTTGTGAAACACAAGTTTTCTACTTCCTACGTACCTTTAGGACCTTTTACAAGTTTGATTTCCACTATTTTTTCTGTGACTGGTTTTCTTCTTTTGACATACAATCGTACAATCGACCCTGCTTCTTTCAATGCTTCGACTGCTTTGCTGTGTGTCACATCACGAACATCAACCTCATTTACTCGTAGAATACAATCGTTAACCCTAGAGACAGCAACATTCATGTTCAGCTCTTGCGTCACAGCAGAGTGGACAACATCAGGAGCCTAATATTTTATCTACAATACACTAACATACATGTTAACACATGAAGATACAGAGCTTTTGCTTCAAAATCATATTGATCCAAGACAATATTCTAAAGTTACTTATTAGTGCCTAAAAATAAAACAAGGAACACTAGAAAACATTTAAAGGGAATATTCTATTCACAGCCGAAGAGGATACCATCTTCTCTGTGTTTCATTTAAACAGTATTCTGAACAGCTTTGTACAAACTATCTTTTGGTTATGGGTATAAGAAAAGATTTAAAAATTCAGAAACTAGGAAGCACACAATGAGAACACGCTAGTTTTAAGCCATGATATGAACAAGTCAACCTCCATTCCTGCTTTTCACAAGCTGTTTAAGTGCTGGCTTCCACTCCATTTAACGTGTTGCTGTAGTAACACTGAGCTCTCATTACACTAAGTACAATGCCTGACCCACCTGTCACCGTGTCCTGCCAGATGTACCTCTGACAACGGCCAAAAAGCTAAAAAGAAGTCTTGAAATAAGCTTATTAGGACTAAAAACTATAAGACATCAGGCATTTGCACCAAAAATCACAGGGGAAGTTCTTGACAAAACAGGAAAAAAAGCTGGTCCTACAATCAGATGTGGGGTTTTTTTCCACATAATGATACAGGAGTATATTAAAGATTGTTCTGGATTAAAAAAATAATTCATTAATGCAATTTGTTATTAACGCCTAACAGTACTCTTCAAAAGAAGCTGCAAATATCATTTGATACCACCTAATAATGTGCCAACACTTACTACTAAATTACTAGTGAGGATCAGTCCACAATTAAACAAGAAAACGGGGTATATTGCGGAAGGAGACTCTATTAATTGAAACAAAATATATGGCTTTTGAAAATGTGTGGTACCTCTGAACAATTAAGACAGAATTATACCAAGCATAAAAAGAGGGTTGTTATAAAGGTCAGTTATCTTACAGATTAGAAAATCTGCTCCAGGATCACTAAGAGTTACCTATCCTTCCTATCTAAGTTTTTCCTCTCTATATTAAATTAAGCACTAAAGAACATATGGCAAAATCAATTTATACCACTGACCAGAAAAGATAAAGTTCACTTGATTTCATGTAACTGCAGATTTTATTGGTTGGAGGGAAAAAAAAAAGTCCACTTAAATATTTTTCATTATTTAAAAAATACTTCTGTAAGGAAAACTTAAAATGTAATGTAGCATGATAATAAAACTACTAAAGTAACAGAAAGTGTTCCATCCACTGTTGGAAAACCCAACACAGAAAGTCATCATACCGTAATCTTCCATCCTGTGCAGCTGCTCCCCCGGCTATAATCTTTGTAATGAAAATACTTGAATCATCCCCAATATGTGGGTTGTCTGTACCACCTGCAATGCTAAAGCCAAGTCCTGAATTTCCCTAAAGGTAGAAAGGGGAAAAAAAATTGCATCTCCTTTTTCAATGAAATATATTCTAATATATTTATCTGATTTAATACAGAACCAAATCTATATAATCTATATAATTTTCACTGATAAAAAATATTAAAAGACACTTTCAGCAGTATACTGCATATAACGATAGGTAAGATATAATTATACTTATTTTGACAGAAGGAGAACATAAGTTATTGTGTAACTGTAAAAGATACAGTTCCAACCCCACAGATTTCTCACTGAGGTGAACTCGATAATCATAACATTAAATGCAGTATGTCTCAGGGAGATCCTTCCCCCATTTTACTCTTGTAATATTGTCAAGAATATTAACAAAAACTTCTATTTCTGCTCCAGCAACTGGATGTATGTTTTTTCTTTAGGTTAAACATTCCACCTAAAGAAAAAACAGTAAGGATTGCTTTAGGTTGCCATTTAGCAGTATCAAGAGGTTAAATTTTCATATTAAAATTTCATAAATTCCACCTAAAACAGAATGCAAAAAGACATTTAGCACATTACCCTTTCAAGAGTAATTTCTTCATATTCATAATCTGCATCTGTGCCATTGACCTATAACGAAAGAGAAGATACTTAGAGAATTTTACACTTTACACAACACGGTTTGCTCGACTGAGAGTCCACTCCCATCAAATCTTAGGTGATTCACAGCAACCACTGAGCTCAGAGGGGACGTGTGATTTTCACACCGCTCCGCACATGAATCAGACACTCTTTTTGTATGAGCTTAAAAGTTAAAATTTCAGAGAGCAGACTGCTCTACACAAATACTGCACAGCACAGGCCCCCTGCTTCTGACTGCCAGGATCTTGAGATCCTCAGGTGCTCCTTAGGCCATACAGCAGTTGAAAGAGAAAAAAGGAGGGGGCTATGGGGTAGAGATAAAATTGTATAAAATAACAGAGCAGTATTTTCAAACTGGTTTTCCTCATAAATCAGAGAAAAATCAGACTGATGCTTTATACCGTTTCTCACTAAAAACAGGTAAGACCCTTCTAAGCAACTGTTTAACAACTGTTAAACAGTTAACAAACTGTTGAACAACAATAATATTACTATTTATCATGTTGCATATGTACTAAATATCAACAAATTAAAACAGGACCCAAACCAGAAAAGTTTAGAAGAATATTTTATAAAGTTAGATGAAAAATCCAAATAGTAGAAGTAAGCCTTGTTGTCCTCAAATTAGAAAGGACACCCACATTGTATGCTGCCTACGGAACTAGGAAAAAATCAAGTAACAGCAGTAACAAATACATAAACAAAAACAGTTAAATATAAGATTCTTAACCACACTTATAGAAAAGTAACATTAAGATTTCCTTTTAAATTACTAAGATATCTTGAAATTCAAATTCTTTTCTCCACAGATACCTACAACAGCATATACAACATGCAGCTACAGGCAATTCCCTATTTTCAAGCCTTTTAAGATGAAAGAAACAATACGTATGATATTATTTTACAAAGTACCTCGTCTATTCTTAAGATATTCTGTATCTGATAGTCTTTTGTACTCTTATAACATACTATTCAAGATGTATATATGCATAGAAGAAAGCATTTTAAAATCTGTACAGTTTTCTAAGAAAGCATTAAAAGGGGACTCTAAATCACCCAAACAATTAAGATCACATCTACATAATTTGTTTATGTTTATTTAACATGTTTAAAAGCTCAAAAAGCTGGAAATACCACAACTTCCAAAGGTTGTCTGATATCAAGCTCATTTATCCCTCACTACAGTTTTTCCTCAATCTCTCATTATAGCTCCCCTTAAAACAACAGAACCCATGGACATTCCAGACATAACTGACTATTATCTTTCTATTTGCACAGTACCTCAAAAATAGTATGTTCTTAGTAGTTTGTGCAGTGGAAAAGACACTGTGGGTTTAACACATGATACTTCTCCATTAAAAAGGGAAGAGGTCCTGACCTTCTGAATACATGAAACTATATCTATTACGACACCAACACAAAAGAAACCACTGTGATCAAGAAGTTTATATGCTGGCTTAGTCCTTGAGCTATTATCTACAAGAATGACAACATGTGCTAACTGAACCAGCCAGCTAGTATTACAATACCTGGGAAACGGTTCATGATAATTGATCATTATGTGGGGTGGTTTTTTTTTAAATAAATAACAAGAGCCATTAATCATTCCCATATTTATTATCATTAGGCAAAACAAAACCAATCTAATATATTTAAGCAGTCTCTTGTTTATTTCCATATACAAAATTGGATTAATTTTAAAATATCATCCAAATAAACAGGAGCACACAAAACCTCCATCATTTTTATCTTTTACTTTAGCTCAGTTCTATGTTCTCTCTTTTTTTTTATTTACCTTTGAATTTATTTTATCCAACATAACAATCACTAGCAGACAAGAGGAAGGATACGTCAAAGTGATTAATATCACTACATTTTACAAGTTTTGAAGTGATATCAGATGCACAAAGCCAAAAGCTTTATTTGTAGGCGCTTCCCCTGGATGAAGACATTCTATACAAATGTTGTAATTATGCTACAGCAATCTTCTTTGAATCTGAAAACTTCAGTATAGCCAAAAGGCTCTAATCAAATTCTGCTGTACTGAAGTTAATTTCTCTGGTATGGTTAATCTTTTCATGCGCCACAAATCTGAGTTGTGTTTTTATTTCCACAGGCTTTTACAAAGAATAATAATTTTAAAAAAAATAATGTTTCTTGGTGTTTTTTTTCCCAACCCAGTTTAAGTTCTAAGAGGGAGTATTTCCTCAGCAGCTTTATGACTCAGATAACAAGAGCTGTGTTCCTGACCATTTGTTCCTTGATGACTTTCTATATTCATATTTTGCTTTTTTCTTCTTTCAATAGAAAAAGCTTCATTAGTTAATTTTTTTTGTAGATTCATGATGCATTTACCTCAAATATGATTCTACATTACTTATCGCTTAAGAATTCCATTAGCTACTTGGGAACCTTGAAGGATATTCCTTTACTCAACTTCCTGTGCTAACAAAGTAGGCTAGGTAACAGAGAGCTATAGGCTTGCTTGCTTTACATTCACCACAAACTAATAATTTAGATAGCTTATAATTTTGAGTGCCAGTTTGTTCTGTTAATGCTATTTCGTCTTCGTATTTCTATTGTCTGGTGTCCTCCAACTTACCTGTATCAGATGGAGCCTCCTAAAACATTAATACATATTTAATAACTATTTTTCTTTTGGTTTAGTTGCCGTGTGCAGGAAGACACCCCACCTTCAGTATGCTTTTCTAAACCGTACATTTTCTAAACCATCACATCAATAAGAGCCACACACTGCAGGCTGGTGCTGTGGTCAGATGCATCATTAATGCACTTGAGACTCATTTTTGAGCCAATTATGTCACTGTACTAATATTTTGTCTTCTGCATAAACTGTTAATTCACACTTTTGTCTGCACTGAGGTATTACAGTTCCTTTCTAGTAATGCTGATAAGTTATGAATGCTTTTGCTAATACCAGTACCTAGAATAAACACTAAATAAAGAAATAAGTACAGCCATTAACACTGTACAGAAAAACAACAAGCCGGTGGGATATTAGTAACTGCAGGAGGAGGATGCAGACATGAAACCTATGCCAAACTAACTTACATTTCAAAGTCTCTGAAATCTCTATCTGCCAGTGGTGTTCATAGCACAAAACACACACTGCCAAACACAAACTTTAGCCTCCACATAACTATACTTATTACCCTAATGTTTCAAACAAAACAAATGCACTTTTATAAATGTTTAGAGCACTACAATCTTAAGTATAGACACTGAATTAAGAAGTGCTTTTATAAGAAGTGCAGCGGAAATGGGACATTAAATATTGAAGCATCTGCCTGCACAGTTGAAAAAACAAATTGTTCTCTGAAGTTCCAGAGGTTCAGTGTTCAAACAACTGTGATTTGCAGTGTCACACACTAGTACTCACAAAGAACCCTCTACCTGCAATATACAACTTTTTTTTTTTTCATGAAACAGCCATTTGAGAACTTCAAATAACCATTAAGACAGCTGAGGAAATCATGCACCATCAGAGAGATGAAACAGGCTTTATTAAACATTAACAACAGACCTACACAACTACATATAGGAAACATTATCGGAAGATATAATTGAAAGCAAATGTTGGCTTACGTATGTTGGAGTCTCCAAAGAATCTGTATTCACCAGCACTGGAGGGGGATTTGCCTTTAACAAAACAATAAAAAAAAATATACAGCATAAGAGAAAATAATGCTAATCATAGTTATACAACATTTAATTTGCTGTGTTTCTCAAAGTCTGCTGAAAAGTAGTCTTACCTTCAAAAACTCAAAAATGCACCTTTTGAATGACTTGTTTCTACCCTGAACACAAAGGGCTTTCATGGCACAAAATCACACTCTTCCAAAACTCTGAGTTCATACTGTATACATCTTCTGTCATTTATTATCTTATTTTTCAAAAGAAAAACAGATTCATGCTATCATTTGACGTCAGCTACCCTAGTAATTTGAGATACAGCATCCAGAAGCTTCTTCACCAGCCCGTATCTTAAAACCAAATTTTTGTGCATCTGATTCCTCTGTCTTCCAAGAAAAATAAAAAAAGCGTACAGATATATCCCAGACTCCAAATACTGCTGATGGCACAGTGGCACAAAACAACCTGCTTACTGTTTTAATGAAGCTAAGATTTTTTTATATGTATAAAAATCCACTGTCTTTAAAATTTTCTTTTTTTAATGACTTTTTGAATAAAATCTCTTATGTATGCATGGTAATAAATTTAGGGACAGCTTAACAGGCGGCAATGAGTATTAAATGAGTATTAAACTCATTCAAAGATAAGCTTAAGATCTACAAAACCATGACAATTAAATTATCCTACTCATATGCTGCATTTTAGTTTCATTACCATGACAACATACTTCTGAAGTATTCAGGATTTTAAAAAACCTCCAAAAGCCAGGAAGTAAGCAATGACTCAGAAGTTCCCTACAAAAGACTGAAATCAATAATCTACCATCACTAGACCAGAGTCATCAACTTGTTTTCAGGTTGCTGTCAGAAATTAGGCCTGTAACATTTAATAGGTATTAAAATCAAGTGGTATCTACACGTGTTAACAGAGTAAGGTATTTTAAAAAAAGGAAACAAAAAGGATGACACTTGTGACTGTCAAGATGCCATCAAATACCTTTTACACCCAGCAATTCTCTTAGTAGAAGCATGGATGTACTTTACTCAGTACAGAAATCAAGTACTAGTGACTAGTGTCATGATAAATATCTCTGCCACAACAATGCTACCTCTCACAATCATTTGACATCATTAAATTACATTCCAATTTCTGCTTCTTCTTCAAGTGCAAGTTCTCTTCAAATGAAATTAAATTAAAAATAAGATCCTGTATTAAAAATACCAATCAATTCAATTATGCATCACCATCCCTGTTAAGAGCTTTACAATTAACACAATTAAGAAAAACAAAACAATACACTGCATTAAAATAACTTGACTGAATATGAGGAGTCTAATCTCCACTGGATCTACAAGAGCTGAGCATACATCCATTTCTTTTAAATTTGCATATCACCTATGAAAATATTTTTAATTTATAAATCGAAAACAAAACAAGGATTAACTTTAGAAGTTCAGTCACATTCTTTACGTTCCATTCAATTTGGGAATTTACTTTTATTTAATATTAGGATTCTACAATATTCAAGTATATTCAACAAAAGGAGTGCCAGTGAAAGCTGGTTTCTCATGGATCTTTTTCTTGAGCCTGACAAGCATTCTTCTTTTAATGTCTTTAAAAAAAAAAAAAAAAAGAGGAGGGAAACTAGCTAAAAGCAAATTGCTATTAGTTGGTGAGGTTTCTATATGAACAGTATGTTTGAGACACAAAGTAGCCAGCAGGTACAAAACACCTTCCGAAAGTTAAGTGATTGTTCCTAACACTCCTCCTGCATTTCTCAATTCTCCATCAAGAAGCAATAATTTACCATCATTTCCACGCAGGAAGGAGAAAAGCTTTGTGCCAGGCATTACAAAGGTACCCTGGACACTGCAAAGACACAGGACAACATCTATCTCACAGTATCAAATGTTTCAGGGAAGGAAGACCTGGTATTTCAGTCTGTTACACAAGAGCTGTCTAAATTACCTAACACTTTCGAGCTCCTGTGCCAGGGCTTGTTCAAATATTTAAGAGCCATTTGACAAGTTTGTTTACAAGCAGACTAAGGACTTGCCTAAGGGGTAAAGTGATTAACAAAACAGAGAGACATATCTATTGCACAAAAAAGCATCTGCCAAATCCAAAGGTGATTATAACTTTCTGTGGTACTTTCTAATTGCTTAGAATCATGAAGATGCAGAATTATACAGCTAACTCCTGCAGAAATTTAAACACATTCAGCAGGCAAAACCAAAGACCACTCCATTCTTACTCTTCTGCTTGTAAACCCACATCAGTGGACATTAACACTGCCACAGCAATGGCAGTCAAAGAAAATATATTATATATACATATAGCACTAATTAATTTACTTAAAATTAAGTTTAGCCTACTGGCAATTCCCTGAAAGTAAACGCTACTGGAAACTCCACTATCTTTATCCACCAAGGCTGACAGCAGCAGTTCACTGCCTGCACTAGGCTGTCTGCTCAAACCCTGACGTGGGCAGAATCCCTCTGTAAGGGGGGAATGATTCTGCAACAAATCAAGTCTCTGGTCTGCCCAGTCAGAAGAGTACAGGTGACAGACTCATGTAAACTTACATCCACTAGAAATTGCACTATAAATCCACCAATTGTAAGAATTTTTGATAATTTTTGATAATTATTGGATTATGTAAAAATTAACAGGCCTTCAGGAAAAAATACTGACCTGTATACTACAAAAATACCCCAGTAACATTCTGGATAGCTTAATCCCCTTTTAAAGGTAATAAATATTTGTCACCAAACCATTCTAAAGAGGGATCCATCTTTTCAGAAGGTGTGCACCTATCATTTGATATTTGTGCACTGAAAGTTAAAGTTACAAATAATAAAAACATAATGCCATTCAACATACAAAAATATAACCGCTACCTATCCTAAATGATTCCACAGCTTGTCATGCTGTGGTCACGCATTCCAAGTTATATGCCAAATATTAGCATTAACTGATGTTTACTGCCTTCACTTGACGGGGTTTGTTTTTCTTGTGCGTTGACATTATGTGACCTAAAGGATGAAGGTCCAGAAGGGAAGCACGTTCTACGAGTCAAATATGTTAGGAATAGTGGGGTACAAAACCCTTTTGTATTCTAAAGGCCCTCCAGCACAACAATACCAACAAATGACTGGAAAACAGAAGAAATGTCATGCAAGCACTATCGATGAAAGACACATATTAAGTATTTGTATATGTGACGATACAACATTTTTCTATAAGTAAATGAATCAAGCAATAACAGTTTAGTAAGAATGAAATGGGTCTAAAATTATTATGTGAAAACACAAAATATCCTGTTGCTTCTTTCTATTCTTATGGGGTTTCTTTAGCTATTTCACAACTAATATACTTAGGTATGAAAATATAGATATTTTAAATGGACTAAAACATACTATAAATTAAACAAAAATTAAGATGAAGCTCTGTTGTATTACTAATTCAGCTATTTCACAGTTCATCTCAATCCAGTGCGTAAGAGTACAAAACCATGAATTTAAACAAAACAATGAAATAAACAGAATAAAAGTTGAACAAATTTAACAAAAAAAAAGAATAAAAACCTGTGGTATGGTGGATGGGATGACAGTGGTCTCGGCAGGGACTGGTGGGACAGGGATCACAGGGACAATGGGAGGAGAGGAAGGAACAGCTTCTGTGGGCTAAAAATCACCAACAAAAATGTCAAAAATAATGAAAACTAGAAAACCATTTTAAAACAAACAAGATTCAAATTTAGCAGCTAAAAAAAAAAAAAATATTCTGAAACAGCATATGGCTTTGGAGACTATAACCACAACTGAAGACAACCTACCACCTCTAATCCCTCTAACGGCGCAGCATACAGCAGCACATCCCCAGCAACGTGTTCCAGTCAGAGAACCCAGAGCAGTAAGACACAACCACGTTGCTTACTCCTATCAGGCTTCTCACCTCTCAGTATAGGGCTTCAGGGCTTTAGGGTCCAACAGAAAACCTGTTCATATCAATGGACAGACTCAGGCTTTCTGTGGGCTTGTTTCACAACAGAAGTCTTTCCCCATTATGTAACAGTGTGCAAAAGCAGGGAAACAGTGGCTAAATTGATAGCACTGAACAAAGTTAATATATTTTTTTGATAAAGGGGGAAAAACAGAAGTATAATAAGGTTGCTAAACCATAAAAAAAAAAATTAAGAAAATGTTTTAGTCTACTGGGTGGAAGATCCTAAAACAGATTCCCTCTGCCTCTCAAAGATCTTCATACAGATTTACCACACCCCTTTCAGAAAAGCAGAATTTTGGTCTTAGGAATTTTCATAGAAATAATAACCAGGAAAGCTACTGACACTAAAGCTGCAAAGGAACAAGACTACAAATAGAATTTTGAGCAAAACATTGACTCAAATCATTTTGAGATGTTAACATACTGGTTGTCAACAAGCTGCCAGCAACATAAACTACTGGCAACTATCATCAAAATTACAAGTTGAACAGCAGATCAAAGCTCTTGCAACTTAGTTGTTCCAAGACATTCTTGTAATCTTTAAATATAATGAAGCATAACAACAAAATACTAAATCCCGAAAATTATCCAAAACCATAGAACATAAAAGTAGTAAACATATTTTTAAAGTTTGAGATATATTAAAACACTGACGAACACTAATAGCATACACCATATTAAAGACTAAAAGCAAATATTAAAGAAACCTGGAGCAGCCCAAGAGTAGCAACCCTTATTAAGTGTACATATGGCATTTCTACAGATTTTTTTCAGCTCAATCTACCCAAAACGAGCAGCTGGTGAAAAATGTTGAATTTATTGATTTAAGAACTAGATACCTTTGATAACTTGAAAGGTTATTAGTAATGTCATTTAGACATCCTTACATGTGTGGACAACAGCACAATCTTTAAGTGTTAAAAACAAGGGGTGGGGAAGAATCAAAATTGGTCAAGAAAAATGGTAATATGCATTTTGCAAAGGATGCAGGAAATGCAACAAACCCCCAGTTACTGGAATGATGATGCAACCTTTACAGGACAGATTAAATTTAATAGCTTGAGTGGTCACTCAGCCCTACATACGCAAAAAATAAGCCACACCTTTAAGTCTGCTTTGTTCCAAAGTAAGCAACTTCCCATGTATGCACACAAAAAAAATCCTCTTAACCAAAATTTCAGATAGACACACATTACATATCAAAACATAACACAACGTTAAGGCTGACAAGCTGACCGTCAGCAGGTCAGAACAGTTCCAGCTTTACCATTACAACTCCTGTAATAAGAGAAGGTTAAAAACAAATTGAAGTTATTCTTAGACACTGACCACACTCCCCTGTCCTTTGACTTTACAAAATAACTGACAGAGTCAGTTCATTTCCTTGTGGGCCAAACAGTCTGCATCCCTCTCTGCACCAAATGCCGGCTTTATTTTCCTGCTTCCTTTTCTCAATTCTTAACTCCTTTCTCTGGGCTTCTCATTCCCAAACACTTCAAGAACCCTCCCAACTAGTTCCAATTTTTATCATTATTTCAAAACTGATACTGTTAAAAAACTTTTAATTCTTTCAGGTTCCAATCCAATAAGCCACCACTACTGCCATTGTATTTTCTCTTTGTGCTGATAGTTTGATATCCACTGACTCGTATAAGCCACTCCCCCACTCCAAGCGTCCTGTTGAGTCTCCTCCACCATAACATGGGTGAGAAAAGAGATGACAAGACTGGCAACCACTTTCAAGGATGTGCAAATCCAAGTGAAGGTAAGACTGTCTTCACTAAAACATTTCATGAAATGCAGTTATGTAGGCACTAAGGCTACCACAGCAAAGGACAATGCAAGAAATTCAAAGATTCCTAACCATCACTGCAAGAAGACCTGGAACATCGCTATAATAGAAAAATGCTGATTTTATTTAGTATGTTGCATCATCAGTCTGAATATTATTATACGATACAGGTATCTGTGAGAGCAGCTGAACAGGCTCCAATAGCTCAGAATATCGCTTCCCAAGAATTTTCAACAAACATTAGTAACTTTTAGGAATTCTCCTAATAATACACTGAAGTATTCTGAGAAATAAAAACTTTTCCTCAAGGTAACTTTAAATAATTATGTCTCCAGCTACAACCTTTAGTAATTCCAGTTTAAATGGATGCAAACTTATTTAAACTACAAAGACAGCAACAGGCCAGTTAAAAACCTTGGTTTGAATATATATGAAGTATAGCATAGAAGTCTGATAGACTATTATATATAGGAATGCATGACTGACTTAAACAATAACTCACTAACAGTCAGCCAGCCAGTCTAAATAAATGTGCTAACACCTACAACGAAAAGCCATTCTGTTAAAACAGTACAATAAATATCAAGTAATTCTTTTTTAAAGTACAAGAATAGACTTTCTATTATTTCTAAACAAAAATAATCATTTAAGTGGTATGTTTAAAAAAGTGAAGATAATAATACATTTAAGTAATCAGTTAAAAGGAGTGCCTCCAAATCTAACACTAAGTCCAGATGTTGAGAAAAGGAAGAGCAGACCCATTTTCTCATGTTTAACCAACACACAGGCCTGTGAGGAAACACCAACTAATCTGAAATTATCAAGGCACCACAGACATCCCAAAGCAGATCAACCGAACCACCAAATTCCATAATGCTGCTGTTTGTCAAACAGTAAAAGACATAATTTGGAAGACAAAAATCAAGCAAACCAGGCTTTCCTCACTTTCATGAAATTACTCTAAAAACCTACACTGTGTACAGCGCAACAGTCTTAACAGGGAAACACTGAACAGAAGTATTTCTTTGCCAGCACAACTTCAATTATTACTACTTTGATTTTAAGCAATAAAATACAAAACAAAATTAAGTAACGTTAAGTCTCTGGAAATAGCAGAGCTAAAACTATAGAAAGAAAAAGTGACATACTTCCTACAGTTTGCACCAAACCTGCACGTTTATAAATACCTAGTGCAATACATACCTTCTCTAAAGAACAATTAGAACACGAGCCATCAGATACCCAACCACTAGCAGCAGCTTTTACTTTTGCTGTGCTTTTTGTAGGACTCTTTTTTACACTGTCACGTAGGTTTATAAATTTTCCTCTGTGTTTGGAAGACAGTGGCAACGTGGATGAACTGAAAGGCGTATGAATGCTCAGTGCCCGCTGCTGATGCCGGAAAGGCTGCTTTGGCTGCATATGAAGATTTTGATGTATTTCCATTTTCGGGCTCTTTCTTAAATCAGTGAGCTTGAGCGTTCCCATTTCACCGTCATCAGCAGCACCACGGTACTTGTAGTCGTGACAGTGAGTAGTCATGAAACTAGCAACACAAACAGTCCTTTTTGCCAATAAAAGTGGAGGGAAAATAAACAAAAAAAAATTGCTTCCTAAGAAAATTCAAAATATGATTGCTTTCTAGGTTATGGTCATAGGAAGAAAAACGAAATGCTGTTTTAGCCAGTACTGCATGTTGTGCACTCTCTCGCTCTATTTAAAGAGCACCATTGAACCACCACACGACAGTCAATTTGCTGGGCATAAATAATCAATGCAATGCACAAATTATTGAATAGATGGCAAAAATCATCTGACTTTATTAAAAAGAAGCTATGAAAGGTTATTTTCTTTCTTCCATAAGCTCATACTATCCCTAAACTTTGTTATATTTTACCACTTCAAAACTTCTTCAAGGCTTAAATCTAGAAAATTTTAAAATACACCAATTCCTCTGCCTTTCTGAACACTTTAAATGGAGGTTGAAAACAATGAATTTGAAGAAGTTTATGACTAAAAGTATATGAATTGTGTATGGACAGATACACTGTAAAAGATTTCAACATTAAACTTCCATCAAAGACAAAAAAAAAATGGTTCAGACCATAACAAGAATTACTTTGTTTTAATAATCTTAAGAGATGAAATACAGCAGCACTGTGAGACCACAATTTTAAGGTGCACACTATTTAAATTAAAAGCTAAAAAAAAAATATTAAATTAAGACCTTTAAACAAATCCAAATTCTTTATTATTTTATTAATTCAGTTTTGATTGTCACGGATGCACAATTTCTATATTACATTTTTACCCCAATATTCAAAACAAAAAAAAGCTCTAAAACAACTCCTACACCCCTCCAGCTAAGTAGACACACCTCTATTCCTGGCCTCACAGAAGGAAGAAGCAGGCTTAAGTCTTTTCAACAGCAGACACACAACCAGCATTTGCACAGCTCTGGACCAGCCACAGCACACACCATCTGCCTCTTGCCCCACGGGCCTGTTCTAGGAATATGCTGTGAATCTGAGTATCTGGCCATGGGTACGATAAGAATGAAGGACACCAGCCCATAGGAAACAAAGCTTGGTTAGGTCAGCTGTTCTGTATTTGGATAAAATGGAGAGATTTCATCAGTTCATAGCATTAAAACATGGTTATTCTCCCTTGCACTGTACACTTTCCTACAGCAAATCTGCATATTTAATTAACATGAGTCAGCATAATTTTTACACACAGAATAAAAACCTAGAAATACAAACCCAAGTACAAACATTTTCAGTTATTTATATCATGGATATTAAGAGATAAATAGGATCTGACAGATGCTCTTTTAATCACCAAGAGCTGCCATGTCTCATCTGCCCAGAATGGATGTAATCAAGAGCCGCATAACATATCATTAATGCAATATTTATAAATGCAGAGATGGAACGGTTTCTGGCCAGTGACAGGAAGCTGGAAATGTGCGGTCATAGAAACACTCACAGACTTGTGCATGTATGTGCTAGGTACGTCTTTTGCCTTTGGAGAATCAGGGAGGTGGAGGACTGTGCCCCACTAATACATGTGAGCACAGGCACTCCGCTTATTCTCTTCCGGACAACTCAAGAATCTCTAGATTTTGTTATTGAGGGGCAAAGGGAGACAGGAAGATAAGCATGTTGTGAATGTTCAAAACCAACACATCACAACTAACTTTTTCTCCTTCAAGAAATTTCCACAAATGCATGAATACTAAGCAAGTCTGAGGCACGTTCCCCAGCCTGCAGGATTACATGGATGGAGGCTGGTCTTGTGTAGAAGCCTCTGTATCAGTATCCTTTTTGGCAACAGTGTTCCAAATAGCTGCTTTTCTAGGCCACAAAGAAAGATTTTTTTTTCTAGAGGCTGTGTGACATGTAGCAGGCTGCATTCATACCACACATTTTACTTGTGTATCAGTACACTCTTATTTTCTACCCAGCATGACATTGTCTAATTACCAACATGCAAAAAGGAAGAATTTTGGGGTATAAGGTTTTTCTCTTGCATACATAATAAATCCCAAAATACGTGATCCAGATTCAAAAAGAACATCTTATTCCTGGAGGTATCAACTTTGTTGAAAACATTTAGCCCAATTAGCCTCTTGATCAAAAAGAGAATAAGCCTTGAAGCACACCAAGTGAGAAAATGAGGGCAAGGGGAAGAGATGCTGGATACCATGTTCTTGGAAACCCATTTGTCTGGCTTCCCATGTTCTCCAAACAAGAAAGAGGAAAACACAAGGCAAAAGATGAGACAAAGGAATTCACATCTCTCCAGTGAGCTTTCAGATGTGCTGTCTGCAGTAGCACAAGAATGAAGACGATGTAGCAGATAACTGGTAATGACCCACTTCTTTTTTCTGGAAGTCCTTGTGCCTTTGATCCCTGAGATACGATCAGTAAGATATCAATAATTAATTAGAAGAAAACACAAACTTGAAGATATTTGTAGTTCCAAGAGCGATAGTCCAAACATCAAAACACAGCCAAGGAAGAGGAGGAACAGCCAGAGCACCTAACTCTGCCAGGGCTGCACAGTGTGCCAGGGCAATCTCCAGAGAAAAAGCTTAGACTGCATTGAAATTCAGTGCTATGCAAGTATGGAATATAGCACCTTGGTCAAAAAACATGGGAAGAAGAGGAAAGCAATATATAATCAAAGCATAGTAAGTCTTAACTAGAACAATCGTGGTTTAAAAAAAATTAAAACAGACAATAGGAAAAAAAAACACAAGGAAAAAAAGAATATAGAGAAGGCAAGATGAATTATATGAAAAGAGATTAATCAGACATTTAAGAGTCAGAGGGATCATTTTGCTGAAGTACATTGACTTGTTTGAGGTAAGGCAGAGCCTGCCTCGCAGCCGTACCGGTAGAAAAAGATCTGGCAAAGCAGTGGGGACATTTGCATAATTCAAAGCAAGAAAAAGCAGTTCTGTATCTAAAGCTGCACCAGTTTAGCAAATCGTCTTTTGACTGCAGAAAGCCTGAACTCCCAAGTGTTCTCTGCAGACCATATTAATTACAAGCATGAACTGCTCCACTCTAATATCAGGTGCCAAGTGATTTTTCATAACCAGAGGGGGGTCAAGACCAGGTTGTGCTTTCGTATTATACACAAACTCTCAACAATTTGTTGCTAACACAAAGCTGAACCATCAATATTTCATTCTTTTAAATTACTACATTGAATGTGCAGTGCACACTTCTCTGCAGCCAGGAATATTTTTAAATGTAGCGTTTCTTCAAGAATCATTTTCTTCCACATTCTATAACACCCACTCAATAGCTGGATAACAATAATACCCAGAGAAAGGGAAAACTGTACTAATATTTGACCAGCACTGTCTATTGAAAAGGTCTTTTTCGAAGCTTCAATAATCAACTTTACTTCAAAAAGCAATTGTAACAGCTGAGAGAATCCTCCCAAAATAAATTTATATTTCACCCCTTCCATTGCCTTCAAGCAGATAACACAAAATCAGCACTTTTTGTTTATATGACTTGACTGATGAAAACAGGCCCACATTCATTACATCTTCTTGAAAGTTGACTTCCAAAGTGAACAAAACTTTGAAAGTGGTAGGAAGAAACCATTTTGATTCAATACAGAGTGACAAAGCTGAAGACAAATGGCATGTTTTCTTGCTAGGGATATATAATTTAAGGTCTGGCAGTTTAGTTCTGTATCTTTTCTTTGAACTACATCCTAGAACGCTACAGGACATTTCACCAGTGAAGGCTGCTATTTTAAGAACTTTGCATCCATCTTCTCAAAATCCCAAGAGCCAATACTCATCTGAACACATCTTCCAGGATTTATAGGCTGTTTGGTAGGGTCTAACAGTGGTAAGAATAAAGCACAGCTACCATCCATCCTCAGTCATAATCCATAGGAACTGTACACTGCCCAGAACATCTAAATTTGAGCACACAGCTAGCACTAACACTGATGCACCATCTCTGCCATATTCTTCCCCTAAATCAGTGTCATCCTGTGGCCTGGGCAGGTCCTTAGTACCACAGTCAGTGACGCAAGCTGTTAAGCAATAAATTTAAGATATGCATATTTATCCCGAGCATATTTCTCCAAGACTTGAAACAAAATGTAGCATCAAGAGGATCTCGAAATAAAACATACCACAAGTACTTACTTCCCTACTGTCGAAACAAATTTTCACAGAAATGAAATACAAAATTGTCCAGTTTCACAAGAGCAAAAAACATGTAGAGCTGTCTGAACATAAGCATTTAAGTATTGACTTGAAATTCCAAACAATGTTCATATCTCACAACAGCATCTAACACAATCAGATACGCTAGTATGCCGCACATATCTGAATTTTGATAACTGCAAAGACACGAGATTCAATCCTACCCAGGTGTGAGTACCGCCATCATTGATAAGGTAGTCTAGAGGGCAAAATTGGACAGATACAGAGGATGGAAAGCAGAACTACCATAGGAAGAGTACCACTAATACAAGTATGACTCATGATTTTCCCTCTCTGCAGATTTGTTATTTCTTTCATGTAAGAAAGATTCTCTTTCATCAACAGACCATTACTTCGCTTTAAATATGCACTGTCTACCCAATGAACTCAAGCTCACTTGTCCAACTTGCTCAGCATGTTAGTTCAGTACCTCTCCAAGTTTTGATACAGACACCATATCTGACTATTTCATACACAGTGGCTAAAACCCAAATTCTTTAAAATACATGCACTTTTTCATCTAACCTACTCATGCTTATAACTTCATGACTGCTTTTGTGCATATCATGGGGGTGGGGGTGACATTCAGATTCTCCTGTCCCAGTCAGCATACTCCATAATGTTTTCAACAATAAATCAATTTACCACAAACAAAACCTTAAAAGAGATTGGCTAGGGCAATTGACAAGCTTGACTATGATGAGCTCAACCCATGGGCAATTACAATTAATACTGACAGAAAAATGAAGTACTTTTGGCTTCAGATTTGGGTTTCCGACACTCCCCTACTCCTTCGAAGGCTCTCCCTGCTCCTTACCATGATGGAGCAAAGACCGATTCCCATGGTCTCCTAAGAATGAAGGAATAAAAATACCTAGAACTCTACACCTGGATGCTACCCAGGTCTCTCTAAAGAGTTTGGACAGAAAGCACAGAAACGAAGCTGCTGAGCCTGAAGCCTATCAGGATGTGTCTACATGAAGATGGGTAGGTCAGTACATGATGGTTTTACTGAGAAATTTTGAGGACAGACAAGCCATCTTTTCTGTAACATCAGTTACAGGTAATTACTGTAACAAAGATATGAAAGTTTTTCTGGATCCCGGAAACGAAGAGTTTTATGCACCCGGCCCTTGTGGATTAAAAGAACTAGTCTGAAGGCCTGTGACTTAACTTCAGGTCTCACTTCTTTTAGAGTAAACTGTGGCTTTTGAAAATCATGTCTATGAAAGCACTCTGTTTTGAAGACAGAGCTAGCATGCTAGAAATAACTAAACTGTAGGGGTTATCTGGTGGTTTGGTTGTTGGGATTTTTTTCAACTCAGTCCATAAATTGATTCTCTAACCTAGTTTCCTCCTCAAACCTCACAGCATTTTATGATGAACTCACATGAACTTAAAGCTCTGAACTTAAAACATAAATAACTTTGAAAGGGAAAAGCAGTGACAGCAGAATAACAGTAAAATCACAGATGGTGATGATGATCTGAACCGATTTAGAGACAAATAAGCAATTTATTTACTGTCAATTCTTTATTGCAATCTTCATCTACAAAAACAATCTAGTGAGGAACAATTTGCACTATGATTACCCAAGCAGAAGTAGAGCAGCAAAGGCAGTAACAGACTTACTCACCCAGGCCCAGTAAGCACTTTTTAATGAAGAAAAAAAAGAATGCTGTAACAGTAAGCAGTAATATAGGATAAGACAGACTGTCCAGGAGTCTGTGGGATAAAGTTCTACTGTGTAGCAAAAGTAGAGCTTTGTGTATGAGACAAATGGACACCCAACAAAGCAGAAATGAGGAACCTGGAACTATAAAACTATCCCTAGGGTTCTCACACAGCACCCAGTGGTCAGTTGTCGAGTAACACTTTCAGGTGCTAAGAACCTCATGCAAATACAAACAATAATCTCAAAAACCAACCTCTTCTCTGTCAGGACCTAAAAATGGACCCTTATAGACTTGACTTAACATCACAGAAAACATTCCATACAAAGGAGAACACCACTGTCCACTTCTTACATCTGGCATTCATAAAGATGTACTTACCCCAAACTAATTTGTCCCGCCAAATCTCTCAGGGATTGCTTAAATGAATCCCAGCCATACTCCAAATCCAAAATACAAAAAACGTACACAACATCAATATCAGTTTAAATAGAAGTAACTTGTGACTTATTTTTCAAAGACTAAACAGTATGTCTAGCTCTGAACCCCATGCAGCAGGTTAGTCATCTGTATTCACCAAGCAACCCAGCACTAAGCTCAAAACAGAATTACAAGGCTCCTCATTTAGGTTCATAAGTGCCATTAAGAACGAATTTAATGCATTTAATTTGCAACTTAAAGCAAGGCCTGGAAAGCTTCATTTAAATAACATCAGCCTTAAGAATAGTAGCTTTCATTATAATGCTAAAGAGTCCACAAAGAAGCTCAAGCAGGATTTCAGCATCAGAAAGGGACCAGGCAAAGAGAAAATGTGTTCTAAGACTTTATTATAGAAAAATAATGGCAGCTTCAGGGTGTCAATATTTTAGTTTTGAAATTCACAGCAGAAAGGGCATGCTGTGGTATGAAACTGAGATGCAGCAGACTTTGTTCACTCCTGAGAATACTATTAAATCAAAATACGCCAATAAGAGTTGGTTACTGTTTACATGCTTTAATAGATAATACACTTCTTATAAACTCTGAAAACACATAATTTCCCATCAATCCCAAATTATTCAGTGAATAGTTAAATCCTCCTCATGGTCATTTTGTTCTTTATAATTCGTTCAAATAGCAAATATGACCTATCTCTATCCAGCTCCAATAGTAGGAAGTGATCTCTCAATATTAGAAACGTGTCCATTAACTCTCTAAACTATCCCACTACTCTGCTCCAAAACCTTTTTGGTTGGGGATTTTTTTATTTTTTGAGTAAATCTGTAAGAAGCATTATTCATAAAACACTAAAGTGATGAACTTTAACCTCATCTTACCTAAAGCACAATCTGTTTTTCTTTTAGCATAAGAAATATTCAGATTCACTTACTTATAATACCCCATTACCCTGAATGTACTTAAGGAGTAATGAAGTGATCTGAACAAAGTCAGTGAATCCAAGCTAGAGCTTTCCATTTTAAGACAAGTATTTCTTATTTTATTAGCAATTACATTATTCTGTGAAAAATTTATTATCTGTCCAAAAATCTCTTTATAAAAATAAACAAATTTGCCCTAAAACACTGAGCATGAGCAGAAAGTAATTTGCTTCACAATAATGAACAACAAACAGAAAACCACACAAGAAAAGCCACATATAGAAATCCATTCATTAAAATCAATAAGCTTTTTCAGCATATAAATGTCAGAAAATTTTGGAAAATTAATGACCTTATTTACACATGAAGTTGCTTTACACTAAAGGCACTCCTTACTTCATTTACAAAAGTCTTCACACACTTAAGTGGTATTGATGTATTTTCTTTACATGTGCCAAATTCTTCCCAAACATACACTATTACTTTCAGTATAGTTCTGATAGCTTTATATGGCTACCCAGATGCTTTTCCTTTTCGTTGCTCAGAGCTAAGGCTAAAATCTTTACCATGCAATTACTAGCTAGGTGCCTAATTTGATTTTACTTGTTCTTACACCATGGAAACACTGGAAGCTCCAGACTCGCTTCCATGACAACATGCAGTTATAATACAATCTCAAAATAAGTACCATTATACAATACATCCAGGCTCTAGAATGAGTCATAGGAGCCCTGCAACGTTTCAGCAAATTAGGCATCTTTTCTGCATTGTCAAACACTCACTGTTGTCAGCAAATTAAAATACTATAAAAGTTATAACAGGTTTATTGCCTAGAATTACTTGAACAGACTTTCACTTCACAAGAAACACTGATTTTTTTTCTGTACCATGCTGTTTGCTAACAATTTGTAAAGATTATAGCACTGTTCAGTATAACTCAGGAAACAATATAGCCTAATGTAACATTGCAATGGAAAAAAAAAATTATGTATAATTTTAATTTTACAGCATTGACTAAAAGCAACGTGGTTTTAAAAACAAGGTTTACAGATAAACTGACATATGGTCTGTAACTATCCATAGGCATTTTACCTGGATTTTGGGTTAATTGCACCATAGAAACACAAGTCAGATTTGATCCATTTATTTTTACGGAATGCTGCACACACACAACTATGGTGCATCCATACCTGGCTAATGCAGAAGCTGCTTCACTTCTCAAGCAGAGCAGGAAACCAGAGCCAGTCATTCTGGGTTCCACATAAAAACAGCCCGTCCATCTCATGAACTGGAATGAGGCCAAGTCAGCTATTACTGGAACTCAAGTGGAGCTAACTAAGCCCTCGTCTATCCAAAATAAGCGCAGAAATCATTTCTATAGTTCCCTACAATTTCCATGAGGACTCACCTGCTCAGGACAAAGATCCAGGAGTCAGAGGATGACCTTCAGTCCTGAGAGCAGGCGGCAAACCTTCTCTGGAAGATGAAGCTGCAGTGACAACCACATGGCTCTGTAGAAGCCAGACCTAAAGCGCAAGACTTGCTATACTGTACCAGTGCCAGGGAAAACCTGGGATCACATTAAGCCAGCATTTTGTGTTGGTATCACACTGACCAAAATGTTTATCAGCTACAGTCTGTGTGGCACATCCTTACCTCATTTACTCTGGATAAAACAAATATTAACTATTCTGACCTGAAAAAAGTAGGTTATCAATAAATGGTACAAGAAGTAGCTTCTCAGAATACTTTAAAATACAGGAAAAAATGTAAACTTTTCTTGAGTAATGACTTCAATTCCATTGATTTTTTTGGACGAATCTTGACAGGATACTAGTTTACAAGTAATTTCTTCCAATTTCCATTTAGTTCAGATAATTAAAATTTACGATTCAAGAAAAGCAAAACAGGATTCATCAGACCTTCAAGATTACAAATTATTTAAAGAAAATTTCACAATTTTGTTGCAACACTCCACAACACAATTTTACTAAAGATTCAAGCTCCTGAACAATGAGAATCTAACAGACATCAAAAAAAAAAACCCTGGATCTAAACAGTTTAAAGGAAAACTGAAGGGAAGTTGTGGCCTGCATTTATTTACCTCCTTACCACAATTACTCAAAAAAAGACTTTCTTCGTTCTTACATACTCAGAATGACAAGATACTGAGCTAAATGTACCTTTAGCCACACTTCTATAATAGGTGGTCAGCCCATGGCTGAAGTTCTGGGTTTCAGGCTAAGTTTGACCTGTGAGGTTCAAGTCTCCACTGCTGAGGCCTGTGTCCAAGCCGCTGCTTGCACAGATGGCACCTACAGCCCTGGCCTCACCTCCCCGCCCCCCGCCTGCGTGAGGAAATTAACTAAAACCAAAAAGGGCCAACAATGGAACAGAAAAGACGAGTCTGACTCCTCAGTCCATGAGAAGGATATTTCCTTTAAAAACCACTCGAAGTCTGTTTCCAACGCTGTTTTGCATTAAAAATCTTTGAACAAAATGCACAACAGGTGCCACAACCCTGACTCTCCTCCCCTCATTAGGCTACAAACAAGCAGAAGCTGTTCTTCCACTGTTGAATCCTTGCCACTACAAGAAAGCTGGCCAAATCCAGGAAAATTCATGGATTCAGGGTTATTAAATACACAAGTCATCTCCAGCTCTTGGAATCCCTGAACTGGAACAGGCAGAAAGCTGTGAAAGCACCCAGAGGAAGCATCACACCTATTTGTCCTGGGGTTATACTCTTCCCTAACCCTCCCTCTGGATGTTGCTAGAAGTGGGGGCGCACCAGACATCCCAGTTATTTTTCTTTTCCAGCAAGAAAAAACATAAGTAGAAAATGGTATTTTACAATATGTTCTATCTGATGATAGCTGCTGAAATTGAAGGATAAGAATTTATAAAGCTTGAGGAATGTAACTCAAGCGAAAATGAGCAGGTAGAGAAACAAGGCTGAAACAAATAAAAAATTAGCACTAAGAGCTACAAAAGAAGAAAGTGGATTAATGAATATGAAAAACCTAAGTATTAAGTGGCAATGCTAAAAATAGATAACTATTTAATTGCTTTATATTTCAAGAACCAGAAAACAAAATGTGTCTTTGATATGGGTTATGTTGCCCAGATACCTTTCAAGATTAATTCCTGCCACTCTGATCATCTCATGACTGATGCGTCACTCAAGGGATGAGTCTATAAGAGACTTGGAGTTTTCTAGGTCAGCTGATCATGATCACTGAGTGACACACAAAGCCCAGAAACTGAGATTTGATTCCCTGCATTTAACTCACATTAGTGCCAAGCTTCAAAACACCCTCTACAGATTTATAGAGGTTTTGGGTTTTTTTCCTAGTGTAATTTATTCAGAAACATCAAATAACAAAATGTGCTACAGCCACAGATAAGATATTTCATGTCCCTCTCCATTAAAAAAAGCACAGTCCATAGAAACAGTAAAATCTGCCACAGTGGATGAGAGCAAAAGGCCGAACTGGTGAAGAATCTTACTAACAGCAACACCTGATAGATGAGCAAGCAGACATTAGTTTTCTGGGAAAATTACTAGGCATAAGTCTATCTCAGAACCTGACAGGGAAGGTCTTCCTGATCCACAATCTGTAAAAGCTACCTGCCATCTGCCCTTTGCAGATCATTTAACTCCATTTTGAAATTATTCTCTTTTTATACCTTCTCTTCTCCACAACATTTTGTGGCGTTGACCTTCACAATTTTAGCAGAATTTTTACAGGACAATTGTGACGGATTTAGAATTAGAGAACTATTAAACCGTTTCTAATTGAGAGCCTTCTTAATTTCATTTTTTATTTTGTAAGTCTCTATCATATTCTCCTTCAGATGTTTTTTGTTTATTTTTAAATTACTGTCCCTATAGATAACTAGATTATTCCTCTTAACACTTTACTACCGTTTTCCTTTTTACTTATGCTACATCCTAAGATAAGGGAAACAGAACCCCCCACAAAACTCAAAATACAGATACACGAGAAATATACTCAGTGTCATGTCCTGTGTTATTCTCTACTTCTTTAGTAATACCTGACATTTCATTTAACCTTTTCACTCCTGCAGAGTACTATGGTAATGTTTTCAGAGAACTATCAGTGACAACTCCAAAATCTCTCTCTGGAATAGAAATACTTCATTTGTAGCCTACCAGTATATGCACACCCACTGGATTATCCTTCTAACTCTGTTCCTCATTCATTACTATACAATGGGTGTTACAAGCTATTTTTTTGCCCATTCACTTTTGTCTGCTACTCTCTGTGGCTAGTTTAGTTACCCTGAAAATAAAAATAATTTTTAAAAAAGGAAAAAAAAAAAAAAAAAAGAATCTCATACCTCTCTCTCACAGCTTCTTCCTGTCCCTCAGCACCCTCACCCTGCTCATTCATCAATATGACTTTCTGGGAATCCAGTCCAAGTTGAAGGAACCTGTTTTATTCAATTGAAAATCTACACAACATCCTTCCCTTTTATCTCATGGCACCATTAATTTTAACAGCCTTTGATCCATTATTTTCAAAGACTTCTGTTATTATAATGACCTTCTGATGACCACATGTTGCCAGGTAGATTTTTATCTACATGTTCTCTGTTTTCAAAAAAGTCTGGAGGACCTGGAAGTCCTCATTTTCCCTTTAAAAGACAAGCTGATTTATCTTCAAAATATCTGTTTAGCCATCTATGTGTTAATTATTTTTTAATAATAAACAATTTCTCAAATTTTATACAATAAGGAAGTCACACCCGATCAGCTATAGTCTCAGAGTACAGCTTAACTCCTTTTAGAAAGGGCATATTTGCTTTTTTTTTTTTTTAATTTTGTTCTAGGAATTCCCAGACAGTTTAAACAAAAAGGTCACATACAACAATAACAGACAGTTCAGTCATATTAAACACAAGTTCCTTAAGAAATCCTGAATAAATGTCATCTCCTATTGATCACCTGTGCCTCTTACCACATTAATTTAAATTCTGGTCTCTTGGCACCTGAACCTTATTATTTTTAATACAGTAAAATGAGTCATAGGAACTACTCCAAGCTCAAAGGTGGGACAGCCCTAGCTGGTTTTTTAAGCTCAAAGATAGGCATCTGCTTTGGCATTCCAAACATATCTGGGAATACAGACTTAGGTCTGTACTATCATCGTCTTGATCAGTAGTATTTCATAGTCAATTTGAATACCACTTGATTTAGCATCTAACTACTCAAGTCCTACTCTGTAATGAGGTTTAATGTGCTCAAATTCTAAAAAGCTGTATACAGAATTTTCCCCCATGGTGTTCATCTTTTAAAAACAGTAACAACAATGATAGAGTTAAAATTAAAATTAAATGTAGTAGTGAAGAGATGTAATAAAAGAGTTTTTAAAAATAGAAACTGTTTTCCAGCAGCTTACAGCTTCCAAACAGCAGTTTAAAGTCATTATATTAAATGTTGAATCATGGATTCTGTGATGTATTTTGACATTTTCAAGTACAAGCTTTATTTGTCATTATGCTTTTTACATAGGAAATACTAATTTATTACTGGTTTGGCAATTACATCATGTCCCACTAAGCTTTTGAAATGCTCATTATATTAATATCCTTCTTTAAAATTGAGTTTTCTATCTAAATTTGTCTAGCTTAAGTTCCCTGACTTGTAATACAGATGCCTTTTTCTACTAAATAAACAAGCTTTCTAGTTTCCGAAATCTATCCGTATATATTTATAGTCTGTGACCAAATCATCTTCTGACTTTCTTTGGAAGTACTAAGCAGATGTTCCAAAGTTTTTCATTTTAAAGCAGGTCTTCCTGAACACAATCTACAGTTATAGTCCATTTTCTGAACACCCCCAATTTATCAGGATCCCTTTTCAGGCCAGGATTTTGGACTAGAAACTACAGACAGAATACAGAGTTCTCTCTCTCTCCTCCAAAGGGAAAGCTGACTCCCTTCTCACCTGCTACATCACACAGCGTAGTGTGAGACAGTCAGTTATCTAAGAAAAACAACTACAATTTACTTATTAAATTAAACTTCCTTTGAAGTAGAACTGTACATCAGAAGCACAAGCAATCTTTACTCTGCTTCCTATTCTGTTATGAAAACCAAATGCTATTACCTGGGAGGTACATAATACAGGTTGCTCAACCAACTTCTACAGGCATGAGTCTTAGAGAAACATTTTAAAATAAGCAAATATAAACACTATGAGGCAGCACTGATAAAGAAAATAAAGGAGGAGAGGCTAGAACACTCATCCAAAACATTCCCACGGTACAACAGTTTCCAGTAAATACTACACAATGCAGTCAGAAGAAACTGAAAATTCCATGGAGAAAGAAAAATTCTGTACTTCACCTGCATCCCATAAAATATCTGAAGTCATATTAGAAGACTGACACAACTACATAGATACTAGTCTCCAAAACCAGTACTACTAACTTCAACACAGTTTAAAACCCTAAAAAAAACGAATGCTCTCAAAGTGACTACAAGGACATGAAAGAAATGAACAAGCATTTCTATTTTACCACCGTCAAAATAAACTTTACACTATTTTGTCCTCATCCTTTCCTCTTATTTGTGAAAACTATGGATAAGGTGATCTGTTTTTATTTAAGTCATTGCTTAGATGTATCATTTCACATCAGGGACTGTTGCAAAGGACTAGAATATGCACTGGAAACAGTTTAATGGATCAAAAGACTGAAAATTCATAAATGCCAAGATCAGCTTACAAGAGAGACAAAATGAGTCATAAATGTCTGTAATCTGTCTGGAGAACACGTCAGCCCAACTAAATCTTAATGTGCAGCTAAACACAGAAAAAAAAAAAAAAAAAATGGAAGAGCAGCAAATGCCCAGGAGAGCCAGGCTGCAGAGGAAGCCTGATATATTAGAGAAGTGGGTTACAGGCAGCGAGACGAAATTCAATACCGACAACCAAAGTCACATGGAATAGCAATAAACAGCACAGAGCCACTCTGGAGACCAAACTGGGAAAAAAACGCCCAGAAGGGCTTTGGGTGGTGGCAAAGATTTTTTTAAAATTCTCAGAGATAGACACAGAAGGGAGTCATTGCTCTTACTGACTACAGTTCTCCAGAGTGCTTTCTTGATACTGAGCCTTTTGTGCATGTGTGCGCACAAAAACCTGGTACATGGAAGGGGACGTTAACTCTTTCAAAAAGCAAGTGACAGAACTACACAAGTTTCAGGATCCCTTATAGTTTTTTAAGGGATAAAACCACCATAGGGTCATGATACATGTGAGAACCTTAAAAAAAGGCAAGATAAGAGGATCATAGCCCCCACCTCCCCAAAGAAAAACGTGCAAAAGATATTCTTAAATGCACATCAGTGTGGAATGGGTGGTTCTACCCAGCAGAAGAATGAGCTGTGTTGGTCAAGTGGAGATTAGAACATCACTTCAACAACATTAGCATCTTCTCTAGCAGCAGCTTCCAGTAGGTAATGCTTGTAAAACATGAATGAGGTACAGAGAACGTACCCAGCTCTGAGAGTCAGGATGCACTACTGGGCTGATTGTCTTGGAGTCCAAGCAGATCCCAGAAAAGCTCAAGATAATAGCAAAAGATGACCACTTGAAATGGCCAGTGATGATCCCAAGTAAACAAAGGTACAGTTCAAAAGACACTGCAGCTTTCTAAGTATATCAAAAAGTAAACAGATTTTTTTTGCAGGAACAGTCCCAACTGATTAGAAGGATTTCTCTTGCCTTCTTACTGGAGAAATCTTTAAGCATTCCTGAAATCATATCTAGAACTATGCAATCTTAATTTGAATTAAATTTGGGAAGGCATATTAGAAACAGCATTAAAGGAAGTATCCCCAAGAAAGGAAAGCAGCCACTGGGACCAGTCTGTTCCAAAGCCATTAAATGATAGGCAAAGTGTGAATGATGTGGTTATACTAATAAACAGGGATATGGCACTTCATTTCAATTGCACATGAGACGTACCACAAAACGAGGTGGATGCTTTCCTGACATTTTCTTCTTTTAAGGATCTGCCAAAGTAGGATAAAACATGAACTGTGCTGGAAATGCTTCACAATATGCTTGTGCTTGAAGTAGCATGTCAAACATTAGTTTGAACTTACACCCAGGAAAAGTAGTGAAATACGTGTTCTTCACTCAGACTGTCATGCACCTGTGATGGTAAAAGTCGCGTGCTCAGCCCAAACAGGTAGGCTTAGTCAAAAAGAGTTCATCCCTTGCAAAGATATCTTTTATAAAGGGATCTACAGATACAAACATCTGGCGTTTTACAACTCTAGAACATGTTTGCTTCCATGCACTGAAATATTTGGAAGGCAGAATCAGTGTCAAGGCATAAGCAACAACAATACACAGTACTATATACAGGTCCCAAAATGTATTAGTAGAATAAAGAAAATTGGTCTCAAGAGATCATAGAATAATATGTGAAACAGGAATCACTGGTTATTATATGACAAAAAAAATTAAAAATGAAAAAAAATTAAAAAGAAATCACACTGTGAAACTCAGATGAAGATAGGGAAGGAACAGAGAAATACAAATTACCTATTGGGGACTATGAGTTTACTTAACACTGAGTAGTTTACAGAGGGTAGGAGCACTGACCACTTCTGAGAATTCAAAAAAAATTCTAACAAAGATAAAATTATTCAAACATTCATACAGAAAAGTGAAGAAAATGCTTCTCAGAACAAAAACCAACAACAACAAAACAAACAATAAACAACCAAGAGATCTCAAGACTGTACCCGATTCGCTGAAAATTTTAATAAGGAATTGTTATTCATAAATACAAGTACCTCCTCTGTTTTGGAGTACAGGGGAAAGCACTGGCACCAGCAGAGGTTCAAGAAAAGAGAACCAAATTGTTCTGAAAAGATACTGCATAGCTAGCATGCATATAAAGATTTCAATTTGTCTTGTTGCTCTCCTTAAGGTACTCTAAATCCCAGAAAGGCTGTGGACACGAAGTTTACTAAGATTCTGAGCTGGGTATAAACTACAAGTCTCTTAAAGTTGCATAATACGTGATACCACGTCAGCCCTCAAACATGGATGCAGATCATTCTAAAAGACAAAGTCACATTTTTAAAAACATCTAAAATGGTTCTGTTGCATTAGCTTCTTCAAACTAAAAGGAACATCCTGCACATCCTTGATCATGAGAGTGCTCTTGATGTTGTAGACCAAAATAGAAGAACAGGAAGAAGACAGTGTTCACTTCAGATCCAGTGGTTGTCAGACATTCACTTACTTAATAATTGTATTAACTGTAACATACACAGCATCTTTGGCAGCAAAACAGAAATGCTAGAGCACAGGAGCTGTGCTAGAGCTGTTTAGTAAGCTGACAGCTGGTGAAAGACAGACTGGACCGTATTTGACTTTCAAAAGACTTTGTCAATCAATACAAGCCTCAACTGAGAGGGCAACTATCACAATATAAAGTAAATTAGCGAAGTTTTATATATAAAGAGACCTAAAGAATCCTACCTCTTTCACAGGCTTCCATGCATTTGGCTTCATGCAGCAAGACCCTGTTAGTCCAGCTGAGTTATTAGTTGAAGACAATGGATTAAGAGGGGATCCAGAGCCTGCCTTGCTTGAAGGTTCAGAGTCTTGGGCGCAACGTAGACAGAAAGCCCCTGCAGTAGCAGTAGTACTCCAAAAGCAAAACATTTTGTGTCCCCTTCTCCTTTGCTTACCAGATTTCTGACTCATTCTGGTAAAATTAATTTTCTTGAAATACAAGAGAACAGAAATACGAAAAAGTTCTGTTCTCAACTCGGAATGATACGAAACAGCTGTGAGAGAGAACAGGTGAGAATAGAACCTAAACCCCTCTGGCAGCCAGCAGTGCCTGCAGGTACCGCAGCACCGCTCCAGTTCTTATCAGCACCGCCGTGTGGCAAGTGATTAACTGAGGTGACACCCCACACATGCCAACGCTGCAGTCACACACACGGGCTGGGAGGAAGCAGCGTACCCCAGTAATCCACGGGCCTAGTGCTTGGCTTCCTAAGAGGAGAGATAATTGGCTACGGCAGGGAACCAGCATGATGCTAACACAATCTACATGACATTACACCATTCATGATATATATTCTTATGATTTATTGATTTTAATATGCTTTTAATATGCTATGTATATTTTTTTAAAATGTCAAACAAACTTCACAGCCTTGAGAAGTTTCCATCTCCACTGTGTGCTTACAAAATGAACTAAAGGTTAGAGACAGTCCCTTAAGGCTTGAGTTTAAACTCTCAAGAATTTCCTATTTCTTAGTCTGTTGATTAGAACACATACTAATGCATTCCTCTTACAGAATAAATTCATACCATTATCTCTGCTATAATGCCCTCTTAAGGAATACACAACCAGTGGCTAAACTAAAATTTGCAAAACAAATTCATACTGTTACAAATGTGTGTTATTACATAGCTAAAAAAACCAATACTAAGAAGAAAACTTAGTACAGTAAAACTCATGTTTAAATTACAGAAGGTGCTTTCTTATAGTCAAAATCATCCAAAGCAAATAGTATTTAAAACTGCCTTTTCACGTGTTTGTCACATTATTAGCAGAGATTTCCAGGCAACACATGGTTACATTTTTAACTCAGGGAAAAGTCTGCATTAGAAATCTAACAATGATATCAGTTCTTCTATGTACTTATATAAACTTCCCTACAGTTACTCCTGTAACTCTTTTCTTCTTTACCTTATCACCTCTTTAAATCCAAAAAATGTATTGAATAAAACAAATTCTGCAAGTAAAGAACTTGCTGTTATGCAATGGCTGGCATAATCAAGATCTTAAAAGGAAGAGATAGAAAGACAAGAAATGACTGGGCTCAAACAACTCACAGCAGCAATTTATAAATTCTGAATTTTAAAATTAGTTTTTGAAACGTGTCACTGGAGTTAGGAGGGGGTTTCTGCCCTCCTCTCTTCCCCCTCCCCCTTTCCTAAAACATGTCCTAAAAAATAGACGTATAAATTAGCACAGCATATTTGAAGAGCTAAACATTTTTTCAGTATTAAATGCCAGAAGCATTTACACTGTTACATGCTAAGAATAGCCAATACCATGTCAGTTTCAGATAAATCCCAGTTTCTGAACTTGTAGCACAACATGGGCCAAACACCACTGAGAGTTACAATGCACCCTGAGACACAAGAGCTGTGTTCCCTGTCAGGAACAGGTGCTTCTCAGAGCTCTGGAAAGACTTTGGGAGAAAGAACTGCCCTGGATACAGTTATCTTTGTTGATGTGTTATGCTTTTCTTTAGTTGGGCTAGTACTTCAAATTATCCAGTATTTTTTATTTGCATAACCATGTATTTACTAAGCTCATGGCTTAGTTATTCACCCTTGTGATAGCATCAATTTGTTGGGCTTTGGCTTTTATCCTTCCATTATACGCCACAGCTTTGGCTTTTATTAAAGAAATTAATAAATTTGCTGACAAAAAGTGATTGACCAGCTTCTAATCAAATTCCCTAATTCTTCTAAATGAGTAACTAACTACTTATCACAGGGAATGCAGAAGGAAGAAATGTAGAATTAAAGGCCTCAAATGTCTGAGCATGTTAAATCCGCTTCCCTGGACTTGAAAAGGAGACCGGTGTGGTCAGCAGGGTGGGAAGGCGCTGCTACCTCTACAGCAGTTCACTACTGCCAATGGAACGGGTATTAACCCATCAGCAAGTACTACTGCTCCATGGACAGACTGCAATGTCTGATCACTGATCTCCTTGTCAAAGTAATACAAATCACTACAACCTTCTCAAGCTCCATGCAAAGCACCCTGGAGACCTTGGCTAGGGCAGGACATAAACAACCAGTCAGAACGTCCACTTACTGACTGTGTTTGTACCATCTGTTCCCACTGCTGCCTTTTTCCTGTGATAGCTATGTGATATGAATCGTTTGATAACATTAAAAAAAGGCAATGATAGTAAATTAGGCACCTTTAACGTTTGAAAATGGATTGCTAGTCTTCATGGTGCTGTGGCTTTTCACAGTAGCCTTTCACTCCTGACTATTCCTCCATGCCTCAAAGGGTTTGTGCAGACACGCATCCTTTTGGGCATAAGCCAAGCAGTAACTACAGCAAGAAGCAGCGCAACCATAGCCAGCACCAGCTTCTTCCCTGCCTCTGTAGGATACGAGACTCCCTACTCAAGAAATACCCTACCCCAAAAATCCAAAGTCCTTTCTTTAGCAAAAGCCCTCTTGTCACCTTGCAGGGGAGAAGGTGACCTATTGCAAACCCCAGAGGACAGAAGAATGCAGTCCAATCTCTGGGAGTTTTTTCCCCTTCCCCAGTAACAGAGGGAACTAAACAAGTACCACCATCCCACACCATCCCACAAAGCCAAGCAAATGAAGGGACAGCTAAAAATGGGTGCTATGTAGCAGATTCACAAGGGAAGCAGAATGCCAGTACTTTAAAAAACGTTTGATTTTGTATATATTGAAAATCATGTCATCACAAAACCAGGAATATATAAAACCCACCATCACAAGCAGAATTTCAACAGACAAGGTTAGAGAAGTACATCAAATCTAATTATTTATGTGGACTCCGCAAATGTTATTACATTCAAGTGATAGGGATGTATCTTAAATGAACAAATAAAAGTCATTAAGAATTTTCAGAATACTACATCACAAAACAAAAACTGAAGAGAACGGGAAAACAAAATTGCACCACAATGAGCAATCTTTAAATGTCTTTTTCCCTCCCTGAGGCTAGAACAGCTGCAATGGGTGGATAAGGTAGGAGGACAGGACAGCATCTTTCCAGGGGAAGAGGCTTCAATAAGCTATTATGTTTTCAGTGCATCACTTCTGAATATGCTCATTAAGTTTTTTTAAAACCACTTCAAAATATTTTATGGTTTTTTCCCTCCTTCTGGCTATGAACATGTATAAGCAGCTTTTTATAATGGAAGAACTGTCAGACTTACAAGAAAAATTTGGCAGGCTTTCACAGAGGTAAACTATCTTTTTCATAGCAGAAAAATAGAACAAACACTGGGATGTTCCCAGAAACACAGTTTCAGTTTGAAGGGATCTCAGGACCTTTATCTGGTCCAACCCACACTCAAAGCAGAAGCTATTCGATATTTTATTTATTGGCCAATTTCTAGTCCTGACTAGTCAATCCAACAGCAAGTTTCATGTGTTCCAATATTACTTGTTCAAGCATTAAAAAAACCCAAAACAACCATAGTATTTATTCAAAAGGCTAATACCATATATTTTGGCTTTACAAAAATAACAGTACTTAAAAGCTATTATATCTGCTTAATGCATCACTTAGAGTTGTATAATGACCCACTATAGAAACTACAGGATTCTGCTTCAACATAGACATACATTTGCAACAAGAAAATGAAAATCGCCTTCCAAGATCTCCTATTCATTGTTTACTCTAAATTCACAACCAAAAAAAAAAAGCAACAAGCAGACTTCCAGAGGAAGAGCCAGTTTAACATCTTTGAAACAATTACCAGCAGATATGAAATATCTTAATAATATTACAGTATCTGAGATAAATTTTTCATTTTTTTACAGTTCTTGGAGTACTCCAGGTTATACAACATCAAGAAAGCAATTATTCTTGATTAAGGCTGAATTTAGCTAAGCAAAATGAATCTAATATCACATTTTTAAACAGTGCTGACATCTCAGCATTCTCCAAAGACATAATCTTCTACTAATGCCAATAAGTTTATACTTCTCTCAATTATCAGCCTTAAAAACTAATCCACAGACTTGAGATTTAGCTTGTCTCCTTTTACTTGATTTTCAACAAAGATTACTAAAAACATCACTTAGAGCAGAGTGACAGTCAAGTTGAAAAATGGCATGTTTTTCCTACAGACTGCAATATGAAATATATGTTCTGTATATAAGGAATGTATTCCTCACCTTATTTATGGATTATTAGCAGCCAAAAAAACCCAGAAAATGGTTACAGGCTACAATTTGTTGTGCTGCATATAATTAAGACTTTAAATTATGTAATCCTTTAAATGCAATTCCTTAACCAGGAAATGCATAGTCTTTATTTGAACTGTCATCTCACTACAGCTATGAAATTGGTATTTCTTAACTACGTTAATTTCCCTCCAAGGCTAGGCAGTAGAATGCAGTATTTAATTAAAATAACTCATATTTAAACTTGTTGAAGGCTCACCACCTGGCAAAATAACTTTTAAAAAAATCACATCTCATTGAAGTGCTTCCATTTTCATGCTTTAATGCTAAAAATCATACAGAGCTCAGTAAAATACAATAATGGAAGCAGACAGAAAACAGCATTTATAAATTAGGGATTATATGAAAGCATGCATATATAAACAGATCACTATTTCTGACTAGCAAATGACCAGAAAACATGCAGACACAATAATTTCAACAAGTGGCATATTACCTGGGTGGAGCTGGCAGCAACAGAAATGCAGTCAATGAAACCATGTCTCCGAGTGAAAAATGCAACTATCTGCTGCCAACGGGAAGGCTCATTCCGTAACTCATCTGTCGAGCCTTTCTTTGCCCACTGCTTGTGCTTTGGGCCTACAGAACTGTGGCTTGAGCTAGTGTTGCCTCGATTGGCGCGAGAATAGAGGAGTGTGTTATTTCCGAAAATGTAATTCATCTCTGCAGCTCTGCAGGTGGTTGCCAGGCAGTCTTACTTCCCTACCAGCTGCTGAGTGGTGAATGAGCAGGAAAAAAAAAAATGCAGATAGAATTACAGCAGCATCATTTACAAACCAGGAAAACAAAATTCTTGATAGCTGATGCTATTTTTCTTCCAAGCTTTTCCACCCCCCACATCCCTTCTCTACCTGTGATTACAACGATGAGAATAATCTTGAGCAATTAAAAAAAAAAAAAAAAGCAAGCAAATATTTTTCTTGTTTTTCCCTTTTCAGAAGCCACAGGATTGAAAGCTTGTTTTCTCTTCCTAGCTGACAACAGATATTTAAGAGAAACTGGGTAGCAGGTACAGTACAATGTTATAAATTCACAGCTATGAGGATGGTGGTGCATGATAACAGCTACTGGGTGGAGAAAGCATGGATCAAAAATAACCAAGTTTCAATCACTGCCCATAGTAAGATCCAATAGCATCTTTTCATTTCCTTGCTTGCATAAATTATAAACCTGAACCGAATAAAACAGGGAGCATGCAGTATAATTGTACTTGCTCTCTGATTCGCCTTTGTGAAAATGTTTCACAAAACAAAAAGACCTTAACAACGCATTCAGAAAAAAAATATTCAAGAAAGAAACGTTTGCTGATTTTTTCTTCTTCTCCCCACCCCTCCTCACTGCATAGAACAACTATAGAGGGAAGATATCACTGTGCCACAAAACAGTCATTTTGTATTGCGTATCAATGGATGTCTAGAGGGGTTCTTTTGCTGTGGGGTTTTTTTTTCAGTCAGCAAGAAGATTAGAGATAGCAAGATTAAACACTAAAAGTCAACACTCCCTTGTTCTTATTCCATGTCACAGTCATAACACCCATTTGCAAAATTCTGTGACTACTGTAAGCATAACACAAAAACAATAAATGTACGTATCTGTGACCCAATATTATTTCTCAGAGTACAAGAATTGGCAAAAAGTGAAAAGTTCTTATTATGCATTAATGAATTTTCAGTAGCATTACTTTGATTTTCAATGCAAATCACAAGAGTATTACTGCTATAGATGTACATGGTCTCCGCTCTCTTCACAGTAAAAACGTAATGATGTAAAAGATGATATGGAATTCAAGTTACCTTACAGGACTCATCATTCTATTTTTTTTTTACAGCCAGCTATTTTTTTTAAAAATCCTCCAGCTTGCCTCAAAGAGATTACTTAGGAAACCAGGTAAGTTTCAAGGCTTTCAGTACAGGCTTGCCTCTGGAAATCCAATACAAAGTTATCAAAACTGTTTGTGGTATATATCTGTACAAAACGCTCTAATACTTATGACACCAGGGCAAACATTTTCAAAAAGGAGAAAACTCTCCATATGATGAACAAAGGCAGAAAAGTTCCCTACAATACTGCCACAACTTACAACACCACACTGTACAAACCCACCACTGGGGGTAACCAAGTTCCTCTATATACTTTTTTTGGTGCAATATAATTATCTTAACAAATTCTTCCTGACAACTATCCTATTCCATGTAACAAATTTTTCCTGACAGCTTACATTACAAGCAGAAATAATAAATACATTAATTTAAAGCTGTGGTAATAAATCGATGCACCACATACTTCTATTCACTAGTGCAGCTCAATAATGTATCACATACAAATATTCTAAGTACATCTTTCAGGCACGCTTTATTAATATTCATAAAATACAATGGCTTATCAGTATAAGTCATATGAAACTCCACCTGCCTTGTGCAGTGTCTTCAAAGCTATGTTCATAAGATAGATAATGGAGGTAAAGAAATGCTTGAGACATAGTAGATGCAATGATCCTTTGAAATGGACAAGCTTTTTATAATGTGAATTTTTTTTCATGGGAAGATTGCAGCCCTACCTGAGCTCTGTATTTTCCAGACTCAAAGAAAATACCTAGTCGAAAAAATGCCTATAAATTTATTACTGGAGACATTTCTTAATCCCTGGCTATGATTGAAGATGTTTGCAACAAAATTACATGCTCTAAATTCTGAGTCTTTTTATAGTCAAAGTATCTTTTATGTTTTTTTTTTCATATGTCCATGAACATAGACTCCAAACTGGGAGTCACATCGGAGAGCATTATTTAAAATTCTGAAAGGAAACACCACAATACATGGAGAACAAATGTACCAAGTACCTATTTTTTTTTGCAGTTGTATCAGTCTGTCTGAAGATCAGACAGGTTTGTTCTTTTTTAAGACAGTTTATTTCAAGGATGATTCCCACCTAGCCAACAATCAACTCTGGCATCACTTACAAAGAGACTTTAGAAATTAGCACTTCAGGAAAGTCTTATATGAACAACAAGAAAAAAAAAATTCTGCAAGTGCAGCTATGATGATTTCATTTCAATGGAGACAAATCCAGAAAAGTACTTCAGGAAGAGGTTATGCAATCCTGCGGGTGATAAAAGACAGCAATCTGTGTCACCTACACTCCATATGGATCTTACTGATACTGAGCAAGATTTGCTGATGCCTAAGGAAGATGCAGTTGCAGTTATTTGTAGAAGGCGTCTGTACTGTGGTGATGAGACGAATCCTGATTTTTGCAAGTTCCAAAGCAACCTGAGGATAAAGACATGGTATAAAGCTAGAGATGGTGCAACATCAGGATAATGCAAGGGAGTCCAGACTAGAAGAATGGCCACTTGTACAGTTGAAAAAACTGTGGCTGGGAGTAAAGACAAGAGCTTGTTTTGGTCAAAGAGCATTTCAACAGGTCAAACACCTGCAGTAGGCATAACAGAAAGTGCTATTCAGACAAAGAGACAACGTAAGAATCATCAATGCAGAGACCATAGATGAAATTGCACCTGTGAATGACTGCCTGGGGAGGAGGCAGAACGGGGAGGCTCACCAGGGAATTTCAGGAAGTCCTAAAGGGAGTCAAGAGGTTCCATCATCCCTTTTTCCTATTCTGCATATTGAACTTAAAAAACACACATATTGAACTTAAAAAGCACAAACTTAAAAAAAAATAAAGAAAGAAAGAACCAAACCACCCACACTCCCCTCATGTTGCCCCCCCCCCCCAAAAAAAAAAACCCACAAAAATCCCCCGAAACAACACACACACTCCCAAAAGAACTCCCAAACCACCACACCAAACCCAAACACCACAGAAAACCAAAAAAAGCACCTATTTACTGAGGTAAGAATTGAGACTGCGGATTAGAAGAAAACAGAACAAAACACACCCACTCTAAAAAAAAGAACCACAAACCAAACCAGCGCATGATTAACATTTCTGTCAGTACCCATACCTTTATACAGCTTAATAAATTTACTGCAAGACACACCTCCATTTGTAGTGGATGCAAAGTAACATTATTTGTTCTGTGGCCAATTAACAAGATATAGTAATCACAGTGGTTACTGAATTTAAAAATTAACATCAAATACTTGGAACATAGTTCCTCTGACTTTGTACCTGAGCCAATTCTTATTATCAGCTCGCTACAACAAGTTAAAACGCGACATAATGCCATATTTTCATCTCAAAGATAAAGTTTTCCTGGGCATACCTTTACAAGCAGCATGTGTACCTTGAAATTAAAGATGCACAGCATCAACAACTGTTTGCATATGCAAACAGCAGTCATATCTCAATTACCCTTTTATAACAATAACAACGAAACCCCTGGAGCATTTGAAAAGTGTCTTTAGCCTATCTTAGCTTTCAGTTGAGAGACAGGACTGAAAGAATAGCCCTTGATCAAGTTTGACTTACACAGTCAATAAAAAGTAGGTATTTTACCACTGGAACTATCTTATAAATAAAGATCCCAGCACAATTATTCTAGAATGATACATTTTATTATAAATATTGAACTATAAAAGATCACTACATTATTACTCATACTATACCTCAGACAACCTACCAATTTGTGCAGATTAAACTGCCTGGTCTTCCGTACCCTGTTCATGAATCTCCTGCCCATCTTCTTGGCATGCCAGACCGATAAAAACATCCTGTGTTTAATGCAAGTTTCTTTACGTTTTCTTCAGTCATCAAAAATGAACTGAACTGCCCTGGGAGCTCAGGGGATATCTCAGGCAAAAACAGTATAACCAGTTATTAAGACAACTTGATGTTGATTATCCACCTCAGGTTGTTCTAATGTTTGGATTAATCCACAGTCCATCTGTTACAGTTTTTCTTTTTTGTTGACAAGAATTTGTTGAGCAGATCCATACTGAGAAAGGGGCAGTTTTGTTCAACTGCTTCTTACGATAAGAAACAAACTGACATCTTTGCACATATTTGTGCAATTTTTAGTTACAGGAAGTTTAATAGTAGTAAACTAGCAAGAACACAGGCAAAGTATTTTAATTAAAGACAAATTTTTCTTTATAGTCTTCACTATTCTAAATATGTTCCTAACTCCAGCAATACTGTCATAGAATCCTAGAATGCTGTGGGTTGGAAAGGACCTTAAAGATCATCTAATTCCAAAACCCTGTCTTCCTGCTGAAGATGTCACAAAGCTTTAGAAGGATCTCAATTTAGCAAGAGGTAACAGATTGCAACTTTCTCACAATCATAATCAATCTTGCAAACTACATGTCAACTGATCTTTAATTTCTAAATTGAAACAGCATCTCCCATCTTCAGGGTAATCTCACCCACCTGCTCAGAAAAGCAGGATTCAGGAAATAAAATAAGCAAGAAAGTGTACTACGGCTAATAAAAAGTCATAATTATTTTGCCTGTTGAGTAGCTTTGAATGTGCTCTTCATAGTTCCTCAAAACATAAAGACTATCAGTTCTTTCTGAGAGCAGAAAAACTCATCTAATGAACAGAGAGCTCTATTTTAAAAGAAGCTCCGCAAGCTCTAAAAGACTTCTGGGCAAACACTTGAGGGAATGGGGAGATTGGAGGGAAGACAAACCAGGAGATAAAGGAGATAAAGAGAAGGGAACCTATTAAGCTTATCAGCACAAGATTGGGGTTCACAGGGAAAGGAGGTTGTCCTGCATTAAAGGAAGCTTGTGTGTACATTTATATAAGCAGTTCTTTCCCATACAGATTAACAGGAAGGAGTTAAAGGTGCTTGCTTCCAGCAGAAGAAAAAGGGCAGAAAAAACAAGCAATGAATGCTCTAATACCTCTACCAGAAGCCAAAAGACCATCAGGAGCTGACTGTAGATTGCTGTGTTTAGGGGCTGTAAAACAACTATCACCTACTAATTTTTATTTCTGAACGTGCATTTATATTTTTGAAATAATCACTCCCTAGCAATTTTCAGTTTTAGTGACTCACCCTTACTGACTGTAGTTTTATTGATATCTCCTGACTCAGCTCTTTGCCAAACTGAGGAGTCAAACTGATTCATTTTTATTGTACTGTAGCTACCCTCTGCCTCTGACCACTCTTATTCCTCTTCTGTGAATCATTTTTAGACTGATAGGCCTTTATCAAGATAAGGAACAGTGCAGATTTCTAGAGTGATAAAACAATGCAATTTTATTCCCATTTGCTTCTTCAGATATTCCTTGTATTGCATTTGCCTTTTTGACTGTAACATGAGTACCGAGATGATTATTCCATTAATCTGTTATAACCCTGAGCTCCCATTCCTCTGAGATGATGCAATGAGAACACAAGTTCTTACGAGATCCTTCTGGTAACATCCATCATGATTACTGATCTTTTCTCTTACCCTTCACTTTCCTTTTGCTGTTTTTTTAAAAGCAATTAAATCCCAAGATTTTTTTTTCCCTTATTCCACGACAGCTTAAATTTCTCTGTAAGTTTTTTTGAGGAATTCTATTTTATGCATCTAAGAAAACCTAGAAACATATATCAACAAGATGATCTCTATGCACATTCTAAGAGATTTTTATGGAAGAACTTCTCCTTACAATGCTTTCATTGTTTTCTCATTTGTAATTTTTCCACATACTCATTGATTCTGCTTTTTAGAATAGTTTCACCATGTTTTGTCAGTACAGAAATAAGAGTGAGTTCTCATTTCTCTTCTCCCTTTCAGATGCTAATTTAAGAATGAGTACCACCTTGACATATTTCTCTTCTGTCAGTTTAAGTAGACTGTTATACAGCATCGCAGCACTAATAGATAAGCAGTTTCATATCAGAGTTAATTTAAAACCATTAAGCTTAAATGCCATTAGGTCCTGGAAACACTTCGAAAGATGTCTAAACATGTGAAAAAACACAGGCATACACTAAGTGGGGACAAGACATTTATTTTACAGAGTAAAACTACAGTGTGTACCTAGTCAACTGGACTGGTCTACTAGGATTACAAAGCCTGTCATATAGAAGGTTTGGGTACTACTGATATACACTATGAGAAACTTTTTTGAAACAATGTGTACACTACACTAAGTACAATGTATCTGGCACAAAAATAGGGGCCGCTACTTCTATGCAAGAGAAAAGGTAAGGCTAGAGAGCATACTTCTTATCCAACAACCACTTAATTACAGCATTAGGTCAAATAAAGCACCCAACTAACCTACTGCCTGTCTCAGTAGCTAATAGTGTAAGCACAGAGTAAATCCTTCCCTCCCCATTACAGCATCCCAAGCTCCAACAGGTCAGAGATTTCCAGAGCTGAAGAAGGTAAGCTTTGTTTTACTGCTTTTACTCTAATAAAACACTACTTTCACTCTGATGCAAACTGAGCCTGATTAAGTTTAATTTCTCCCAGATCTCACACTGCCAGGTAAAGATAGAGCAGAGGGGCACTGACGTAGGGCAAAGCGACTGGTTCAAAGGTACTCAAGACATGATGAGATTAGTTTCCAACCCTGCACCAGATGCTCCGCTTCGGTAAAGAGATTCTGGGAGTAAAACTTTCATCTTTTTTCAATGCAGAAAAATATTTCACATTAGTTTGAAATACTTCACTGTTCAAAGATGGGAAAACTAACTCATTTACATTACTGTCACAATATTATGAACTCATAGTTTTCACTGAAATAATTTTATACAACCACAAAAGACTCTACCACTGTGCTTTTAAATGCTCAAGCAGCATTAATCTGCACATCTAAATTTTTTTTTTTTTGAAATTTTGGTGTAGGAATTTTTACTGAATTATCTGAAGCTGAAGCACTCTGGCAGAGTATAACAGCACTCAGCCAGGATGACAGGCCTTTGCTTTGTGTGAGATCAAACAGGCAGCCAGTAGTGAAAAAGGCCAGTATCTGCGCTGCCCAACCTGCTCGCTATTGTTTTTTCCCAGCACCACTTGTGCAAAGGTGATCATTTCTGTGAACAAGCGAGAACAGTAAAGTAGCCAACTGTGTTTCACGAAATATTTACAAGAGTCCATAATTAAATAACCATAAATTAAAGATTAACGTACTTCCCCTTCACCTCCTCTCCTCCCCCCCCCCCCCCAGTTTTCACAATTCCTGGATTGTTCTGCTACTTCATTAGAATAGCTGTGCAACAGTCATCAAAGAAAACAAATATTCAGCCCGTAGAATACCTTTAGTTCCTTATGGCTGTGATATTTAGTCAGTAATTGAAATTTTACTGTATAGCACCAATAAGAAATTTTAAACACCTTACTAGACTAATAAAGATAGTGCAATATTCCAAGTAAAACATTTAAGTTCAGTTGTCAATGTCTGCTATGTGTATAAGGAACAAAACAAATGCAAGTGTTTTTCTCACACCCTTTGAAGATTGCTATTATGGTGAAAATCTCCAGAGACAGACCAGCAAAAAAGATTTGGTTAAAGAAAAGAGAACTGAAGAGTCTTCTCTTCATCAGTAAATCCAGCTTCCTGTTACTGCAGGCAGCCACATCAACATTTTACTTAGAAACTTATCAAATACTGGGAAAACTCTCTGAGAACAGCCTTGTGCAAATTTTGAATGGAAACAGTGGATATAATGGAATTGCATTGAATATTGTAATGCTAAGAATTTATTACAGAGCACAATGAAGATTAACACTTACCAGACTAGTCATTGTATATCTTTCCGCTACAGGTATATTCAGTACTTTACAAACTATTGTGTTTCCTTTGGAGGTTCTGTATTATCAGTGGAATAACAGCCCCAAATACATACAAGTCCAAATCAAGGTCTACACTTAAATATTGAATTGCCACATCATAAACACAGAGGCATGAATAAAATATTTTACCTTTCATGTACAGGTTGCTTTCAATAAAGAATATTGCAATTTAAGACAAAATTTTGTCTTATAAACATCATGACCCATTATTTTAAAACCTGGCAATAATTGATTACTCAAATCTTTTTTTCCCTTGAGAGAAAAAAACCTGTTTGCTGTCATATCACATCTATGACAGGTTGCATTTGGTTGGAGCTATTTAATAAAAACTAATGTTAAATTAAACAACAGCAACCTGAATGTAAGATAGAGAAGCTAAATTCAATTTTACAATTGAAATAAACCCTGCTATAGCATCACCATCTAGTGGTCAATCTTGGTAGCAATGTACTGCTTCAATTTCATCAAAGTCAATTCAACTTTATCACATTTTGTTTCATAACAACTCAAGGAACCTCTCACTCTAATTGCAGGTTTCTATGGAGAATTTGGAAACCTCATGCCGAGGACGTTCTGGTACTAGCTGCCTATATACCTGAAAATATTCTTTAAAGTGTCTGGGAAACAAATTTGTGAAGCATTTGAAGTTTGACCATTTTCACTATCTGTTAACGATTCTCTACCATTAAACATTAAAAAACCCCACACTGATTTACAGAATTAAGAAGAGTTCTACTTCACACAGAATTAAATAGCAAACAGAAGACACAAAATCTCCTGTGTCAAGTTTATTTCCCTGATGCTTGAGACATACAAAGTATACATTTCTTCTTAAACAAAGCTCCACCCTAACAAGACAAAACCTGTATGCCCTGTCTCATGTTTAAACTTTAAATCAGTACAGATAGTATCAGTCATTTCATGCTACTTGCAAACATGCAGTATCTTATCCCAACCTGAATCTGGGGTAGCCCACCCTCTCTGACAAGAAGGTAAAAACACCACCTTGACTTACTGCAGTACTTAATGTACAACATTTGATAAATAGCAGTCACATGCTTATCCTCTAAAAATTTAGTACACACACTAATCTTTTTGGTCATTGAAAGCTCCTCTTTGAAAATCATCCACACGTCCGAGCAAGCTGTAAAAGCTGCTTTAAGTACTAGAAAATGTAAAAGCTTCTCCAAAGAATAAAATGTTAACTAGTTAAAGCCAGGCATCTCCTTTCTTCACTATTCTCTACTAATGTTTTTTTCTATTGCTCTAGGCTGCAGAGGGTTTCTGATAAAGTAAGGTATTCCTAAAAATCTGATTCTACTGCCCTCTGCAGCATTTCTTAAGCAGCATATGATCATAAAACCTACTATTTACATTTGTTCTTTAAACTAGTAACTCTGTAGTTGAAATTCCAAGTGTATTTAACATTAAAAAAAAATTCTCATTATTTTATTAGTGAATAAACACAGGAACCTCTATTACATTTAGTTTCCTTAAGCAAATGTACCATTGAACAAAGCTAATCAAGATCTTGTGTATTAGCCAAAACCTGGTCCCTACACAGTGCAACAAGGCAGTCTACCAAATAAATTACACAGAGCACTCTTAACTCAGACCTGGTTGCTAAATTGATCTTCAGCATGAGCTTTGCCAAAACTATGAATATCTTGCAAATCATCAGACCAGCTATGCTAGTAACACAATACCAATCTTGCTTTTTTTCCTGACATACTCGAGTTCAAATTTTAACAGCATTTATTCCAATAACTTCAGCAAACTATCTCCTGATTGAGAGCTGACTGAGCTCAAAAGGATTTTAGTCTAAAAGGTCACATAAAGACTTCCTGGGCCTATGAAACTATGGGTGCACCCCCTACTCCAAATACCTGAAGACCTCAAACTCTGACTGAAAAATATTTAATGCAAAGAAGTTAGCTTCTTCAGTAGAGAAGCAAGCCAGCAGCCAACTTAGCATCAGAATTCAAGTCTGTTCAGAGACCCAAGATACCCACTATATTGAAGAGGCCTCACCCTATTTCATAATTATACCTACTGGCAGCTTAACACTATTCCCAGAGTATTTTAAATCAGACGTCATTTCTTTATTCCACAACAGTGCGGCAGAGTTCAACACACCCCAAGATCAGATCTAAGCAGAGAAGGGCCAAGTACAATCATTCACATTTATTTCCATAAAACAATTTTACATCAGGGTCTTTATAGCAAGTTACAGTAGTTAGATAATGCTCAATTGAAAGGATCCCATATAACACTCCAAATACAAGCCTTGCTTGACTGTAGAGACTGCCTGGTAGGATCTCTGTAAGGTAGAGATCACTCACACTATAGAGAGGTAAGAAATTAAGTCATCTTCCATGGAATGTTAATGTTGTCAATATCAAATCCTCACTTCTCTATTTCTGTAGATGGCTATTTGCAAAAATAATCTGAAATTAAGTCAAGCACAGAACTATTCTGAGGAGTTTAGCTTCCCTTAGATCCAAGCAGCCAGAAAGAAACCAAGGTAATTACAGCCCTTTGAACATTCTCAAGTACAATGAAGTAACACCTACTCAGTTCCTAGAAATAGAACTTCAGTCTCACATACTGTCCTTGTTTCAGCTGGGACAGAGTTCATTTACTTTCTAATGATTGCTATGTTTCAGATTTGGTATAAAACGAACGTCAATAGTGCATATTGTTTTCATTGTTGCTGGGTTATGTTTATACTATTAAAGGACTTTTTTCAGCTTCCCACAGAAGCTGAGGAGGAGCATAGACAGAACAGTGGTGTGGCCAATGTAATATTTCATACCATAGATGTTGTGCTTACTATATAAATGAAGGTTGGCCAGGAGACATTATTTTGCAATCACTGCCTAGGAGGAGCTGGGCAACCAATTCACCAGGTGGTGAGAGTGACTTGTGTTGTATTACATAGTCTTGTATATTCTTTTACCATTATTATTATTATTGTTATTTTCCTTTTTCTGTTAGTGCTTTATTAAACTGTCTTTATATCAACCCATGAGGGTTTTTTTCCCCTCCTTTTCTCCCTGCTCTTCTTTGAGGGAGGGAAGAAGGAGAACTGCACAAGAGGCTGCAAGGTCCTAACTCCCAACTGGGGTTAAACCACAACACATACCCATTCTAGAATATTTTTGTTTATTTCAGAATTTCTGGATTGTGAAATGCATATGTGACCACTTATTACAGACTGCTTTACAGTTTGCCTCTTTGATCCCTTTATGCTCTCTAAAATACAAGACTAACTGTGCTATGAACTAGGAAAAGCTTGCAAATAAATGGAGTTGACCTTAGGTCCCCAGAGGCAGAGAATTATTTTTTTTTATTATTTCTAATAGTTGCACACAAAGCATGATGTAATACTTTCTGAATATCAATCAGTTCAGGGAATTAGACATGTGAAAGTGTTACTGGGTGTCTACCTTCATAAGCAACAGAAGATCGAGGTCCTAGCCATTTTCAAAATGAAAGCTTTGTCATAGTAGCTTTCTTATAAGGCTTTTCAGAGGTTAATATAGCCCACTTTATTCATTAAGGTGTAGAGAATTCAGGTTGCCTAGCTCCTGAAGACTATGGAAATACATAGAGAGTTCCTCATGGAGTTATAAGTAAAAATAAGTAACTGTGTTCAATACTAACATATACATTTTAAAAAAAATCTTAGAGAAGCTGGAAAATTATTACTAAACACACCTGCCCACTACAGTTGGTTCCTCTGCAGAATCCTGACAAGTCAATTATAAAGAGCTGATACATTCAACAAGATTTTTCTCCACAATAAAAAAAATCTGGAAGTTCAAAACTACTCTTTCCTTAAATTCTAGCTGCATGGATTACAGTACACTGCCAATTTCAGTCACAACAGACACTACCACACACACCACTTTAGGCCTACATCAATGTAAGCCCACTTCATCTAAAGCCCAAATACTCATCAGCATCAAATAATTTTTCAGCTTTTTCATCAGAAAGCCATAAAAATTCAGACATGCTACAGAAAACAGCATTTAGTCTGACACACTAAAGTAATACGCTATTCCAAAAACGATTCGGCTACATCTCCCTACCATCCCAGCACATAAAACTGCCCACTACAGCCCCTAACCCCCGAAAAACTCACACTCAGTTTGTCCTCTTAATTTTTAAATCTGTCTTGAAATTACTGGAGTTGCCTTGAGAATAATGGCATTGTATGCTGAAAAGCTCCAGAGATATATATCTACTTAGCTTATTACATTTTCCACATAGGTTCTCAATTACTATATTTACTAGAAGCAAACTCTGAAGTGATTGTACAGGATCCTGGCAGAAAACTCAAAATGCAACTGACATCATTAACCATAGTGCCCATCAAACTACACCCGAGACCTTAAGTTCCCTACATCTGTTATCTGAGCATTTTACTATCATGCATTTTTAGTCAGAATCTGTGTAACTTAGTTCATGTCTTAACATCTACAAAGTGAATTGTACAAATGAGTAGTTCTATGATAAAAAAATAGAAGCAGGTATAAAATGCATATTTTTTTGTCCTCACAAAATTATACCCCTGGGGAGCATATCAAAAGAGTTCACTCATAATACCTTTTTAAATGCCTACCTTTACTGGTGAAATATGAGAATGGGAAACAAAGCCATGGACATTCTCAATTTGTGACAGATTCTTCTCTGATACATGAACCAGTTCTGGACCCGTCACCTCATTGGCAATGTGTGGAGAGCTGTGCTCCTGTGGAGGTGTATCTTCATCCTGATAGCGGTATTTCTGAAGGAAACAATTATGGAAAGAGATCAGTCCACTACAGAAACGTGAAAAGATAACCCAGAAAACCTAGATCAGGCAGAAATAGTTATTTTCTGACCCTGATGACTTCAAAGCAATAAAATCTAGAAATAAAAGTTTAAAATAGTATTTATAGTTTAAAGACTGATCCTTTCTAAAAAAGTTCCAGTCTTTTTAGTCTCACCTAGAACTACTATAAATCTACGTAATTTTCTTTTGCCTATTTGCATACAGTAACATGTCCCCCAAACCTTTTCCAAAAACTTTTTCCTTTACTAATTTTTTTAGCAAACACCGTAACACTACGTTGTTCACTAATAGCAGAAACTCTCAGTACCAACTGCATTTATCACCTTGTCCTGCCTTTAAAAACAATCAGCCTCAAAAGTTTTTTCCATGCTTCCAATTTCACACTGGGGCATCAATATAGCAATTCACTACTGCTAACTTCATAATGAAACAATAAACCATGGGTTTGCTACTAGACAGATTAAGCTTTCCCAACAACTAAGTCTTCAAGCAGGAACACAAGACATTATTCAGTCTCAGTCTTATTAATTTGCAATCAATTTCAAACCCCAGAACCTATTACTTAGCCACCAGGGATAAATTCTAGTCAGACTGTGCTGTATCCACACTTCCAGATCCCTACTAAAAGGTATTAATGAAATCAGGAGCATACATGATCTTCACCTGTTCTCTGGACTGTAGACTTAACTGCTCATCCAGCACCTCCAAACTCCAGAGGTCTCATTACAAACATACTTAAATATAAGCTTCACCCCAGTTTCACCTTTGTAGTCTTGGCCAATTCCAAGGCACTTCAGGTAGTCCATGCATTCTACTGCTAGCTAAAACTAAAGCTGAAATCTGAAGTCATATAACTTTTCAAGCAGGGTTGACTGTGTTCATAAGATACAGCCCAACGTTTTATAACCACATTTACTTTCTCACTTCATTACTGTACTCTGGAGTACATAAATAGTTGCTACTAGTTTACAGGGAAAGAATGTCACATCATGTCATTAAATGAACAGAAATACCTTCTAAACGTGTAATGGTTTTAAACTTGGAAAAAGCTATTCCTATTATTAAAGTATATTTAGGACAGAAGATATTTCCTTAGGGTGTTTGGGTTTTTTAACAGACTTCTAAGATGTACATACCACTACTTCAATTAAAAAATAATCATCATCTTGATAAACTATTTCTACATCCTAATCTAATAGATTACTGCAAGTAACCCATGTGTCTACAAGCACACGAGCACTACACCAAGGCAGTACCTAATGAACAGTATATGACAATTAATCCTGTCAACAGTTACATAAAAGTACGATTTCAGGCTACTACAACATCCCTGCCCTTCACAGTAGAGTCCTACAATATTACTAAATTGAAGTGTGCAGGATAAACTACAAAGAAGCTGCTTGAAATGATCGATCAGTTACTGACTCCTGTAATGCTTAACTCATTCATTTCCTGCTCACCCATCCCCCTGTGCTTGTCTCACGGGAAGACTTAATTTTTTGTCTATCCAGCAAAAAACAGTCTTCAAGCATGGTCAAATAGGAGAGCTAAACTCCTAACAACAGGAATCTGTTAGTGTTCCCTGCCACCCAAAGCAAGGGAAGGCACCATATCCCCTTCCTTTCTTTGGTTCTGTAACTCAAATCAGCAAATAACTATCCACTTTTTCCCCCTTTGTTGGGTTAGATTCATACTGTATTAGTGACCTCGATTCAAGCAGGGACTCAAGGAACACCAGAGAGTGCAAAAGAGAAGGGGAAATCAGGACAGGATTGCTCCTTTTGGAAGTGAGCTACACAACGGTCTACTCTGTCTTCTATAGACTCACCATATAGCAATATTGCAGAGTTTTGCAAGTAAAGCAATGGTTAAATGGGGCAGCTGAAGTCACATAACTGACTCATGCTGAAAGAGGAAGGATTTGTTTGCTCTTCTTTCCCCTGTCATGTTGTTCTGCCAACACTAAGATTCCTTGGGAGATAAGCTAAGTTCCTTACTAAATTAGAAGGGACAACTTGTGGCTATACACTTGCATCGCCAATTGTGCTTTACCTTGTCACAGCCTGCCCTGCAGCACACCATCCCCATCCCACCTCCATACCCCAAAACAACAGCACCAAACCCACACCCGACCACACACAGACAGACAATACACTAAAGTCACACGGTTTCTATTAGCCAGTAACTAACGAGATGTCAGAGATCTTTGAAGTTATAACCCCGCTTTATTTTTGCACTTAAAAAATAAAATTTAAAAATAAATATATACATTAAAAAAAATCTTTAGCCACCCTACTTCAATTCAGCCCTTCACTGCCGAGACCATACCAGATCAAGTTCTACTAGATTACAGAAATTATGATTTTCAAGTGCTAGAAATTATGAAGTAGAAGCAACACAAGTATATTTCCACTAAAAATACCAATGGTTTGCAGAGAACCACAAGGCAGAAGTAGCAATTCCAAAGAGGAAAGCAAGAGCATTAAGACTTCTGTTATCACAACAGTCAGGCTCTATGCACTTCCATACCTTCTCCTTAGCTGGATGGCAAAGGAGAGATGGTGAATGCTGATAGCTGTGAAAAATTGCAATGGTTACTCAAAAAGACCTCCTTTTTCAAATCTTTAGCAGAGAGGTTTCATGAGATGACCAATCCAACTTAATAGCTCACCACTAGCAGAAAGTAAAAGTTTTTTTTCTTTCTTTCCCTGCAGCAGTGAGATGTGGGATTGCTCAACCTCGGACTCCTGCCATTCATCTATTTTCTGAGATTGACTTGTTTTTAACTTATCAAACCAAAACCCTAAAAGGAGTTGACATTAACTCTCTAAAGCAGCCATGTTAAACATCAGAAATAGGGAAGAATTATCATTTAAAGAACAGCATTAACCAAAAAATACAGGTGAACATTATTGGAACATAAATACGATCACACTGGAAATTAGAGAAAATAAACATTAGAGCTTCAAAAAGCTCAGAAAATGTCTTGCAACATTAGACGAAGTAGGATGCCTGCTAGCTTAAAGGAGCCTGCTCCGCTGGTGAGGGCAGTATTTGGCTGGACTTGAAATTCAAAATATCCCTGCCAGATCTCAAGCTTCAATTTGACTAAGAAATACAGGAAAATGAGACCTGACAGAGAATTGAGTTCCCAGATCATCTCAGACAAGACCCTGTAGAAAGCTAGAAGTGGATCATTCCAGTTTTACTGAAAAAAAAAAAAATAAAAATCAATTAATAAAATAGTCACAGGTCAGTCCAAATTTATTTCCTTTACAGAAAAATCAATACCTTTAGGCAAAGCACAGAAATACCTTGATATGTTTTCTGAAACCAGACACTATTAGTAAATGTTATTTGGACATGCCTGAGTGTAAACAGGCTCTGGGTTTCACTAAAAACCATATGTTTACACTACACAATGTATCAGTGCTTATAATAACATAGTGTATATGTTTTAATAGATCAGTATGTCATTATTTAGATTAAAAATGCAAAAATGTTATGGTAAAGGATTCTCTCCCATATGAGGCACTAACAAGGGCTATAAGTTTGTGGGTTTTTTTAAAATCTTAAAAGTGAACTGATAATTGGATATTTAAGATTGACTTTATTATTATTTGCAAAATATTTCCCAACTTGAAACTACTAAAAAACCACCAAAATTAATGCTTAAAATATAATAACTGAAATATTTAAAGGATAATGTTTCAAAGTGTATACAGAAGACAAGGACATGAAGTACATGAAAACTCAATATCTACAATACTTATTCTGAAAGGTACCACACACTGTCCTTGCCCTTTCCTGAAATTACTTTTGAGTGAAGTGCTTCAAGTAAAGCAAATGACTATCTCATCACAGCTAATTCTCCACAGGAGTGGAAATGGTTTGTACTGCTTTACTACTGAGCATCACCTCTGAAATATTCTGCCTCATGACTGAGGTAGTGCATTCAAGTCATCTGGTACAGTCAAACAGTCACCATTCAAAATTGCCCACTGCCTTTTCTTTCCCAGGAGCTGCCAACTCTCGAACAAGAATTCAATCAACCGTTTCAGTCATGCCATGTTAATTCTGCTGCTACTGAAGTGAAATCCCACGCAAGTTACCCTCCATGGGAGTCTAAAGATTCGGTTTCCCAATCCAGCCCAGCTCACTCAAAGGGCAGCTACTGTCTGAAGGAGTTCCATCCTTGACTGTTCCATCCTCTCTTGATCAAGCTGTATGACCATGTCTCCCTGCCCTTTGCTGCTTGCACACATTTGGCTTCAGATAGTGAGCCAATTCACCAAGCTGATGCAGCAGAATGTTTGTTCCCTCTTCCAGCAATATTAAATTTTCTTTAACTCCCCAAAGTGGCTCACAACAAGGTAAGACACGCAGCAGTGCTGGCATTATAGGGACAACAACAGGTAGAGAGCAGGACCAGCCCACCTCATTGTGGCTAGCGGAAGACCATTTCTCTGTTTACAACCAAGAGAATCCAATCCTGCACCCAAATCCAGGCTCCAAGGAGACCTTAGTGTAGAGGAGTCAGCCAAGCAATGGGCAAGGCAGATCAAAGGAAAAAGAAAGAGAGGTAGGTGTGGCAAAGCAGCTCTGAATGGGCAGATAGATCACCTCTGCTGCACACCTCAGAAGTTCCCCAGCACTCAATTAGGTAGTAGACAAACAATTTAACTATTTTTAAGAAACTTTATGGACTACCGTAAAATTTATAATCATAATTTGAAGTCTATAGCAACCAAGTGCTAAGTGTTTAATATAATTCTGAGATACTGCCCCAAAGGATTCAGTTGAGGTAAGCAGGTGTGTCAGAATTAATTAAAAACATCTCTCTTCTCATGCAACAGAGTTAACAAAATTTCTTCAGGCTGGATTACACCTTCAATGAGTTTTGAACTGTCATCAAACCCTATGGACTAAATTATTTATTGGTGTAAACTACTGTAAAATCCATTTACTTTAATAAACCAGTGCTAGCTTACATGAGATAAGAAGATGATCTAAATTCACCACAGAGAAATCAATCCCTATGTTAACTCTTTAGGCCCACAGCATCCCTTCTTCAACTCCTAGGCCTAACAGAATGAAGTATGAGCAGGCAGCATGATAAAACAAAACAGCTATAGACCATTTGCACCTATCTCACCAAGTTTAAGTACTTGTCCTTGTTCACTCACTGCTCCACTTTAGAAGATAAAGTAAATCTGAAAGGACGCTTCAAAAGATTATTCCAGAGACTGAAGTTGTTGGGAGACACTGACATTGAACATCTCCACTCCTGTATAAAAGGACTAGATGCAATATGTCAAAAGCAGATGAGTAGAAAAATCTAAATACCCTCAGTGCTTCCCATATCTCCCCAAAAATTTGCCTTCACAACTCTGACATCCAGATACCAGTCAGCAGAAAATAAGTTCCAACAATTCTAACAACAAGATCAACACCACTCCTAAATTTTACACAATCTTGCTGAAACAAAGCTAATCCCAAATGAACAGCATATTCAGATGCTAGCGCATTTGTACAAGTCTTCCCTGTAATCTAGAGGAAATACTCAACCAGTAACTGATGCTTAGGAAAATAGTAGCACCCTCCTCATGGAGGAAAAAGACACAAAATAAAAGGTATGCTCCACTACAGCAGAACCAAAATTAACTTGGAATCTTTTCATTTGTAAAACCAGGAAGATTACGAAAGCCAAATGAGGTCTCTTTGCTGCTCAGCAATTCACACAGGAAAGCTAAAATCCTGTGAATAACAAAAGAATAATTTCAGTAATGTAAGAAAAGAAGATACATGTTTGTGTATTTTCAGAACTTCTTCACTGATTATGGAATAGGACATTCAGTACTATTTTTAATTTAGGCCTCAACATACTTTAAAATGAATGACTTGAACTATTAGAACAGGTTTTTTTGATCTTTGGGTTGCTTTTTCTTTTTTTAAACACAAGTTCAGTGCTTTAAATAACTAACTGCTTCATTCCCAAATAAAAACACTAAATTGTCTTTTAATAATTAGAGCTGAGACAAAAACATAGGGCATTTCACCCCCTTGGACAGTCTCAGTTTGACACTATCTTGAATAAAACTGCTTACAGTGTGTTTATTTAGGTCACAGTGTTCCATCGTATGTCAAAATGCACAGCTAGTGTTAAATGTAAGTATTTATGTAATGCTTTGTCAGAGACATACAGAAACAGTACAGCAATTTAAGATACATATAAACGTTTACAAAACCACAAGAAATATTTGTAGTGAAGAGTTCTCCTGTTCCAGAATGCCAAAGAAGAGAGACAAAAAAAGGAATAGTCAGATTGTTGATGTGCTTTTCATATGTGGCTCAAAAAAAACATTGAAGGAGAATGGAAAGTACTGTATTTCATAGGATTACTTGTGTGAGATGAATTGTTTCTTTATGTAAAGGACTGAACAGCTAATCCTGCATTACTGTTTCACACTGTCATTTAAATATTGACTCTTGCACTATTCAAAGGGTATCTTCTCAGAGGACAAGAGTATTTTATTTTTAGTGTAACAGAACCCTGCAACTTTTCTTCAAAAATCCTCAACTGCCTGGTGCAAAAATCTCTCTTTTCTACCAGCAGTTCATGATGCTTAAACCTAAATCATTCAGTTCATTTGGGATGCAGATGGTGTAGAGTATCCACTCTGTATTAACAGCAATACATGTTTATTTAAAGCCTGCGCATAGCCCAAGATATTTTAACACACAACAGTGCTAAATTAATTGCACTTCAGAAACTACTGCTCTGCAAGATACATTATTTATTCGCACACAATAACATTAATAAAGATAATAATAATAATTCTGCTGACTACTTTGTACAAGGTGCTCTACCTCCCTCTTAACACCCCTGGCACCTCTGTGTACCTGGTGCCAGTGGTAGGGGTCCCTGGGTGGGCTGAAGGAGAGCACAGTTTGCAGTCACGAAGGCGCTCGGACAGACCAAGAGAGCTGCTGATGTGCGACTATGGTACAAAATGCCGCCATCGCTCAGATCCACACAAAATGCCTAAAGTGGATTCTGGATGCTTGGTGGATATTTTTAGTTTGGTCTTAAAGTGAACAGCATCATTTCTCTGCAGTTCAACTGGCAAAAACTAAAATCAAGATGGTATTTTCATTCTATGGCTTTCTTCCCAAGTTTATTATTTAAACATGAGAGTATTTTATAAATAAAAAAATAGGGATGTGCAGTTCCACAAAAAGGGGAAAAAGAAATCTTAGTATTATAGCACATAGTTTCCCAATTGCAACAATAAGTATATGCATAATTCCAACTGCAAAATGCTTTGGACACATGAAACGTAAGTAGATTGATTCAAAAAAAAGTCAAATTATTTCCTTCTGGAAACAAAGCATTCAACTTAAAGTTTCATAATAAATCATTCATACTATCAAATGATCCTTAAAAATTCAGACTCCTCCCTTCCAACCTAGGTGACATCTATTCAACATTTTGTGATAGACGTATAAAAAAATGTACTACCCATATATGCATATGTGTATGTATGTATATACATACATAGAACTACTCCAAGTTTATAAAATGAAATACAGTTCAACTATTTTTTGTTAAAAATAACAAACGCTGATTTGGAAACACTGGATATGCAAAGGTACTTTTGGAGAGAAAGATTTCTGAATCTTGGTCTCAAAAGTAACTTCATGTACATATCCCTTTAATTTTAAAGGGGCTTTCCAGTACTTTGTGTTCTCATTATATCCTTCACATTGTACTTAATTTTACTGAAAAAAAAGCAGTTTTGACACAACACTGAATACATTCTGTTTACTATTCTGAGGTTTACCAAATTATATGTTTTATTACTCTGAAACCTAAACAGTTGATGTAGTCCTAAAAATGACTAAATGCCCGAGGGCACTGTTAAACCCAAACCTGCCACTAACAATTGCTTCCATCAATATGATGTCAGGAGGCATTTCCAGCCCTGCATCTCAGTGCAAGTCTCCTGTGTATTTAATTCTCTACAGCTGAGGAAAATGAAAGCCAAGTGCAATAAACTGATTACATGATGATTAATGCTGATTAATGGAGAATGATGACATTTTACATGCAGCATTCAGTAAATTCAAAATGTTGTTCAAAGGGATCTTTAAACAGTAGGCATGATAATTCATTACTTCTGTCACAATCACCACGAGCTCCAATAGCCAAGTAAAGAATGGAACAAAATACACACTATTTAATCAGAAATTTAAGGTACAGTTACAGTAGACATAATGACAATCATTCACTAAATGCAGCTTACATTTCCAGGAAAGTCCTTTTATAGACCCACCTTACATCCAAACATTAAAGATATTGTGTTGTTGGTACATGCTACTTTACAGTGGCATAGCATTGGAGAAAAACAATCCAAGTTTTTTATGCTAGGAGACATTTTTTCAGACCCTGTGCACTTCAATCGATCCGTGATTGAAATTCCAGAAAAATGCCTCTGTAAGCGCTGCTTGCTGCCTGTCTTTGACATTTAATCTAGGTCCATAGTGTTCAAAAATAAGCCTTTTATATAAATAGGTTGAATCCTTCAGGAAAATTTTTTGCCGCACGTTAGAAACCAGATCTTTAGAAAAAAGCAAAGAAAAAATCCCGTGTCCATTTTTAAAATTTTCAGAGTCAGCCTTGTATTTAATGACGTTTCGCGTCAGCTTGAAGTGACAACTGTCTCGCGGCCCGAAGTAACACTCGGATCCTCTCAGCCGGAACCCAGGGCCAGCTCCACCTGCTGCAGTGCCGGCTCGGCTCTCTCCTCCTCCATGCGAACAGAGGCAACTCGGGTCGGGCAGAGCCCCCGCGCTCGGTGGGGTCTATGTGCGTGTGCGTGTGTGTGTGCGGGCTGCCGAGGGGAGGGGCGAGATGCTGCAGCGGAGGGGGGGGGGACGGGGACTCGCCGCACGGCCCGGCCCGGCGGAGAGACAGAAAGCCGGCGCTGCCCGCAAGGTGCTTTCGCACTGCACCAACCGGCGTGTGGAAACCCCTCCCGCCATCAGCGGGGACCCAGCATTAAACCGGGGAAGTTGTGAGCTTAACGAGCGGGGAATTTGCTGAGCTGCAGTTTACCCTAGCTTTTTCAAGGAAACGTCAGCAGACCACAAAAAATGAAGGGCTACGGGATATTTAATCCTCATTTTCAAGCATTAAAAATTCAAGGTTATTTGACACGTTGAAAAATGTTCTTTAACTGCTGAGTAAAACTCCTAATGGTCTATCAAAAGCATTACCGTACCAGCTACAGAAATGCATGAATGTTCTCCAACTTCAACATACAATGAAATCAGAAGCTGCTATTTTTTCCCTAGTTGTCTCTAGGAAGTCATGAATAATCTGGACTACACATCAATTTGGTTATGAGGCTCTCTCAGTAAAATACTTCATTTCAAGCAACTGTATGTGTGAACATTTAAATAAAACAGTTTGAAGAAGAAAGCTTTTTTTCTTAGAACCAAAGTTAAGACAGTCATTGTCTCCTTAATATTTTTCTTTGTTGTGTGCTAACTAGTCTTAAAACAGAAAATTCTTTTTAAAATAGCTTGTTTGGGGTGTTTTTGTTGTTGTTGGTTCGCAATCAAGGCCTATACGGATTCAAACTTTATTGTATTTTTAAAAAGTACAGCAGTCCCTACAAGTTTTTAATGTATTTATATATTTTAAGAAATAGCATTACAAAATTTAACCAAAACCACATCCTCTGTGATTTCTCTACTCTTACACCATAAGCTAACAAACCTGTGCAAAAAGCTTCAATGAAACAATGTTAAGCCATCATTTCTATTGTTAATTGTACTGAATGGTATTGTAAATAAAGAATTTAAAACTTCCAGAGAAGCCTCGTTACATCCCTCCTCTTTAGAATGTGAATGTTGACCTGAGTTTACACCTGCAGCAGCCTTTGGTCATCTTCCTTTTACTTCCTTTGGTTTACCTGATAAGCACCCCTTGAGGAAGAAAGTTCAATGTAGTGTAAAATCGGCATCCACACTTACCGCTCAGAAATGAGTAACATCATGAATTATACCGAGACAGTCATCTTTATATAAATGTGCAGATTGATGAAACCTAAACTGAGGCAGGATGTCTGGAGAAAAATGTGTAACTCGGCCCACGGTAAACCTAAAAATAAACTTCATTTGCATGAGGACCTCTTTCCTGGTAGAATATCCAAGGACTAGTATTTCCATGCTAATAGGCATAGTTTCCACCATGTGCCAGGACCTACTACTTTTTACCAAATAGCCCTAAAGATATTTTCCCACAGTAGATCATCTTCTGCATGCAAGTACAGCAATAGGGGCAGGACCAAAGAAAAATCTCTAACACTCCACTTCATCATCATGGAAAAAGAATCAAAAACTATAAATAACATAAAAAGCCTTCTTTGTTTAGGTAAATTAGGTTAAGTTTTTCTTGCAAGAACTTTCAAATCCAAGAATAGCCTTAAGTAAAAGAGAAAGATGACAAACTCAAACCCCTTTTATTTTCCTTCAGCTGGCTGGGGGTCACAGCATACACTCTCTTGTCTGAAGAAATAGGGCAAAGCACAACTGAGCACATACTCAAGTGCCACACATCAAAAAGGAAAAAATAAACAAGGGGAAGGAAACAGTCAGACTACTATCTCTGACCAAAAGGAACACAAGAATGTTCCTATCCCACAAAACCATCTTTTCTATGCATCAGATCAACAATCCATCTTACTTCCATACCTCTAATCCCATTGTAATAATATAATTTCTCACTAAAATAATACACAGTCAAATGCATGGCAATTTCATGGCAACAAACGAAGTCAAAGAGCCAAAAGTAGTTCTTGAATGTTGCAGAAATAGCTTTTTGTGATGCAGAAAATATAAGCTCTAATGTGCCATGGGCATAGAAGAATCAATAAGAAGAGGAAGATATAGCCTACACATCTACAAAGGATTCCATCAGTGAGATACAATAAAGAAGAGAAAGCTTAAATAACTTCAGGCAATTACATCTCGATCGTTGATGACGGCTACATAAAACATCCAAATCTTTCAGATATATATTTGCAGCTGTAAACAAACAAATTGGTTACACTGCAAAATTGTCTTCATCTTTATACCAAAAGAAGGAACTTTTTACACATCTTGCTGTGCACAAGCTTAAAAATAAAATATTTAAGCTTGTAAAATTAAAATATATTCCTATATATTTTGCTGACTAAATCCAGAGATTTATCTTTATTAAAGGTTACTGGGAGATTTCAAGACACAGTGCCAGGACTTCATCCAATGCTGCCATATATAAACAGTGAAGACGACATCAGCACTTACTGAATACAGAAAAACAAAACCCTAAATTTTCTTCTTGCACAGGATGCTTTCATCTGATGTTATACAAATTTAAAATGACAGTTTTAAACAGAACAATCTAAAGAAATCAATTGAAAACTTCTAAAAACTCATGTTTAGTCAAAAGTGTTATCAGTAACAGTGATATTTTAAAACACATCCTTATGAAAACATTACATAAAATAAATTGCCCTTATTTCAAGTTTTGATTGAATGTTTACTTGGCAATAATCCATCTCTACGCACAGCTCCCTTGTGCACAATAAAAATATCAAAATCATTAAGATTTTTAATTAGTGAGCAAGACTGATTTTTTTATTAACATAAAATAAGAAAGCTCCTACTTCCAAGTCTCCCCAAGCAGTATGAATACCGGATAGAGAGAAATAGAAATCATACAGCATCAAAAAAACCCACTACAGTGCTTTCAGAAACTTAACACTTCTGTTCAGCACTTGCCAACTGCTCTTGATTGAACACATATTGGTACGTGCAACAATATCCTCATGCAACCCAAGTTAGGAAATGGCAAACTCATAGGCAGTAAGACCTGGAGCTTTTAATGAAATAAGTAAGTGAAGGTCTAACTGGACAAATGTACAAACTGTTCAGACTGCCAAACCGAAGGGGAAAAGGCTATAGTACCCTTCACGTCCCTACAGACAGAACATTTCCCTTCAGTATCACTGCAGGCACCTGTCAAGCTGGTGGAACTTGTTTAGATTCCTCTTCTCCAGAAGCTTGATCTGGTATACTTCCAAGATACTTAACACAATCCAATTAAAAAACAAACAAAACAACCCCCACTAAATCAACAAAACAACCTTATTTTAAGTTTTGCTTTGCATAATCTTAGTCTGTATGGCCTTGAAAGACTACAGAGAATTCCAAAATTAGTCTCTAAAAAGAAGCCTGGATACTGGTTTAAAATTACCTCATATTAGAGCGCTCTAACATAATGGCTGCAATGATTCCTTATTCAGTAATGTAATTTTATAAGCATGTCCTACAAGGTAAATGAAATCTGAACACTAGTTTCATAACAACTGAGGTCTAGTGCAAACTGCATCCATTAGCACCCATGAAGCTCTCTTTAGCTTTGCAGTTCTTGCTCCCCAAAGTATCAGATGACCATCAAGGCTAATTTTGAGAAAGCAGACCAAAAAAAAAAGTATACTGCTTGTTCCTGCATGCTCCTAAATTGCCAGAAAAATCATTTGCACAGAGCTTTCAGGCAAACCCGTTTATTTACTGAAAACAGTCAGCTGAAAATTCCACTTCTAAAGGGCATCTTTAACAGGTATCCATACCTTAGAAGCATTTTTTTTTTGTGAGCTTGCAGGTAAATGTATCTGCCCAGGAGCCCCCATTGCACCTTCAGTTCAGAATGCTGATGTGCATCTGTCCTTTTAAAGCAGTTTAATAGTCTCATATACAACATTTGCAGCGCCCCCTCAATCTGACCCATATGTGTCAAAAATAATCATCACTGAACTCTCAAAAAATTGAGAGAATAATTTCTATTGTTTTGACACCAACAATAGAAAAATATTTTCTAGGAAAATTAGCAGATTATAAATACATCTGTCCATATCTTCAATTTAATCTTCTTTAATACTATAGCCTGATTAACTTCAGAAGAAAGGTGAAATATTACTTTGAAAAGAGGAAATTGATTAATAGTTGCATTTTTAAAACTTGCCCCACAATGGCATTTAAGCCCAGAACAAGTCCTATGAATAGAAACTTTTCAGTGGGTGTTCGTGAGTTTTCTCCCAGTTTATTCCAAGTCTTAAACTGTTAAGTATAAGACAGATCTGGGACATCGCTTCGATGAGGTCCTTCATAAGTCTTGATAAGTCAAGCCAAAAACCAGACAAGATTATTTTCCTTTCCAACTGAGTGACCACCATTACGGGCATTTTCATAAATTTGCTTTTGGAGTTCTCTTCAGTCCAGAACAGAGGAGGAAAATACAATGCCATATCAGAGAAGGAACCCAGAGGTGTCTGTGTTATGATGCCCTCTATATGCAAAAATAATCAGGTTTCAAAATACGAGCTGCAAAATAATGCAAGACTGAAGAGCGTTCAGATGCAAAACTTCACAAAAAACAGTCCTTCCTAACAATTACCATTGGATAGATGTTCTATGTACTCAAAGTGTGATATCAAAAGATATTTAATCATATCATTCAGGTGTCAAGGGCTGCCTCTTCACAATTCTAATATTATAGGTTAACTTCAGCCAAATTGACATTAGTGATAGAGATCTCTGAGGGTATCAACCATTTGCAAGCTTCTTACAACCAGGCAGCAGGCAGAAATCCCCACTAAAGGACAGGGGAGAGGGAAAGGGGAAGGCTGCCTAAGCAATAACGGGCAGCATTTATATAATGAGAGAGATATTAAGAATATCAAAGGGGGGGGGGGGGAAATATAGTAAAATGTTCTATAGTAGCTTATATTAAAATGGTAGCACACCTTGACAAAAAGCTGTAGGAAATCATGTTTTGTAAGGCAGGTATGAGACCATCTCATGTTTTGGAATTAAAAAGGCCCAGAGTGGAATCTCTTCCCCTTCTTCTGATTTTTTGAAAGTATTTCAGCACTACTGGAAAATGCCTTTACATCTTTAGTTTCCACACAAAAAAATCCTGAGAATAAGAGAGAGGTTACAGAAATAACTAGTATGGCTACTATGAAATCCAAAATCCAACATTACTCTTTCCTAGCTGGAAACCTCTAGAATCAGAACACCTTTAAAACAGTCTGGGAAAGAGCTGAAAATAAATGGTTCCTTTTGCAAGACTTCAAATTCGACCCAATAAAGAAAATGTAAATGCAGCAGACAGACTGAAGTCTACCTAACCTCCTCTGTTAAACTCACTGCAGAAAATTAATTTCATTGTATTGGTAATATTGGGGGGGGGGGAGTAAAGTGTGACTGTATTCTGAATAGACTGTACTGTGACTAGACTATAACTCAACAAGGAAGGCCCTAAAATCAAGAAGTACTATATTAGTTCAAACATATTTAACATGCCTAGAAACAGTCTGTGGTGGGCTGACCCTGGATGGCTGGTAAGCACCAATGCAGTCACTTGATCACGCCCCCCTAGAGGAATAAAGGAGAAAATAAGAAAGGCAAAAGGAAAGGGAGAAAACCTCATGTGAGGGAAAGCGAAGGGAAAAAACCCACCCATACATACATGTGATACAAGCCAAATCACTAACCACCTCCCACCAGCAGACCAATGGCCAACCTAAGAACAGCTACTTTAGAAATACTTCCCGCCAGTTGTATTGCTGAGCATGATGTTAAAAAATATGGAGTACTTTTTCAGTCAGTTTGGGTCTGATGCTCCAGCTGTGTCCCCTCATGACCTCTTGGCCACCCTCAGCCTACTTGCTAGGGCAGTAGAGAGAGAAACAGAGAAGACCTTTACACTGAGTGAGAGCTATTCAGCAACAGCTAAAACATCAGTGTGTTGATTAATCAACAGTTTGTCACAATCTAAAATACAGTGCCATATGGGCTCCTGTGAAGAAAATTAACTGCATCCCAGCCAAACCCAGTACCAGTCTGGCCCGAAAAGTTCTTTACAATTAAGAACTGCAAGATCTTTGCATTCAGAAACATTGCTGAGGTCACTCTTAAAAGAGAAATATGTGGTTATTCTAAAGCTGCTTTTGAAGTGTTGCTCTCATCTGTCCACAGAGGAGAAAAAAGTGTATGTATGTGGCCCCAGATAGTTCCACCGAAATATCAAAAAGATTTCTAATGAACAACAGACACTGAATCCCAAATATAAAACCGATAAACTGTAAGAGCTCATTAAGTAACAGACCTTCTGAAAGACTCAAAAACTTTTTCCTCTTGTTTTATTCCTTCCCCACAGTCTCAATGAAGCTTCCACCCAGTTTGTATTTCAAGAGAATGGACCACTCAAGTGGTAAAGATTAATAGCCAAGAGAGGTTATACTTTCAAGGCTATACTCCATGGGAAAGGCTAAGTCCAGGACAGTGTGATTAGCTGGGACTGCTCTCCCCAGTGAAAAGACCAGGCCGGAGCAAGGATCTAGTTTGTCACTCTGGATTGTTCCCCGTAGGACCAAGGCTGACTAGGCTAAGTCTATCCTCCAAAATATCATTTTCCTTATGCATCTATTGGGCTGAGACAGAAGGCTAGTTTGATTCAGACTGTCATGCAGGAATTATTGGATGTGCATAGGAGGAAAGAGAGACGACATCTTCAAGGTTTACTCCAGAAGGGATAACGTATGAAGATCCTTCAGCTATTGAAAGACTGCTCAGGATCTGAGTCAGCCTATCTTTGTGAAAGAGCTGCTTTTGGGGCAGCAGTTTTCAGCAGAAGAATACCTTTTAAATGGTCAATGCAATATAGCCAAGAAAAGTAGCTCTGCTGCTGAATAACTCTCAAAGTATTAATCAAGCATCTGTGCCTCCACTGGAAAAATAAGGGCACATAGACAAAAAAATAGTGAAAATGAGGGAGAGGAAATACACTAGTAATACATGTCTTTTATCTGGTGAAGCCCTATACTACTCCAGATTCATTTCAATAGCTGTTCATGCTTCCTTAACACATCAAGAAGAGACTGCAATTTTACATGTTTCTGCTCTACTGCTTTGATGTAGCACCAGAGAAGAGGCCAAGAGCATCTCCACTGGCTATGAGAGAGGAAGTGCTTGCACAATACTGGTAACTGTGTTTGTTCCTTTCTTTCCCACTGCAGACAGGGGGAAGGTTGTTCCAAGAGGCAAACACAAATCAGTCCTCCAGTCCCAGCGCTTTAAACATATTGAGAACAGACCCTGTTTCAGTTATAAAATAGTTTACTGAGAGCAGGACAGAATCTAGGCAGCAATATTGTTCTGTAGGCACTGTAGTATCTGGCACATGCTTCTAAGTACACAGAGGACTGTCACTAGGTTCTATAAAACAACTGTTTTCAAAAACACTTCTTCATGCCACCAAGTTGGCGTAATTGTTTAAAGGGGAAATCCCCATATTATATTTCTTCTGTCATTCAAATAGATTTGAACATCTCAAAATCAGAGATGACTCCTTCCTCTAAAAGGGAAAAGATCCATAACACTACTATTCAAGTCCAATGAATAAAAGAGTTTCAATTCATTGCAACTCCATCACTTTCTCAATCTTAAAATGCAAATCCTCTTACGAGAACTAAGATTGTCATCTCGGTCCAGATGGGAAGGATACTGGCGATTTACACTTTGTTATTAACTAAAAACAGATAAAGAAGGCTGTTCTTGACTGCAAGCCACTGACCCTCCTGCCATTTTTCTGGGAACCCAAAAGGGAAGAGTTGCAATAAGACACAGAACGGACAGGCAAGCAGAGACCAATGCCTTGAAAGGCTTCTGACAGAGCCTCTTGAAGCTTTCTCACCCAGGAGTTAAGGCTTAAAGCATACGAATATTAAATCTTAGTTTTGAAGCTTAGTAAAACTTTCGGAACATTAGCCTAAATCAAACTTAACTTTGGTTTAGATTTGTATCTACTGTTTATGAAGCCAACTTTCAAAATACTGATCTTAGACTCAATCCTACTGATTAAAACCTATTTTTCTAAACCACAATACTTTAGCAGGAATCTAGGGCAATGCACACACCAGTCCTTAAGAAACACCAGCAGCTGTTGGCAAACTAATTGCACAGCTCTTCAAAACTGAGTATTTCTTCTTAGTACCTTGCTTCTTATATACTTTGCTACAGAAAATAGTGCCCTACTTCAGCTTTGAAATCACTTCAGAGTTAGGACTCAAATAACTGAGTGAATGTGACAGCATGTTATAGCAAATGTAGGTCATTCTCCCCTTCCCTCTCCCCTCTGTTGCCTTTGAAACACCTAGAAAATAGTACCTTAACTAAGTAGGTAGAGTAGTTTTTAAGCCACAAAGTGGAGGAAAGCTATTAGCTCAGAAGAATGGAGGTCCAATTTTTAAAAATGAAACTTGGAGAAAACCACAAAGTATTACTTCTCTGTATAATTTTGAGGTGTTCACAAATCTTGCATATTGAAAACATTTCTGATCATCTCATGTGAGAAAAGTAGCAACAAAAAAAAAAAATCGAAAAAGCACAGAGAACAGCAAGATACTCAGCGGCTTCCATTTGAGAAGATTGAACTGACAAAGCTCTTCACCTTATAAAGAAAGCAGCAGAGCACAGGAACATGATATGAGATCTTTAAAGACATGAATGGCATTTAAAAAAAGCATTTAAAAGCAATTACCAACTATTTAAGAAAACACAACAAGCATTAGCAGGCAATTAAATTATCTAGCAGATGTTTTAAAGCAAACAAAAGAAACTACTGTAGAATTCATTGCCAAGGACATCAAATATTCAAAAAGGAACTACAAAATAGTAAATCAAATGTAGACCAAGGTCTAATAAAAACGTCCAAGTGTAGTCACTATCTCAGGAAATCTTTAAGACGCTGCCTGCTGGAGTGGGACAGCAACTGCAGTGGGCACCTGTCCTTTACTTACAACATGAAACTCAGAGTCCTGGACTGCATGAAGTTTTTAGTCTCACGCTCTATGTGTTTTTCTATACACGATACTCTCCTCGGCTCCTGTCCACCAAATGTTTAGCAGGAATGAAGAACTTTGCATTATTATTTTGCCAAAATAATTCCTTTTTAGTCATTAACCAGAGATGTATATATCTGAAGGTGACCTCAGGTAGTACATAAGAATCATGTCAGACTAATCTAACAGAGAAGGGATTTTTTTATAAGAGTATGAGCACCTGAGGCTTAGGAAAAGAGCACTTAACTTCCTCTCTTCCCACTCCCCCCATTGAATATGACCCATCAATAAAGCAATCAGGTCACAACAAAGCAAACTTCAATTTCTTTCACTTCGGTTCTTACGCCACTGCCACCACAGAAAAGAGGCTGTGTGAGGCAACCAAGGAATTCAAAGATACTAACCTTATTTCAGGTAAGATGTTAAAAAAAAATATTCAAGAGCAACTTTGACTGGAAAAGTCATGTCCAGCCGAATCCTATAATTTTCTTTTCAAACTGTATTTCCAACTTTAGTCAAAGTGGTCTTATTAATGCTTGGCATTTGAGCATAACCAAAAAAGTCAAGATGCAAGAAGGACTTCTGTCAACTAAACCAGTGCTAAGAGAGAGAAAGAAAAATCAAAGTAGTTTGTTTGTAGCATATTTTGAACTTGTACAAGCTAATTGTTATGAAATCAGTTAAGACTTAATTTCTGCAAATTCTGCCACACACAGCCCAAAATTAACACAAGGTATGACTGAACTAAACTAATAGGAAGCAGTGAAGAGGATGAAAAGCATTGCTGCACATGAGAGAAGTGGAATATATCAGTGGTTTCTAGAGAACAGTCCAACATTAAGGAAAGCATAATTATTGCTACAAACATTATAGGCAGCAGCACACTCAGCCCTTTTCGCAAGACCACATCAGTGGGAGAATAGTTATTTCAAGATGGGAGAGACCTTTGCCAGCTGAACTCTCACTTAACTTTTGGTTCATGGCACTTGACAGCTCTTCATTTTTAAAGACTATTTGTACTCTGAATCACCTACTACTGGCAGAACATTAGAAGCTCGGATCAAGTTAAGGCTTCCCCTGGGTGTCTGGAGATTGGTTAGAGATGCTAATACAATGATGAACAGGAACAACAGAAGTGAAAGGGAAAAAAATTATACAAGGTTTAACACACTTGTGCACTATAGTGTATACATAAGCCTTACTATACAAAAAGGCAGGTCAGACAGTTTTCACATTTCTATTATTTTTATTTGATGTTATAAGGGAAGTCATCATACAGAGTTGAAGACACTTTCACAGTACTTTGGTTGCTGAGTACACGCAACTTTAAATTAAGAAAGGAAAAGGATATAAACAGTACATGCCAAGGCTTGCAAAGTTGCCAGTTCCCATATTACAGGAAATCATTACCTAGGCTAATAAAGGCTGATGTAATCTAATTTTAACAAAAAAAAAGCCACGCACATATTTTTTGTAGTGCCTGTGGAAGAGATATTAAATGTATAAAGGAATTTCCAAAATTATATAGGAATATAAAAAAATAAAAAACATTATCAACCAATATTTTACAGCTTCATGATCAGTAAACCAACAATGTAATTCTAGTTCTGTAACCTGCAGGCTAATACTACAATTCTGTGATCTTCTGTACCTTTTTTAAGGACCTCTTCACGTATTCCAAATTTCAGAGGGCTGAGAAAGCCTTGCCAAGTTCTCTAAAGTGTAGAGACCCACATTGTCTCGATTTTGTTTATCTGAGGAAAACACTTTATAAACAGTAGAGGGCAGCATTTCTCTACTTCCACTCGAAAGCATTTCTCTGCTTGCTAATAGCAGAATTTAAAGATAAGGATGTAAAACATGAGAGTCTATAGTAAATTATATTCCTTTTTCCAAAGTCTTTATTTCACAGAAATACGCTCCAAGGCCTACAAACACAAACTAAAAAAATCCATTATGATACCATGCATCAGAATTGAAGCAAAGACAAATCTAGAGAAAACTTGATTTTGCCAGAAAGTTTTTAATTTCCTCTATTATAGTCACAATCTGCTACCGAAGTTGTTCCAACACATTGCATTGGTGAACTGATGCACAAAACCTCATTTTGATTTTATTCTTTGAAGGAATAAATAAAAACACATTTTGATTAATGGAAGGAAAACGTAAAGGGCTTTAGATTGCCAGTGAGGAAGCTGAAACAATCCTATTTTGAAATTAACTTTCCTGTTTAACATTATGATATATGTACTTTCACAATCCTTTTGACAGGAGTGTTATATTAGAATAAGCTACAAATAGCACTTACATGATTCTAAATGAGTAACAATCCTCATTTTCGGATCCAACCCAATCTGATACTTTTCCTTCAAAATTATGTGAAGTGAGAACCATTTTTCTGCCAGCTCTCTCAAACAACCTAAGCCTTTCATAAATAACTTCACATGATCTTTAAAATCATCCAGCTACATCATAATGAGCTTGTGTTATCTACATTATTGTTATAAAAGGCTTATTCAACCAATTGCTTTATCAGCAAGGAACTTTTTGATTTCCAGCCTTCATTTGTTTTGGCTTAACTCTTATTGTTCCCATTTCAACATCTTCTCATTTGAAAAGTCATTCCCATCTTTTGGTTTTGGAAAAATACTCCCTAGGTCATCAAGACAAGCTCTTCCAGCTTTTCCCCCACCACCCCTCTTTCCCAGACAGCACTCCTCTCACCACCCTAATAGTACTTCCAGCCCTGTATGTACAATTTGGAGTGGCGCTTACACATCTCCACGTCCTCCAAATAATCCTAATTGTATCCAAAGAGTATTTAAAATCAATCAAAATAAGATCAGGAATAGAGTTTTAAAGGCCGTGCTGCTTCTAGCCCCTTCTAGCCCAACTTCAAACTCTTCTCCAGTCACCTGAATTCTAGTTACTTGCATAAGACCAGTCGTGTACATTTGATCCTGCAAATAACCATTAGGAAGTGAGGAAATAGAAAAATTGATGCATTTCTTACTGTACAAGAGATGATGCTTATTTCCAGGGAATTTTCTACTATCAGCTTTTAAGATGCATTTATTGATAATGGGTCACTAAGATAACCATTCTTCATCTTAACTGAAATTTTTACAGCATATAAGAAGTCAAACTTCAACAAAACACCCCAATGGCTAGCTAAAGCATTCCCTAGCCAAAGGAAAACCATGAGTGTACAAAAGTGAAAGGCCATCTTTTTATTACAACAGAAAAATGGACCAAGTTCATCATTATAACACTCCAAGAACTTCAGAGTTATTACAAAGATAAATAAAAACCAAGTGCGTGAATGCAAGAAGCACGACTGTTCAGTTCCAGATTCACTGCTACCACAGTGGGCAATCCATCACCCGGTTGTGAGAGGCCAAGTCAGAAAAGCCTTTGTAGTCTGCTTCAGAGAAAAGCTCTGGAGCTTGAGCTATGCCACATGCACATCATCTATCACGCACACAACATGCAAACAATGCATTGCTCAGTGGTGGTGTCTTCACCAGGTAACAAAGGCATTCCAAATGTGAGTGGCTAAATGCAATTATCACGCTGATTAATTTTTCCAATAGGAAAGAAAGAACAGGCCACAGAGGAATGAAAATTCACTGCGATGGAGCGCTTCATCTCAATGGCACATTTTAGAGAAACTCGAATGGTGCCTGGCACACTTGGCCTTGCCGAGATAAGGAAGGAGCAAAAATGTCCTCAACATATATTATATGTGGGCATAAGTAAAGCCACTGTTACAGGCCACACAAAGACCAAAAGAAGGAACTAATTATTGTTCTCATGTTTTCACACAACAGAGGGAAGGGAATAATTCTTCTAGGCAATATGGGTTTGTCACTAAAACACCCAAAGAACTGTTCATTCTCTGTTGGACATTTAGATGAGTTGAGAAAATGCTGATTATTCCTACCCACATTGACCTTTAAGACAGCAGCCCTCAGTTACACTTCTACTATGTATTAGAATTTCATTAAAGCACAGCCTTCCCTCCTCCAAACCCAAGATGCAGCGGCATATGGTCTTCAAAGAACCATCTCTTAAAAAAAACAAACACAAAAACACAACAGAACCTAACAAGGCTGTATATCACTTAAACAGTGATAGTCTTCACCTGAGAAGCTGAAGTGAAACTTCAATGTTTCACTTTTTTTGGTCTGGTAAATACCAGACCTAGTAACAGGATTCTAGTAATGCTATTAGCACTTATGAAAGTATGAGTAATACCCACTGACAATAAGTGAGGCTATGATTAAGCCTTGAATAAACTGTAAAAACACCTCATGATAACAAAGCTTTGGTGCAACTTACTGCATTCACAGAAGAAGTTATCAAGCACACGGCTGGCTACTAAAACCAAACCGCCTAGTGGCATAGCAGATAGCCAGTGAGCTCAGCCATCCTGAAATCTCACTTCAAGGAAGAGAGGAAGCCTTCTGGGTTTTTTGCCATCAAGAAATCTAAATACCTCTGCCTACTGAAGGAATCATGTTGGATACCATATGTCCAACTACGAACAACCCTACGTTTATTCACCCACTTTTTTCTCCCACTGTTTTCATTACAACAGGAATCTATGCCAAAGCTGTTCACTCTGAGGGTCCAGTTTCAAAGACAGCAAACGTTTTGATTCTGCTGAAGACAGAATCACTGCTCTTTTCCCCTTCTCCTTCCAGAAGTGCTGAGCTGCTAAGTCTTATCATTTTACCTGCCTTTTCACAGGCAGCCAAGTCAATTTAACTGCTCAATGCTGTCCAACTCTCCATCAGCTACCTTTTCCATGAGCTGCTTTCATTCACTACACAACAGAAATGCATGCACCAGGTTCTTAGGAGATGAGCAGCGGGGGAAAGGAGGTAGAAGCACCCTCAGCAGCAGCAACTCAATAGATCAGTTCACTGTTACATATGAAGCCACAGATCCAATTCTTCTCCCGCAGTAAATAAGGATAGAAATGCAAAACTGATCAGGAACAAATGCTTCACTGCTCTGCTCCTGTAAATCCTACCTAGAAAATTACTCATATTAGGATCATCAGCTTCTCTGAAATGAACTCACACAGTTCCAGGAAGGCAAAAGAATTGTGAAAATGCTTTGTATGGGTCTTATTTATAGGATTGATTTCACACAGTTATTCTTATTCTTTACTGTTGTATTCAGCATCTCCTCCAATCTAAATATATTCCACATCACGTTCTCAGAGTCAGCACACAAGTTGAACTATACAACTGCTGGAAATTTTTCTATTTTACAGGCATTTGTTTTATCTGCTCTTCAATCAATTTCTAACCAAACATGCTTAGAACTGGTGCAATAACCAAATATAAATAATTTGTCACTTATCTGTAGTATTAACTAGCAGCTTTTACTTTTAAAGCAGGAGAGGAAATAAGTACCAACTTAAGCACAAGCACACAACACTCAAGAACTTCATGTAAGACTCATCAGCACCATATGGGTATTTGGAAGTATGTGATCCAACTATCTAGTTTTGTCAAGAACGCAAACTCTAACAAATAGAAACTTCACTGCTGTCTCTTGCTGAAAAACAACATAATTCTAATAACTTTCAGTTTATCAACTGTGTGACTCATACTTGCAGTCATTTAGAAAAAGCAAGTAAACACATGTGAATAAAGATTCTCTGTACATGAAGCACATGCCACAGATCTATATCTTTGTTTTGTATTTTATGTGCATTTTGGTGAGACTAGGCAATCTATGTAAGAAAAAGTCAAAGATTACTACAGAGCAATTGCCTCTGGATCAGGAAGTCCTCGAGTCCTAAACTGTTGGTGGCTGAGAGAATAACAAATAACATGTTAACAGAAAGATAACTCTGAATTTAAGAGAATCCCCTTAAAAAGAAGTTAAATGCAGAAAGCTTATTATATCTTGTAATCGACACATAGTAAGAACTTAAACTGTTACTTATGTTTTGCCTTAAGTTAGTCTATTTTCTTAATACTGCTTGTCAGATTTTGCATATCAGGTCCCTTTCTCATTTCCATTTCATACCATCACTCTCTGCCACCTTCAACTTCTTGGTCACTCTTGGTGTCCTTACTCATCTTCAAACCTATTCATCTTCAAAACTCAGACAAGCTACCTCCAGTTCCATCTATGAAATCCAAAATACAGTACTTAAGTTTTCCACCTCTACAACTTCTGGATCTCCCCAACCTCATGCTATCTTGTGATGCAACAGGCTTCTTTATTTGCCACATAGGGCTTAGAACTATGACCTCTTGCCAAAGACCATTCTGTGTATTAAAGCTTGAAACTTTTAAAAAGCTTGTTCATGACCACAAACACACCCAGTTAGGACACGATTTCTCCTGGTACGACAACAAGATCACTCCCTGCTTGCATTACTCATTGTTTTTATCAAATACCCTTTAAACCCACCAAAGACATACACTACTCACACACTTTGTCTTACACCAAGTAATTTCTGCATCAAGTTTACAAATAAAGGATTAGATTTTAATTGTTTCCATTTTCACACAATTGTCTCTATCACATTTTATTTACTACCGACATCAGAGTTTTTAGTTGCTATGCATTGCGTTGTAACCTCTCCTTATGCTTTTTCAAACACTTTTTAGATCATATATGGAATATAGAAACAATACAGTAGAGAGCCACCAAGATAGTCAAATGGTTGAAGGACAATGAAGAAAGGTTCAAGGAACTGGCTTCATTCAGCCTGGAGAAGATAAGGCTTTCCAGGAGCTAGTAGAAGCCTTCTAATGTCTCAGTTACCAAGAAAACAAAGCTTGGAACTTGTGCACAGCAGGAGAGATAATATTAAACTGAGACAGGGCGATTGGGTTGACAAGACCTAAGCAAAGCCTTAAGTAACCTGGTCTGGATTTAATGCTGACCCTGCTTTAAGCAGGTAGTTGGACTAGACCACCTCCAATGCAAGGGATTCTGTCATTCCCTTTTGCATTTGCAACTGGCAGGTGAGGAGGCACAATTCACTTAAGTTGAGGAAAATGCCAAAAACTGACAATAATAACAACAGAACTCTGACCTACAACACTCTGCAACCCAAGCAAGGAAATCTGCAAGAATCACAAAAACCCAGTGTCATCTTTACAACTTCAGCCACACTGGGTGTAGTTGTGCTCCCATGTTGAGTCACCATGCAGCCTCCCACCTTGTGCAGCCACATCACTGTGCTTGTCCGGAACAGAGATCACCCAGAATTTATGAAGGATCATGACTTTTAAGTTTAACAGCTTGGGGAAAAAACATTCATCTTTCTCCCTTGATAACAGGCTGATGCATCATACATGCTTCCCCTCTCCCACGATACTGGGTTTTGGCTACTGTCAGAAACAAAGTACTGAATTAGATTGATAATGCTCTGGTAGAGTCCAAGCAGCATGCTTCTTTGTATTTTGAAATAAAAATGGTATAAAAGAAACAATCTTTTGCAACAGTCTTACTAGAAATGCTATTTGAAGAAATTTTACATCACTTTAAATTCAACTGTTTTACTGAAACATTGCATTGTACACTAACTACTGTACAATAAGCTACGAATGACTGCTCGAAAAATGCTTTTCTGGAAAAACTAATGAATTTTCATATTCTGTATTTTTTAAGTGCAATGAACTCATTTAAAACTGTTACTTAAATAAAAATCATTACTGTAAGCTCAGCCCACGTGCTTGCTCTTAATAGTATCCATGGTTGCAGTGATGCAAATTTGCCTACCTACATCAAACCAAATGTGCCCACATAAGAAGGAAAAAAAATACTGTATTAATCAGTACACTTTGCACTAGAATAAGGCAAAGTAAACCAGCTAGACCTTAGAAGGCAGAACAAAAAGTAGTTTAGGGACCTGTTTGCCTATAGTCACTAGATCTTAATTCTGAACTAAGTAAAACAGAATTATCAAAGATCAAATTACTAAAGATTTCTCAAATTCACTATAAAATTTATCTCACTGAGCAGAGTAACAAATGTTTCAAATTGTTTCCATCTCCAGGTGGGGAAAGGGGAAGCATTTAACACTAATACTAATCCTGTTATACGTTTCTTCCATGCTGATTTCAAAATGGCCTTTTATGCATCCATTTTCCATTATGTCTGAGAAACAGACTTATGCACAAAATTAAGGAATGTATTTTTCCTTAGATTACAACATTCAAATCATCAGATATACACATGTTCAAAGGGAAGCAAACAGTCCTTTTGTAAGTCCCATTTTACGTAAACAGCTTTAGTTGATGCTACAAGGCACAGCAGCATTTAGTTAAATGAGGCCAAAACTTCACGTGAAACGGTCAGGAAGGATTAAGTGCTGATGACTCCAGGTGGAAATACACGATCAGACTAAGCTCATCTAAGACTATGCAGTGCAGAGGATTATCTCCCGTGCAGCATTTCTGTGAGCACTCTTACTTGCTTAGCACTCGGAGACAGGCTAATCGTATTAAAAACCAATACTTTTATTCCCAGAATATGTTTTCTGTTGGCTTAACTTTCCATGTAAGTTTTCCTTCTGCTTTCAGACAAGTAGATACAAGAAAGTAAATAACGGCACAAAATAAAACTAAAGTTGAGCAGTTCATTTATAAAAAGCAGCACTGCCCCTCCCTTATTTTAAAATAACTACAATAACATTAAGGTACATATTCATATAATCAAAGTCAAGGAATTAATAGAAGATCCAAATCTCACTGTACAACAGAGAATATTTTAAAAGAAACAAAGTACAAATGCCACAAATTAATGTAATTAGTCAAACATGGGTTTTTTTGTTTTCTGCTTCACTTCCAAAAAAACCCATCTAACAGCTCAGGCATCAGAAAGACTCCTTTTGCTGGTGAGGGACAAAGTAACTTGCACCCATTCCAATCATCTTGTGCTTCCTTGTGTCAAACAGACTGATAAGCATCTCAACCTTTTCTTTTATAAAAGCTTTCACTAAACCCAAATAATATTCCCAAACGTGTTCAATTTTATTCTACTTCCTGAGAAGGATATTTGTATGAAGAAGTTTTTTGGTTTCAATTTATCCAGAAAAATGATAGAAGTCGAAGTAGCTTGGTAAAAAAGAATAATAAACCTGCAACTATTTGAACATCCAGGGAAAAAGAGAGCAATACAGGAAAATAAAAAAGCTTCCAAAAAACCAACTCACAATTCACAAGTACACTACTAATACATTATGTTTATGCATCAGATTTTATCTTTAGCAGTTAAAAGTGCAATGTATTAAAAAACAATCATACACAGAACTTTGTCCTAGCACAGAAGTAACAGGACTAAGCTATCTGGATGTCTTCATTTCAAAGCAGCAAGGTGTCAAAATTAGAAAGCATCTTGAAATATATCCATCCGTAACAGAACTTCCCAGATTCATCTTATTCTCTTTGATAATTATTTTTAACATGTCCTGATAAAGGTTATGTAAAATATTATTTGGAATTCCTCATTCTGGAATAAAAAGCAAACTACTTTTTAAACACATTTAGACAGAGTGAATTTCTATAGAAGACTGTTGCTGCAGAATGACAAAAATTCCTCATTCTACTACACTTGAGTTTTTCAGTACGTGCATAATTAGCTCTTAGAAGAATTAACATCTGTGACTGATCTCAGCAACAACTGCAGAATTTATTTTGGCAATCTTTGCAGTTAAAGTTAAAAACATCAACACTAGAAAACCTCAAGACATTTTCATTACAGATAGACAAAAACCGGAGGAAAGATTCAACAAAAACTTTCAAGTTTGTAGGGATTAATCAAAAGCTTTATCATCTTACCTTTGTTGTTACAATGCATAAGCAATCCATCGTTTCAGCATAGCAGGTATCTTTCCAAACATTTAAAAGATTTATTTCCAATCACAGCTAAACACCATCTCAACAGAATGAGAAAAAGCACACATATTTAATAGTCAAAACAGTAGAATGCGTGCCAAGTTCCCCTTTGGATTCATTCAGAGGTAGAAACACGGTGGAGAAAAAAAAAAAACCAAGCTAAAATACAGATGCTTTAGATTTCATGAAAGATTCTTAACCTATTTTGATTATCTACATCTGAAAAACTTAAATTTGTCCTTGAAAATACCTTACAGAAGATGTCAAATCCTATTCCATAACAGTTAAGTACCTCCTCGTAGTCTATTTCATATACTCCTCTTTCAGGATTACCTAACACATGAGCATCATAGGGAATCATTTGATGAAATGCAATACAAAATTATTTTACAGCAAAAAATCTCAATCCAGCTTTTCTTAGCTGGCTACGATTTCTAAAATGAAGCGTTTGTTCAAAAATATTTTTGGTTGCAAGCAAGTATTTCTCCTCTAACGTCATTTCAGCATTTGCAGACTGCAAAATAACTGATTTCTTAGGCAGTAATGAATGGAATATTCCATGTAGAACAGGGAGCAAAGAAAGTGGCAAGGAAAGAGTAATGCATATTGCAAGAGAAATGCTATTTTGAGCCTTGAATTAACCTAGAATTTCATTTCCTTTTGTAAGGCTGTAACACAGCAACAAGGCAAGGTTTGTATGCACAGGCATTGTCTTTTCAGCCTAATTAGCACAGCTGGAAAAGTCAAACACTTGGCCACAAAAAAACCTTCTCTGTACTATGAAACACTACATTATCGGGTTTGTACATTGGTAAGACCCTTATTACATTAATTTCCCACAAGAGGCACTGAAAGCAACTAGTTAACTCAGTTTCCACTATCTTGTCCTATTGGGTCTCCCACCTCCTCCTTTGCTACAAACACAATGAAGTACATGGAAAAAAATTAATAAAAAATTGCAAACTATTAGATCTCATCTGCATCATTTTGCTTTTATCACAAGATGTACAACTCGCCAAACCAATTATATGTTGCATCAGCAAACTCTAGAATATACCAAGTATGCATCTAGAGCATTCCCACTATTTCCTTTAAGTTTTCAGCACTTTACTCCACTTGATTCCCTGGCCCTGTCATATATACTGGGGAACAGGGGGAATAACGACAAACCCCCAAAACCGCCCCAGAATAGAAGTAGTTAAACAAGAATCAAAAAACACCACAAACACACTCCCAAAAAATAACCCAAAAAGCAAACCGCATCCCCAAAACCACAAACCACTAAAGAAAAGCTTGACTACACGCTACTCGGAACTATCCTGTTCACCCTGAACAGAATTTAAAGGTAACTCTTACAGCATTCAGCCACCAAGACCAGGATTTTTACCTTGTGTGTCCAAGTCAAGCTTGAGAAACTTATAATTTCCACATTGTCTATGAACAATAAGTCAGTGAAGAATTTCTACTATGAATACCTAGGTGAAGTTTTCACTGCTGCAAAGCAACAGTGGGGAAAAAAAAATAATAAATGCATCTTTTGGATTGATAAGGCTCAACCAAGACAGAAGTGTAAGATTTCTGACTTCAGAAAGCAGAAGAGCAAAGCACCCGTTAAACTGATGCTTTGTCCTCTTTGTCAGAAAAAGAAAAAAAAAATTTACTCTCATAGCTGAAAAGACACAAGGTACCCCACACACAAGTTACCCTTGAATTTCCCAAGTTTTTTCCATTGGGAAGACTGCAAAGTTCATGGAAACTGACAAAGTGCAGGCATCAAAAAAAGCACCAGGAAGCAAAGGAAATGTATTTTTAGGTGGCTTAGCATAAGTCCAGTGCCTTGCCCAGAAACATCTCCAATGACTAGTCCGAGACATGCAGTCAGTCCACATGTACATTTCATACACAAACTTCACTTCAGGAGCCCCAGTAGCACAGGCAAACTCTGCTTGTCCTTCACGCTCTACGAAGGGCCAAGAGCACTGATATTTTCTCATCATTCAAGTTTCTCTCAGCCACCCTGGTTCAAGATTAAGCTTCTGCAGACTAATCCCGGCTACAACCAGCTTACATTCAGGGGCACTCACTTCATTCTTTTCCCTCAACTTTTTATTCTCTTGCCTTCTCTGGGACTATTTTCAAACTAAGGATCATCATCACACCTTTTTTTCCCTTCCCACTCGCTATCATCCTTTTAACAAGACCTGAGGCCCTAAACTCTTGCCACAGGAAGCACATAACTTGCTTGAAGTTGCCAGTGCAGACTGAGAAGTGGAAAGAAACCAATCCAGAGAGGTGGGGAAAGGCATCTCTCAGTTGAGAATTTGTGGATTAGACCCCTCATCGTGAGCAGGCACACTAAAAACATCAGAGGCACAGAGAAAGTCTCATAACAAGCATGCTTGAAAAGTCCCAACACATCCACTGCACAGATCAGAATAGCATGGACAACCGAGCTACGTTAGAGCCCTTTATCAATCAGTGCACCATTATGATAATTAAAAGCCCTCCCTGGCAACTGTTTGCATGCTTCTCCCAAGACCCATCTTCAGCTAAGCACAAACCCAGAAAAAAAGACACCAATCACACGTACCATACCGGTAGAGCAAAAAATTTTGTAGGAAACACCAACAGATACAGTACACAGATGGATAAGCACCCAAGGAGGAGAGCACTGTACATAAAGTATTTCCTGCCCCAAAAGCAGTTTCTGCAGACTTTTCATTGGAAATTCTGCACACTGAAGAAATTAATAGATTCTGAAAAGATTGACCAAGGCTCAAGCATTCATGAGGTTTACCATTGTCATAAGAAACAATTCTATAGCTTCTTGAAGACAAATTTTAAAGCTCCTTGAATAATCAAGCATCTGTAAAATTTGGAGCTCAGAAGAAATAGTTTGGTTATTTTTTCCAAAGTGAAAACTAGGAAACCAGCACTAAAACTACCAGAATTAAACAATTTAATAAAATAACTTTGAACCTTCTTTCTTTTATGTTCTATTGTGAGAAGCAACAGAAAAATACTAAAGGACACACCAAAACTTAAATCAAAATCATGAAAAGCACAAAAAGCCCCATTTTTAATGCACTTATGAGGTGTTAGACATTTCCACATAGTACTATTAGCCATTAAAATCACTATTATTCTGCTGAATTTGTGAGAAGCACTGCAAGTTGTTCACATCATTAATACTTACTGAAAATAAACCTTTCTGTCCTGTGAGCCTCAAGTGATCTCAGTAACAATCAGCAACAACCATTCTATATAGTTTGGCCAGCAGGAAAAAGTGCATTTTCACTCACCACTATTGGTGGCATTAATATTAAAAACAAAGGATGAATCTCATGTGAGAAACACAAAGGAAAGATGTTTTTTTCTTGCCTTGAATTACCTCACAATTATTTTGGAAGTCACTTTTTGTGCCTTCACAGCCTTATTCTTTTTCCAGCATGAGAGATTTTATCTACAAAGTCACCAAATAACTAAATAAAGGAAAATTTGTGCACAGATAAAACATACATAGAAATAAATCATGCACATGAAAACAATACTTGGGAAAATACTGATCTTGCAGATAAATAATTTCTTCATCCATCCACAAATTTAAAAATGCATATGGTTATTTAAATGCTAATTTGCTCTCAGATTCTATGAGAAAACCTGCATCACACACACAGCTGTCCCAGGTGTAACCAGAGAAGCAGGCTCAGCTCTGCTTTGCAAGGGTATGTCAATTGCCCAACCTCAGCATATTTGAGGAGACATTTCAAAGACTCACTAAAGATCAAGCACTATCATCACTGCAAGAATTTTCTCAGCTCCTTTAGTAAAGCAAGCATTAAAATTGTAACATGCTGTAACCTAATTTATCTAGCTACCTTTGAACCTGCCTGCAAGATGTAATTATTAGGAGTTTAAAAAAAACACAATTAGATACCAAATTAACATAGTTGGGGTTTTTTTTGTAAATTCTCTATTTACTTCCAAATTGATAAAGGTAAGTTTTTAGAAAGAACAGATTTTTATTGCTTGTGTATGCGTCCTGAACCGAGACTGGGTGTTTTGTTTGTTTGCTTTTGCATTCAGGCTGCCTCTGGAAGAATTTTTAAGCTTTGGTTCAAGACTTACATCCTTTTATTTGTACTAGCAGCCTAGATTTCAAGAATCCAAGGCAAAAAAGCATAACAAGACAAATATAATTTGCCCACTCTAAAGTTAACACAGAGAAGGCAATGAGGCTCCTGAGTCACCCAAGACTATACACTATTAGGTGCTCAAATAAAACAAGCACATCTTTTCTGCAGAAAAGGAACAGATACAAATAATGGGCAACACACATACAGATACAAACATAAAGGAACAGTATGAAAATTGAGTAACAATGTGACACAGCCTATCACCAAGATAGCCAGGGCTGAGTCTTTACAAATTTCAAAACAGTATTTGAAGACAGTGCGATAGGTCTGGGATTTTCCCAAGAACAGCTTATTCTTGACAGCTAGAATTGACTGCATTTGTAAAGGCCAGGTGAGGATATTGCAGTCAACTCAATTTAGAAATAGAAAATCAGAACTAGAGTATCCTGCCGCTTTAATATGTGCTATACATATGCAAGAATCTATTTCCGAGATTTCCTCTAAAATCCCGATTAAGTGCTTGATGCACCATTCTATTTTGAATACAAACTGTTACTGATTAAACAGATTTTTTCATTCCCCTAGAAACCATACATCCAAAGTTCTTTCCTCTACCCTGTCAGCTCTTCTTAAGAAGTTACACAAAACTATCAAAAACTTGCAAAGTTTAAACAGACATTACCACTTCCTTTGTAAACAAAACCAATTCCCACATTGTAGGTGAAAATTAGGTTAGCTTAACTCTATACCTTTTCACATTGACTATTATTTGTCTTTTTACAGATATCAAACAAACCAAACAGAAGCCTGCAATACACCTTAATAGCAAAGGAGGCCAACAGGAGCTGCAGTAGCAGAAACAGCCAGTAGTATCAAGCAAAACTATTATGCCCCTTTGCTTGGCACTTCTAATAAGTCATCTGGAATACTGCATTCAGCTTTGGGCCCCCCGGTATGACAAGGGTGTTGATAACCTGGACCAAGTTCTGCAGAGGACCATCAAGATGGTGACGGGGCTGGAAGACCTGTACCTTAATGAATGGATGAGGGCACCAGGCTTGTTTTAGCTTTGAGAAAAAAGTTCAGAGGAACCTAAAAGCAGCCTTCCAGTACCTACAATGAGGTTACCCATTAGACAAAGCCAAGTGCATGTTGCATGATGGAAATACATGAGAAACTGCAAATAAATTGAAAAGGAGATTTCAATCAGGAATAAGGAAAAGCTTTTTCACCATGAGGTTACTCAAGCTTTGGAACTAATGGGCCAGAAAGGTTTTGCAGTTCCCATGCTTGTATTGGGGAGGTTTTCAAGGCTCAGCTGGTTGAAACCCTTTGCAACCTGATCAACCTCACAGGTGAACCTGAATTATTTTACAATTCCAAGAGGTTCAATTCCACTCTGCCTTGGCATCAATTTAGCTGGCATGTTTATAATTTCAGCTCTTTTTCTTACTTCCTCATTAGCTTTCTTTTAATAAAAGAAATTGGCAAAAGGCCTTAGAATACAGTGAGCCAGACAGTGTCTCTACACACCAGACACTAAACACATGGGCATGTGCAGATAAATGGGGAAACCACAGACCAGACCCAAGTACCTTGGCCACCCATTACTCACTAAATACAGAGATCTGTTAGCTCAACTGTAAGGAGAAGTAAAACACTCCAGGTTGAGGTCCACCTCTTAAGACAAAACATTCCTCTTGAGACAGCATTCACTGGGACTTTTTTTCAACATTTAAAAGAAGCCACAATAATTTCATTTTAGATCTGAGAAATGAAAGAAGTGTTTGCTCTTTAGCTTCAATTAAAACGATCACAACAATAAAACATATCCTACAGATAAAAAAAAAAGAGCAATGTCACAAGACAACTATTTCCTAGCAATACACTACTCAATTAGGTCAAAGGAGATTTCTACCAGTGATTCAAGTTTCACCACGTATTTCCCGAACACAAACTGTCCCACCCACAGATGGCACTACAGATCACAGCAAACAGCTTAAAACACTGCTGCTTAAAAGACATAACTTCTCTCACGCAATTACTAGCATTAAGAGATCTCGCTTTAGATTCATTAGCTGCTTTGCCAATGCACACCTAAAACTCAGTATTTAATGAACAGAAGAAAACTATATGCACTTTTCATCCTTTACAAATTGCATTTATATTCTTTTTTTTTTTGCTAGTCCCTAGTACTGAAAGGATTAGCATTCCTTTCCCGCTTATCACTGTCTTGAATCTTTTCGTTTTTTTTCCTCTCCCCCACCTCCCCCTCCCCCATCATATTTTTGTACTGGAGATTACAACACATAAAACTGTCAAATAAGGTTCCAGGAAAAATAAAGCACAGAAAACAGATTGCTGTGAACAGGAAAACTGCAATCTGTAGGTCTAACTTTCCCTAATACAATACCTACGGGGATTAAAAACTCCAGTCTTTTGATCCAGAAGCAGAAAGGCAAAAGCAGAACTAGGCTATGTCCCATTTCAAGTCCTCAGGCAACCTAAGCTTGTATACCACTATTCTATGTATATACACAAGCACACATTGCTAAAAAGTCATTCCCAAAGTCAGCTGTGTAGAAAGTTCTTGTAATCCAATCCTTAATGACTTCAGGGGAGCATTATATTCCCACTCTCAAGCAGCTCTCACATATACCATCAAAACGTCAGCTGGAAGAATACTCATTTGGCCCAGAGTAACAGCAAAAATTTATCATTAAGGTAAAAGAAACAGGGTTGAACGATATTACTTCCAAGGATGACAATTTGCAAACAAGAAAAAACTGCCCCATTCTTATCACCTACAGTCCTACCAGCCTGGCAAGCAACAGAATAAAACTAAAATAACCTCAAAGAGCATCTAGCATGCTGATCTGGCTAGTGAACTATTGAATATTGAAATATTCAATATTGAATATTGAAATGAGCAGCAGCCTCCCAAGTCTAAAAATTGACAGTTTCTGTTAAAAAGAGCTGGCTATAAACAAAATCAGATAAACTAAACTCAAATTCCCTCCAATCTCTAGTAAATTTCAGCAAGCAAAACAAATCACTAGATAAAACATATGTTGTACCAGAATCATTATGCCCTTAGGTTCATTAAAACCAAATATATAAAAAAAAACAAGTACCTAAAAAAGGAGCATTATTATTGAAACAAAAATGCATTGTTTTACAGAATAAAAACATTCATTTTCACATACTACATATAGCAAGTATGTGGCATATAAACTGTCAATATGTAAGACTTTGTCCTCATGATCTTCATTAATTTTCAAAATATTGAGGGAAAGGTATTGCCTTACAGGTATATGAAGAAAAAAAAAAGTCACTGAAGACGAAAGAAAGGCCAATAATATGTACAAGATTATATGTTTACTGTCAAAGTTTTCATAGCTATTTGAAAGCTAAACTAAGACATTCAGATATACTACAAAAAGCAAACAAAGCTAACGCTGAACTACCACTCTGCAAAATTGTCCACTTTTACAACTATAATGTAGAAGTGGTATTCTAACTATTGAAATGCGTGGTAACATTTACCATAGGTGACAGAGACTGTGAGAGAAGTTTTGTTTCATTTTCACCTAAATTAGTATCAATAGCATTATATGCAACTACGTTTTTAAATACTGTCAGTAAATAGATAATATGACCTTCATAAATTTTCATATGACACTTGAGACAAAAAAATCTGAAGGCAGGCAGGTGACTGTCGTTAAGTGTTCAAATCTGAAACACAAATCTGAAAAACAATGGAGTAACCCACACCATATCAGGTTCTGTTAGGTAACACTATACACCGTGATCACCAGACTGTACTGGAGCAGCCATTGCATTATCCAGCAAACTGTTCAGCTGAGAACATACACTTACATCTATGGTGAGAACTCCCAAATTAGGTCATTCTTCCTTTCAACATGTGATGTTGCCTGTTGTCATTGCTGCAGCGTCATGGACAAGTCCTTGCACTACTGGCAGTCTACCAGCACAAGAACTAAAGATCAATGAAGCAACTTCTTCACTGAATTACACCTTCTTTACACCTTCATGTGCATCTTTGTGTAAAATTCAGAAAGATACAGGGACAACACTACCATTTAAGCTGGTAAATCAGTTTTTCTTACTGTGGACTTCTTGGTAGCAAAATAAGCAAACTTTTATACGATCCGCTTTTCAGTTTCTGGAGGAGTTGAGGAGGAAAATAATCACAAAGCCCACATTTTACACTATACACTACTCTGCACTTCAGATTTCGGCAGCTTTCCCCAGTGGGGGAAGCATGAAACCTCTGCTGCACTTGGAACATCGTAACACAAAAATCATTTGCTTAACAATCCCAGCTGCTGGAATTAGGAGCACGTTTGAAAACAAAATGGTTTGGTAGGGACAAAAATCCTCAAGTACATTACACTGTTCTTAGCTGTATTAGAGGGGGAAAAAAAACTCCAAACCTTTAAGTCACTTGTGACAGTTACGCTGCCTTTAAAGGCCTTCAATAAGGGCAACTGTCCATGTAGAGCTATTCTGGTGCTTAAGAAAACTTTTAAAACATTTTTGCTGAGCCTATTACTATAGTGCAAGTCTAATTCATCTTGTATAGGCATGAAAGATTATCTTCCCAAACACAGGAAAATTCTGTTTCCAAATTAAGTGCTCAATTCTTTCAAGCAGCATCAAATCTTTCCATTGGTCTTCATTTCTTTCCAAGCTTTAGATCTTCTTTATCAATCTCTTCTAAGCACTTAAATTCTTCTACATCTTTTTTGCACTATAGTGCCTTAAATTTGACAACATCTCTGGCAAAGCCTGATACAGACTAAGTAGAACAGAACGGTTTTACACCACGCTCTTATGTTAATAAGGTGTTTCTTTTCATGTATTAACATGACATGGTTGACTCACCTTGAGATTCAAAAATGACCCAGATCTTTTCTGAGGAACCACTTCGTAACTATTAAACTTCTATGAGTGCTGGTGAAGTATAACCAAAGTGCCGGACATTGTACTTGGTCCTGCTGAACTACAGCCTGCCCATTAATTAGTTCAACTGCTAAAGGCTTCATTCTAATCTTAGCCTCTGAAGCAACAACACACCACTCCCCTCCCATGGTTTAATTTATTATTTAATCAGGATATTTTCACTAATAACTCCAACTGAGATGCATTTTTTAGAAACTTTAACTATTATCTCAAAAGATAGCCTGATAAAACATGCCAGAAGTTTTACTGAAGTCAGAATTTATCCCATTTAATGTTTCTTTCCTACCAAAAGGACTATTACCACATTAGAAAGAAACTAAGTTTGACAAAACTATTATCAACAACTAGGATGGCTATTATTTGGCTCCTTCATCACTTTTAAGGAGCTACAAATAGACTGCAGAATCATTCCCTGAACCAGTTAAACACGGATCTTCCTTTCCTGCCTTGCTCCTCTAAACCCCCTTTTTAAAAGATAGTGTTTGCCCATCTGCTGTTTTCCTGAACCTCATCCCTCCTCTGTGACTAAGGGCAACTTTAACGACTTTTAAATGCCTCATTAAGTTCTTCGTACATGAAAACATGAGATGTGTTAGAACCAATTTATTTCAAAACACCTCAGTTGGCAAAATAAACTTTGCCTATCCTTGCCTACCCTATTGTCTACAGTCCATTTTGCTCCTCCTTCTAAGAGACTCCTTTTCCACCGTACCTTCAGAAAGAGAAGTTTTATAGCTCTAAGCCTAAGAATTAGCCGATTGCATGCAAGTAAACAGCAAAATGGGCTTCTCTGTACTATTGTTCATATAACCTGTTTTACTCCATTTTCTCCAGAAATGACAATTCTTAAAGAAAATTTTCATTAAGGTGACTATGATGACAGTGGCCTTCTCTATCCAATTTCAGATAACTAAAATTCCAAAGAGACATAATTTAAGCTTTCCAGTGTATAATCAGGACTCACAAAAATCAAGGAAAAATAATCCATTCCTACACTGCAAGTTCTACTAAATTTTTAATCCTTCAGTGTTCAATTATTTTAAAACCTGAAAAATATGGTATACCTAGGCTGCTCCCTTTTTTCACATAAAGAGATTTTAAGGACTGTTCTTGGCTATATATAACTCTCGTCCCTGTCTAGGCTAAAAAGCTGATCTCTTATCTACTAGGCACTTTCTACTTTCTGAGAGTACATGATAGAACTCTTGGATTTCCCCTATAGTTTCCTTTAAGGCATTTCTGACACGTTTCATACTAGCTCCAATATGACAAATTTCAGAAAACCTATGATAAACACAAGCCCTTTTTTTTTTTTAACTGCATAAACTCACTAGCTCATCAAATCATTGCTTATATTCTGCCACTAAATGGACTTTCTTTCTTACACCACCCAAACACCATCTGATATAGTGCTCCCAGCACGGTACCACTTTATCTTGCTGGGTAGTACAAGCTCCTGAGCTTCCCTCCAGGCTGCAGCATTGGGCCTTTGGCCTGTCTCCCCCCACCCCCCTCAGGCTCTTCCTGAGCTCTAGGACCATGAAAACACATCATCACAGCACAGTACATCACAACTGCCTTCAGTTATTACTGAGAAGTTGCCACACATTTTCCAATGCTGTCAGTATTGAGGGAACACTCAAAACAAAGTCCACCTCTTTGGGGACAAGTAACATGCAAAAAAATTCAAGCAACATTTTAATTTTAACTTGCAAAAGGAGATCTTCATCAGTGAAAATACACACGAATGTGCATTTCCCTGCTTGGTTTTCTCACCACTCACTACTGACAACTGGATTCACATCGTTTTAAAAAAAAAAAAAAACATAGTCCTTCCAAAACACAGCTGTGTAACTAGCAAAGAATTTCTTATGAACAAACTGAAAAGTTTATTATCAGAAAGACACAGCTTCAGGTTTCCCAAACTATAAGTGAAGTAATGACTGAAGAGTTGTCAGTATGGATAAGCATACTAAGCCCATCAGCAAGGTTCCAAATTCCAAATTCCATAAATCCAATTTAATGGTCACTTAATGGTACATTTGACAAACAAGTTTATAAATTTTTGAATAGCAAAATGCATGCATTTGTCATTAAACATTTCAATAACCAAAAATCCCCTATGGCTATTGATCTTAATATAAGTTTTCTATGGAAATAAATATTTTATAAAATAAAGGAAACGTAGAGAACTATGGTGAGCTCATAGTCTCAAGAAGCAAAATAAAACAGGTATTTCTATATCATACCTCTACACTTGGGCTAAGGCTGCTTGGCAGTGTTTCTGATGTCACTGTTGTGCTTGGAAGGCTGGAGAAGTCCCAGGTATTCACAGGCTGTATTGGTTCTGATGGCTGAGAGTGATCAATGCATTTTGGATTGTCCAATAAGGTCACTTCATAAAATTCTTGAATATCTGAAGATGTGAAAAAAAAATAATAGAAGTTAGGCTGTATAGTTTCTGTAGCATTCTGATTTTAACAACATCATCTTCCTGAAAACAAATTAGATGCCTACTACTTTATCCACCTAATATAGACAAAGCTGTATCACCAAGATCACATGAACCTCCCCACAGGATACACAACTCACTATGCCCCGTATCTCAGAGTCTACATGTCCCCATTGACTTTGGGCTTTTGCCACTCACCCTGGTAGAATGATCTGCAGCAGGAACAGTAGAACCATATGGAATAACTGCAGTGGAATAGTGGAATGGAGGGGTGTCAACACTTCAAGCTACGGTATATGTAACTTCAGCTAATGTAGCCTTTGATTATCTGAAGTCTCCTCTTCAAGGGCAATATTAGAAGGGGGTTTTGAGGGTATTTTTTTTAATTAGATGACCACAGGAATAGAAATATACTGATGAAATCAGCAAGAGAGAGAAGTTGCAAGTTACACAATACGAGAATGATCAGGATGGGTCATCATTTGCTTTTTCAGTCTAAGTAACAGAAAAAGAATGAAACTTTAACAGTATGAATTATAACTCATACTTATGAACTAATAAACAGATTTTCCCGTAACCCTGAAGACGCAAATGGAAAATTCTGGGGAACAAGAATCTTAGCTGCATTACTTTTTTTATTGACATCCTATCAACTATATGAAGCAATAAAAATTACACAATCTAAAGTAGTAACAAATGTGTTTCTAAAGATGTAAAGCACATGAAACTTGCTACCACAACTGCAATCACTTCTGTAAACATATTAAAAAAAACCTGAAAAGGTACAGGCTAAGGGAAGGGCAGAAAAATGAAGTTGTCTTGGAAAGCTTTTAGTCTCTTCTTCAAAGCAAAACTCTGCTAAACAGGAGTTGTAAACTCATGCTTTTAATTACACCAACTTCATAAAAGACAAACATACAGACACAGTTAGCCCAAGAAGTAAATAGGACCCAGGAAACAGGAAGACTCTATTCTGCTGAATCTTGTAGCTTTTCAGCAGCTGCCCAGAGTCAGTAAAAGGCACAATAACTAATTCCTTTATAAAGCCGCACCACAAAAGAAAGACCATGCAAGTAAGAGATGTCTTACTGTTGCTGGTGTTCCAGTCTTAGGTTTTTTTACATAGACACTGCATTCCTGCTCTCTCAAGTTCCATTTGTATCTTTTTCTCTGTGTAAGAGTCAAATTCCCATCAACTGCTTACATTAATTTTTAAAGTTATACTTGCTCTTAACACTGCTGATTGGAAGAAATAGCAGTGAGGGTTGCAGAAGATGTTAAGTGACCTAGATATACAGGAGCAAAGCAGCCTAAGAGATACAAATTGTTTTTAAATCCATCTTTCACATTAGCTCCCTCAGTTGTAAATTTGTCTTGTAGCTGCATTAACATTAATACATCAATCAAGCACACCAAGTAAAGATTCCCCCCCACCCTTGATAAAGAGTACTTTGTATATTAAAATAGGCAGTGGTTTAAGTTGATTCTATAGCTGCAATCCACAGCAACCAAGACAGGAAGACTATTACATTATTTATGGGAAGGGGTTATTTGTGCAACTGTTTTCCAACAGAAATCTAGGGTACTGATTCTGCTATAATTCTTTTAAGTCTCTGCCAGCAAAGGTAGCCATTTATTCATAGAGCAGAATAACTTGTTTTAAAAAGCAAATTATTTCCCATACATCTTCTCTCCATCTCCATGCAGGACACCACAATAGACTTACTATTGAACGATGTCAAAAATACATACACAACTTAGTAAGGGGATTAGTTTCTGTTTATCCTGAACTTGCTCCAAATCAGCGAAAAAAGTTTCTAGGAACTTGATGTCTATATAATAGCCACCTTTTAAAAAAAAATTAAATAAAAATTATATGTTCACTACTCAAAATGCAAACGTTCAGTACTTAAGAGTATAAGCAAGCATTCTATGCACCCTGAATGCATTAGGTACACAATAAATAAGTGCTGAACAATTACATTTTTTTTAAAGCCAGAAACTCAGGCCATACCAAATCTAACTGAAATTTCTTCTGCTGGTCTGCTGCTATGTATCAGCTCACACAAAAAAGAATTTAATTGCATGAACATGCTTAAATATCTTCTGAAGTCATAATTATCTGTGGACGCATTATTAGCATGTGAAAAGTTTTCCTAATTCTTAGGAATACCAGGTAGTAAAACATCAATTTAAGTTACATTTATGGTTAGATTACTTCTTCAAGCTGAATCTATTTTTTCATGTCCCAGCCCTTTCCTCCCATATTAATTTCAAGACAAATTAAATCTCAAACTTACTTACAGAAAACTGTTACAGAAAAATAATTCAAATCAGATATCACTCAGCAGTAAAAGAAAATGCAGACAGGGAACACTTCTAACTAGAGGGGGAACATTAGAAGAACAGCTGACTAACACTTAAAAATAGGAGCAAAAGGTTTCAGAAAGTGACAAAAAGTGACAAATGGTGGGCAACACAGAAAATCATCCGGGAATTTTGTCAGCTTATAAGTAAAACCACATTTAGCGAGATCAGCATTTTGATGCCAACAAGAATGAAATCCATACAGAAGCAAGTGACAGATTACCAGTTCTCCTAATCATGAGGACTTCTAATCATGAAAAAGAAAATTACTTTATTAGTATTTATGGTAATGTATTAGTACTTATAATAACTTAATTATTAGTAGTGTGAAAAGCTAACCAGTGATGACACACACAGTATTTTTCCAGTATTCATTACAGTAGAATTAACCAACTACAAGCAGTTTGCTAGTGTATTATTTTCCTTTCCCTTCTCGTATTCTCCACTCATCTTAGTTTTGTTCTTTGAACAGGCTCATTCACCAGTAACTTGATACATGAGAAGCTAAAACACTCTCAAATCAAACAAGAAAAAGTTATCTATTGAATATAAACTGAAACCCAAATCAATTTCACAAGGGAATTCCAGGTTCATTAGAAACCACAACACAGCAATTAAAACAGCAGAACTACAGAAGCAAACAAATTCTTACATCTTCTAAATTAAGTGTATTTGATGGCACTTCAAGAGCCTACATCAATTCTGTCTAGAGGATCTGCCTCTGAGACAAGGATTCCAACCAGCAACATGACACCATGCCTTCAAATAGATTTCTTCCCTGCTCAGAAATCAGAAATAAGGCCCCTCCTTGCCATTTCTACTGGTATGTGGAGTGTCTGATACTTTTTACTATACATTCAGAGAGAACACTTGTATTCAGGATAACTAAAGATCAGTCCATTTTCTAAAAAGCTCATTGTCCAGCCAAATTCTCCACAAACACCTTTCCTGCAGAAATGAGTACATAATTTTATTATAGCCAGTTAGTCAAAAACTATCAACACCATACATCTCCATGGCAAGGATTCCATGTGCCACTCAGTCTCCCATTCCCCATTCTTCCCTGCCCACGTTTCACTAAATTTTGGCTTTCTAATAAGCATTAAACACCACAATTTTTTACATGATTATGTTCTTTAGGTTTCTGATACAAGACTTTTAATGTTATGGTATAGAGGGAATCACTAAAATTCCATTGGCATTTAGTACTTATTGAAAGTATTTTTTAAGAAAATTAAAAGCAGTCCTTTGTAACCTACTTCTTTAAGACTTTACATTTTTATGCTTAAAGCACCTTGACCATTTGTGGGTTATAGTTGTGTTTTCTTAAATAAATGCCAGGAAATACCACACAAGCTTAACATTTCAAGCACTAAAACACTGACACATTTACTTCAGACTGTACTGGACACTGTGCATGTAAAAGTCAACTGTTGCTCTTATACCATATACTACAGAAAGTTGCAAACTGCTACCACAATATACACAAAGTTAACAACCACATTTTTATATGCGCTATTAATTATATCCTCATTTGAAGATCTTGAGTTTTATTATACTTAACATCTTTGTGCGTGAGCAAGAGTTAATTTTGGAAGTTCATGGGTTTTTTTCTATTTGCTCATTTTTTTAACGAGCTCTAAATTCCTATTTATAACGCAAAGGGGAAGGGTCACCTCCCTCAATCTGCTGGCAATACTTTGTCTAACACAGCCTAGGATACTATTTGCCACCTTCACTGCAAGGGCACACTACTTCGTCATGTTCAACTTCATGTCCACCAGGACCCTCAGGTCCTTTTCCACAAAACAGCTTTCCAGCTGAGTGGCAAACAGCTTATATTGATACATGGGTTGCACCTCCCCAGACTATGCATTTCTTCTTGTTGAACTCTGCGAAGGTCCTGTCAGCCCATTTCTCCAGCCTGTCAAGGTCACTCTGCACAGCAGCACGACCAGGATTTGTGTGCTTAAGCTATGCAGTTAATTCTGAACTGATATCAATGATATATTCCTTTCTGATAGATGTTCAGCAGCAGAACAAATCAATTTCAGCCAGTGTCAAAGTCAGCAAGTCATAAAACCACTTGATATGTTTGCATCAAAACACAGACTTTACAGCACAAAGCATTTAAATACCAGCTTCATTCAGAAGAACCTTTCAGTGCAACCATGCTCTCCTCAGGCATACAAGCAACCAAGGAGCTTATGAATTCTTTCAGAAATTGACTTATTTCAGTTTAGTATTTCACTTGAAGATCCATTCATGTGAGCAATTCCTTTGTCATCTCTTATAGGTCTGTCTCTTCTCAGACATTTGATCATTCAAATAAAGCACATGCATATGCCTGTTGTCTTTTTTAAATATAGGTAAGTTCATAAACAAACAGGTCTGTTAAGAATTTGACTACCTATACATTGTCTCGGAAGAGGTGTCATGCCATTATGAACTAAGTAATGGGGAGAGGAGGAGGGAGGAGTGAAGACTTCTTTCTTTCTTAGGGCTTCCTGCCAAAGCACCTCGAGCACTGAAAACTTTAGTCTTAAAACTACTAGGAAGGAAAACAAAGGTCGACATGTTATTTCAGTTCAGGGCAATTTGAGATCTATGGCATCTGTGAAATTCTTAGCAGCCCTACATAATGAACGTATAAACAAAATACAAGTAGAGTCACTGTCAGAACAGCCAAGAGTGTAATGCTACAGCCTTACTATCTTCAATTGTAAAGTAACTCCTGCTAATTCTAATGAATTCTCAGTCTTGCATGCTTATTTCACCTGCTATATCAAGCTAAGAACATCTATTTAAAACAAGAAAACCAAGACTTGAATATAATATGATTAGTGATCAACAAGAAAGTACAAAAACAAAGAAAAGCTTCATATTCATTTACTAAGCCAATTACCAGAATCAACTAAGTATTCTCTTTGTGCATTCATTAGTTCTGTCGTGTCGCAGTGGGTGTATATCCAGTCAAAACAAATGTTTGCATTCATACTATGAAAAGTGGAAACCAGCCTCATCACAAGCCCCTTTCAGGGTAGGTTTGGTTGTTTTTTCTTCTTCTTTAAAAATCTAAAGCAATTACTACTATGCACAATCAAGACTTCCTAAAAAATTCAAGTTGCAGTGGAGCTTTCTCATCACAGGTATTCTGTTCTACAAGATCCTTTGCGATGAGCTGCAGCATCCAGCTACTCATCCTCAGCCCTTCCACTTATTTCAGTAACTGTATTCCACCCTTTAAACCTCACTTCTGCACACATTTCTTTGCTTAACTCAAATTCCAGGAGATGCTATTTTCCATTCCTAACACAAATGCTCCTTAGTTTGCACTCAACCTGAAACTGCCCTCATCTAACCTCAGATCCAGTTGTTTGCTCTTGTTCCTCTGGCTGCTTTTACAGACACATTCAACTCCTTGCCAGCCTGTCCACTTACACTTTCCACACTGTTCATTCATATGAACAACCTGGTCTAGTTGGAGGTGTCCCTGTGACTGCAGGGGGGCCGGACTAGATGACCTTTGAAGGTCCCTTCCAGCCCAGATGATTCCATGATTCTATGATTCTATGATATTTTCCTCTTTGCTTACTAGTTACTCTTTCACTGTACCTTCACATGCTCTCTTCCCAATTTTCCTTCAGAAACCCACAAGGCCTTCAGAACTAAGGTAGGAAAAACTTGAAAAAAAAAAATTAAAGTTGTCATCACACAGGCCAAAAATTGGCACAACTGTCTTCTGCTGTCCAAACTCTTCCCATTTAGTACTACCTCATGCACACTTTGTCATCCACTTCAGCATAAAAAAAACCCACCTGAAAAAGAACTCATAATTATCCACCCTCTCCATAGTAGCAACTCAAACCCAGCAGCAAATCAGCAGCCAGTATAACAATGTACTTTACTTTTCTTAAAGGGACGTGTCTACTACTGTCTTTAGCACTAACAAAAACCCATCAGGGACAACATTGGTGTCAACACAAGGATGGGTGGCACCATGTACCAGCATGTCCACACTTGTACATCTCCTGCAGCCAAATTCTAACACAAGTTTCTGTAAACAGGACTTAAATTTGCAATGCCATCACAATTTCTCCATGAGTTTTCCTTACTGCATCTCTGTCTTAGACTGACCTTTTAATTCCAAGCCAAAATAACTCAGCTTTTTTGAGGACATGACTGGAAAGATATTCGCATATGACAAGAATCCTATAAAAGCTTACCCAAGAGCTCTGGAGCCTCCCCTAATTTGGAGAAGGAAGATGAAGCTAAGGAGGTTATTCTAGTGTCAGCCCTACACCTTCTGTGGTCTCTTAACATTCTTGTAAATTTGGCCTAGTTATAATTCAAGAAGCCATCTGTGCAAGGAGACTACTATTAAGCTGCTGGAGTTTAGTTTCTTCCAAGATTCATTCCACCTGCACCAAAACAAGCACTATCCCTGAAAACACAGGCAACCAGATGTACAGGAGGCCAAAGGCACTCCATCTGCAGAGCTGAACAAAGTGTTCTGCCCTTGCTGCTGGGTTCACCATGGAAGTAGATGTAACATTAAGACCCAATATCCTCTCTTCTGCTTTCTCCCTTCCTATACACTGTACCCAAGCACTGCAGCAAATGTTGGGGGAGATTAGGAGCACAGCCAGGTACACAGCAGAATGGGAGGAGACCGGCATCAGAACTAGGGAATACAGGTCAAAGAACACAGGAAAGAAAGTGAAACAAGAACACAACAGAAGATTAACAACCCCAGAACCTGTAAACTACACCAATTATTCCCAACTTTGACTTTCTTTTCAGCCCCTGGATGAACAGCAGATTTATTGACAATTTTCTTGTCAATAGCCCCTTTCAATGGTTACCCTGTGAAGAGAATAATACTGTAATTGATAAATCCTACAGTGTAGCTATTCAACACCTAATATACAGTCAGTTTAATAACCACAGGGATAATCTTTTGCCACAATACTATTTCTCTGCATACCAGTAGCTACTCAACTTACACTAGTCTTACTTGCTATTTTAGGCTACCAAAAGCAGCACCTAATCCCAAAAATTCAATGCATTGCACTGTCACATCCACACCCTGAATACAACATGGAAAATACTTTAAAAGGCAAGCACACAACAACCCCAAAACTTTCTACTACTGAACTGCATTACATAGATAGAAAACAACAAGTAGTTCTTTAAAAAGGAGGAGCAATGAGACTATTTCTCTTATTATTAGGTTCCTTGAAGAAGACGACACAAACTTCTTCCAAAAACTGGGACATTCTGAAGCAATGACAAACTACATGGCAGAAAGCATCTTACTCCACTCATCTGGATGCCAACTAAAACGTTTTATCCCCCCTCCATCTGGAAAAAGAAAAATATATTAAAATAATCAATTACCTAAGTACCTTTGAAGACACAACCCTAGGTCAAATCTCTCTGGAACTGACCAACTTTTGCCTAAGTTTCAGAAGGAGACCTTAGTAGGCATAACCACAGTATATACTTAAGGAACATGTCAGAAAAACAGACATACACCTCAAAGTTGCAAGAATTATATCCATGGATGTTTCAGCCTCAAACATGAACAAAATCATTGCCTTATAGAAGTTGTAATCTCAGGAAAAATTCACAAAAATGCAGCAAGGGTAAGATTTCAATGTGAAAACACCCCATTTTGCATCTATAACAATTTCAGTAGTATCCAATATAGCAGAAGATCCAATTCTCTCTGAACTTTCTTGTAATAAAAGAGAATAAAAGAGAGAGAAAAAAAACCACACACACACAAAGAAAATTAAAATACTCACTAACCAGATCCTCAACTTACTGTCAAGAATTTCTGGATTTTTAATGCAAATATTATTCAACTGAGTCTAAAAGAACTCGTACTAGGGCCTTAGAAAACGGGATGCAGGGTCACAAAGTAGCCTTCTTCAAGTTAACTGAAGAGCAGTCTTACAGTGACACATACCCACAACTAAAATTCTCCAAGGCCTGAGCTGATTTCAAATGTTAACTGTGTCATTATGCCACATGCTATTAAGTAACTATATCACTGAAATAAAAGCTGATACTGAAGTTTCCCCAAGAGCAAGTACTTTTGCTTTCAGTTATGAAGAAGAGCTTCTGCTTTAACTGTGTTTGATTTTTATTTAGCCAGCGAGTACAGAAAATATTTCCATGCTAGATAGTTGAGAGGGACCTAAAAGAGCAAGAATGTCTACAGAGATGCCACACGCAGCTCAGAGAACTGGGGCCAAGGCATCTAGCAAAAGTGTGGTCAACCCACTCCAAAGGGTACTAACTTTAACAAGTGCTAACGCAATCCAGTCTACTTCAGCCCAAAATCTAGGGTTGTTCCCCTAACTCAGTTCAGAGAGCCAGTGTAGACAGAGCTGAGGAAGACGCAAAGTTTTATACTCCTTCAAGTTTCAGCCCTGGTCAGACTGTTGATAAATCTGAATAAAGAGTTTACCTTAATGCAACCATCAATTTTACAAAAATTTCAGGATTTTTAATATTTTCTGTCCAATTGATAAAGTTCAGGAATCCAAACTATAGTTATAAAACCTTAATGATTAGCAAGGCGGAGCTGTTCTTTGGTTCAGTAAGGATTACCGAAAACACTGCAATTTTTCCTTCAAAATTTCCCACACTGAATATTTAGTCTTAGGAACAGCCAGCGCGTAAGCACAATTCTTGAGGCAGATCTTCATGCAAAAGGACTCCAAGTGAGATAAATTAGACTGCTTACACATATGAAATTCAACACATTCACTCTCTTCCCTAGTCAAATTTGCCATTTTACACCAAAACGTCTTTATATGTGTAGCTATAAAATACTATATAGAAAAAAACTCACTTAACATGGACAAGGCAAGTAAGAAGGCAAGAAATGCAGTGCAGCCAACACTATTGCCAGAGTACATAGAGACTTTCAGAATTCCCTTTTTCTGACACTTGTGCAAATTGAGCTAGTTATTGTCAGGAAAAGAAATATTTTTAAAGTAGTAAACTGCTTCCTGGTTCTAGCTATAACTAGAAATATTTTTATTTCAGAACACTATTTTAGCATGGTGAACTGCAGCACATAACCCATTAAGAACAGACTTTAATTACACAAAAAGATTGTGTGTGTAAACAGAAGTCTGTTTCACATGTTTTCCCCTCAGAAGTGTTAGACTTATGCAAGTGTTCCTCCTTGTATATTTTCAAAAATATTAATACATCATATCTGTACCTTTACATGAACCTGTACTTTCTCAAGAGGGTAAAAAAGTGCCTAAAGTAGAAGCAGAACTTATCTTTACACTATTTGAAGATAAATATAAAATTCTTTATCAAAGTGAAATTAAGTCGATGCCTCCATATGTGGATATCTTACTTTCATCTCTTAATAGACTCGCCAATTACCAGAATATCAGTAACAAGTTATTTTTACTACAACCAACAAATCCAATGCTAGAAAAGATTCCACACAATTCTGAGACCATGCAGTAGGAAATTTACTTAAAACTGACACTATTCTCAAGCTGATTTTAACTACGGGTCAGTGGCATCCATTTAATTAAAATACCAAGTATCATTACACTTGGCTGGTTGAAGCAATGGCAATGGGAAATACCACAGAACAGAAGACACAGAAAAAAACATAAAAATAGGCTTTTTCACAGACTGTTCTAAGGAGGTCACATTTTGTTACTAATTTGAAGTTCTTACAGTTATTTCACTTAAAATATAACACTGTTGCAATAATGTCAATTTCATAACATTGGTTGTTCACACTGACTAGTTACTGCTCTAATTCAAAGCATTTAAAGCCTTAATTGCATATTTAAGAACCAGGTTAAGTTTGTAGATTGCTGAACTGATGTTTTAGTGATAGAATTAAAAGGAGGCTTAAAAAAGGCTTAAATGAGAAAATAATTACAATTTACTTTTCAGCATCTAAATGGAATTTCACAGAAAAAACAACCCAACCCCCAAACCTTTCATTTCTTCAGATGTATCTAAATATATGAAACACTGATAAAATGTGTAGTTTTCAGGAATACTTAATTTCCCACATTATGAACCTCAAGATACATTTCTGTGCATAAAGTAACATCTATTTTTTGCTTGAAAGAACAGCATTTGATTGCCAAGTTAAAAATTATACTAAAGAAGATACACGAAGTTGACAGCAGCTCCTGACGGCAGCCTTCACAAACATTCTCACCTATCATGGACAGGCAGGTCTTGGATATAGTGCAGTAACTTGGCAGAAAAAGTAGAAAGTAAATGGATGAAGTTTCTTTTTTTTTTTTCTTTTTTAGTATTATATAAAGAAATGAAAACAGAGACTAGATGTAGAATGCTTTCTGAAAGAACAATCTACAGGAGAAATGACTTTGTAGTTGAGCTTGAAACTTCCTGTCAGAGCAGCATTGGCTATTTAAGTTGGGGACACATCACAACTCCTCTAAAACAAATACTTAAAAATCTGCTATGAGGTAATGGGAACCTGCAGTACAACTGAATACTTCACCCAGCCTGCTCCCAAATCTTTGCAGAAACAGGACAGGCAGGAGCAGACTCAAGGTCTTGCCAGTAAGTGCAGCCACCCTCCAGTTCGCATCTTTCCCAGGGAGTCCTCCCACTCTCTACCCCCCATCATGCAGTAGTCACACCATAACAAAGATGCTTCCAGGAAAACAACAGCCAGGAGCAGCCTGCCACAAACAAGAAGTCCCCCAACGTATTTCTACATAAAGGAGCAAGTTAAAGGAGAGAGACTCGAGTTGACAGCATAAATGGCTTGGAAAGTATTATCACACAAACACCTTGGGAACAGAAGCGTACACTCTGTAATAAACAAACCTACAGTAAACGCAAAGTTAATGTAACACACCCAAGGAGCATGACATCTATTGTGGACACACAGGTGAACTTACCTAAAACTAGAGTCATGTGGTTGCAACTTCTTACACAGGACCAGAAAACAGGCCATGTAGCCCACCCAGGCAACCACACATTCCTGTTTTCTACTCTCGCAGAATGAAGCCAGCAGACATGAAGTGGTCTGCTGTTTCAAGTTTACTACTACTAGGTGTAGAGTTAAAACAATGAAGGTATGATTGGATGTGAGTATGAGAAGAAACTATGTCTTACAGGTTAGAATGCCGAAGGCTAATAGATCAGTGTATTAGTGGAGACAGGGGAGTACTGCATGCATCTTCAAGACAGTTAAAAAAAAAACAAACACACATATATACACACCCAAAACAAGACAAGTGGTAGTCAACATTGAAATTTTCCGGGTGAAAATAAAAAGCACAACTGCAGTACATTAAGCTTCTGATACAAGACTTCATCATTCTGATGCACCAATGAGAGAATCCTGGTCATACATGTCCCACAAAGGTTATGTCTAGCTTTTCATCATGGAGTTGGTTAGCATCAGTTGAGTACTCAAGAGAAATGCAGAGCTCCTGTAAGTAAGATTCCTGTAACTGACCTATTTTCACAACTACCTTGCATAAACTTACATGATGAAAAAAAAAAAAAAGCAAGTTTACCATCTTCTGAAAACCTACATAAGACGACAAAATAAACACTCCAAAGATAATATTCCACATACAGCAATGCATGTTTATGTTTTCCCTGCCCCTATATTTCCATCCCAACGTAGATTCAAGTAAGTACTATTGGTACTTATGTACTATTGGTGCTATGAAGTATTGATACTTAAGTATTATTGGTACTATGAAGTCAAATGTACACCTGTACGACACTAACAGCGCAGCAAGACAACTAACAAATTTAGCTACAATGTTTGTTGTTAGTACAATTCAGATGCAGGTTACTTTGTTAAAAGACAAGGATACAGAAATTTACAAATTTTACAGTTGAATGTAAACTAATAAAACCCTTTCATTCATTAGCTGTCATAAAGATTATGACAACCAGTCAAGGAGAAACCACACCTCACTGCTTCCCTACAAAAGTTTCCAAATAAAGTCAGGATTCTGCAAGTTGTATTTATGCTCTTTTTTTTTTCCAAACAGACACGGAGGAAATTCAAAATAATATGTAATTAGTTCAACAAGACTTATGGGAACATTTTAAGTGAACCACTACAAATACTCTAAACTAAGAATTAGTAGTGTTTCCACAACACTTTAATATGCAACAAACAAAGGAGAAAAAAAAAAAAATCACTGTAGCATCCCCTGAAGCATTAGAGGTATCTTATCATTTAATTTAACTTCACACTTCAGATAAATGCTTTCTTACATTTTCAGACTCTTCAGCAAGAGCATCTGCCTGATGTTGATTAATACTGTTTAAACTCATTCATTAACCTGCTACATATAAACTAAAAAACAAACAAACAAAAATGTCCTTAGAAAGCGTTCTGGTGAATAAAGAAAACTAGTCTACATAAAGTAATCCACAATAACGTATCACAGAAGAAAAAACTGCACCAGTTTCAAGCAATTCGGGCCAGTCAAAAGCCTCAAATAAACTAAGTACGTGAAACAAGCGAACTGTTGATCTGTAGCAGCACGTGTATTACTATGCAAAACAAAAACACACGGACAAAAAGCACATGGCTTGTATCGTAAGGGCAAAATACCTTTTCTTCTTAACACTGAAAGTGACAGCATAAGCAAGAACCGACCGGCTCGAGTACAAAGTGAGAGAAACCAGTCTTTACCTATCAAAGCCTGGAAGAGGTTACTTTGAAAGATGCTGATGACACGCTCGATGGAGTTTCGCAGCTGCCGGTCCTCCGCCTGGCTCAGCTTGGAGCGGTATTCCTCCAGGAGGCGCAGGGCTCGCTGGGTATCTGCAAGCGGAGACCAGACACACCGGTGACCCCGCCGCACCAGGTAGGAGGACCGGGGATGCCCACACCGGCCATGCAACAAGCCTCCGCGTTCGGGACCGCCCCAGCCCAGCCCGGCGGCTCCTTTGTTCGGCGGCCGGGAGAGTGCGGGCGGGACCGCGCTGCCCCTCGGCGGGCTCGCACCGCCCGCCGACCGGCAGCTCCCGGCAGCCAACCCCCCTCACCCGTCCCGCCACCGCCGCAGCTGTCAGGCAGCAGCAGCGGGGGTTCCCGGGCGTGCGGCGCTCACCTTGCTTCCTGACGGGCATGGCGCTCCGGGGCGGCGGCGCTCCCCCGCCGGCCGGGGCTCCGCCTCACAAACTTTGAGCCCGACTCGGGGCGGCGCGACAGGGGCAGCGGTGCGGCTCCCCCGGCCGGCCGGCCGGACGCGGGGGCGACCGCCCCGCCTGACTCACCGACTGACTGACCGACCGACCGACCGACCCACCCGCCCGCCGCCCGGCGAGCAAACGGCTCTGCTCGGAAGTCCCACCGGTGACCGCCGCGGCGCCTCCGCGAGGGACGGGCCGGGCTGGGCTAGGCTGGGCCGAGCCGAGCCGAGCCGGCGTGGGCCGGGCCGGTGCCGGGGCGGGCTGGGCTGTGGCCACTCGCGCCACCCGCCGCCTCCCGCTCGCACCGCTCGGAAATTCCAAACTTTCCAACCAAAATGGCGGCCTGGAGACTGTGTGGAGCGCGTCCCCCCCCCCTCCACGTGACCAGGCCCGGCGGCCGCCCAATCAGGGCTCGGCTCGGCCCGGGGCCGGTACCTCAGTCGGCGGGGCGGGGGGGGAGGAGGCAAGGTGAGCTATCGCCCCCCGCCTTAAAGGGGCGGTGGCCCCCGACGCCCGTCCCGCCTGCCCGGCCCCTCAGGGCGCTCGCCGGGTACCGGGGAGGTGCTAGCGAATGGAGGGCCCGCTGCACGGTGCTGAGGGCCTGGCTCCCCGGTCCGCCCAGCTTCTCAGCCGCGGGCAGACCGCAGCAGGCACCCTCACGACAGCTGAGGCGGCGCGGCCTCGGGTTCCCCCGGTGCCGATCGCTGCCCACTGCGGCGGGACTCCTCTCCCCGGCGCAGCGCCGGTGGCGGCCGGTGTGTGTCCTGGGAGGGTGGGACAGCTACAGGTGTGCCGGCAAAGTTAGTTGGTGGCATCGGTTACCCCCCTTTAGCTGCCCTTTACCCCGTGCGTGTGCGGCTGGCAGGGGCTGAGGGGTAAAAATGGTCTAAACACCTGTGTGGGCGCTGAGGCTGTAAGAGGCTCTGTGTGGATCAGCTGGGGCTGTGCTGTTTGCTGTAAAAACACATGACTAGAGATGTTCCTTACACCGCCTTTCTGGTGGCCTAATTCCATAGCAGGAGGTGGTGGGACAGGCAGGGGACACCGGTACCTCACAGAGTTGACTGGCCTACACAACAGCAATGCACTGAGCACTGCATCCACCTGTTGCTGAGTTTTTTCTCTCCATCATCTTGGAGAAGAACACCCTGACATAAAAAGGCAGGGCTTATTTGAAGGAGGATAAAGAAATAGCTTTGCTATAGTTAACAGAGAACATGGGACATCACAGGAGAAAGCATGAAAAGCCTTGCTTATTTGAAAATCTAAGACATGGTCTGTATAGGCTAACATCATGGACTAATCAGAATTATGAAAGCTACTTTTTCAAAAATGGCATGGAAATGGTAATGAGGAGCCTTCAAAGGCAATACAAATAGCTTGCTTCTTTGCGTGATAGCAAAGAGGAGATGCAGCATAGAAATGGGGGACTTGGATAGAAACACACATGAGGAAAATGATCTTTGCAGCATATTCTAGGTGCTGTTAAAGGGAAAATATGTATTAAAATTGATGAATGTAGAGGTAACTCAAATGCTTGTACTGAGGGGGAATGTTACTTATTTCTCAATCAGATCAACAATCAGCCAGAACCTTGGATCTGAAACACTTCAAACCCTATGTATGTGCATGTGAGAAGCAGAGAGAGACTTGAAAGTTCAAAGCAAATCCTGCTGATGTGGGGTTTTTTTGATCCAAGTTTGCATCTCCATTTACACTCTTTTGATTTAGACACGACTAAAAATGTACAAGAGCTTGCCCCAGGTAACTAAAAATAATCTCCTGAGCAACTTTTGCAAATGTGAAGTCTCAAAATCATGACTATATTTGGCTGCAGCAAAGTCCTAATGTAAAAGAAAACACTGCAACTAATCTAACCCAGACCTAGAAGAGACCTCTCTCCTCTCCCCCCCTCACCAATACTTCTATGTTTTGTACTTAGATTTGCACCAGGATTTTCTCCTCCCACAGCTATGTACTGCAAAGTTGTTCACATACCTCACTGAAGGAAACAATATACATTTAGTGTTGACACACATTTCCCTCCTTTCTAGCTGTACTTTCATACTTTCAGAATTTGGGCAGTAACTGGTATCAGTTCTTATATTTTGAAATGAAAGCATGCTAAGAAGGGACATTGGCAGAAGCCTTCATCATCTGGCCTCATCAGTTTTCACTGTTTACAACAGCAATAAATGTACTCTAAAGGGGCCATAGTCCTCTTGATGTCAGAGGAATATATATACAGGAAGAGCAGCCTAAATTTAGCTAGCAGAAAGGAGGCATCTGCAGCAGTTAGGTTGGTTTTGCTGACTGACAAAATTGTATTATTACAAAGCAAAAAAAAAATTTTTTTTGCAATTAAAGCAACCGCCATAAAGAAACTACTTTTTCATAAACAGGATTTGATGTTTCCAAGGCTTTTTTTTTTATTATTTTAAATAAGAGATAATCCCATTACATACGGTCATTGTGCTGAGGATAGAGAAATAATCCCATATATAACACCCTGAGATAGCATTTCTCACTTGTTACTAATGCTCCAGGAAAAAAAAAAAAAAAGAAAACATCAAAGAGGGGATCAGGATGACGGATCACCAAGCCAGGAAGCAATTAGGTGAGCCTTATTGTACCTCAAAGAGCAGTGTTGGTTGCTGGCACTTCTGTTTCAGTTCAAGGAGTATATTTCTTAATTGAAAGTGGTTGAACCAGAAAGCACAATTTTACACTTCAGTATCTAAAGTGGTTTTGAAATTCCAGTGCATATAGAAAATACCTCATGAATGGAAAATGGTAGTTTTACTAGTACATGGCCATAAGAGTCAGTGTTGCAAAACTGTCCTGTATTACACATTATTTTTTCAGGCTCCAGTTTTCAGGAAATTTTGTAGTTCCCTTCGAGGAACAAAAAAATGGGTAAGAACCAGAGCATCATTTGTGCCACAGCTGAAGCAGTATCATTTAATCAAACTGCTGCAGGCAGCATACAGAAAGACTTGTACTTAAATGGTGAGTGGTGGTGTCAGCACACAAGTCAGCATGATGCTTCACTAAACACCTCCTGGCTGTGCTCCAGAATGACCCTTAGCGGCACAGGAACAATTATACGAAGCAGCAGCCTGTGGCAGCTCTAGCCCCCTTGGCCCCAGAAGCAGCTGAGGATCTGACCCACAGCCCCCTCTCCCTGCCTGCAGAACTCACTGTTAAAATCCCTTCTTTCGCGACCGCTGGCAGCAGCTTCCATGGGACACTGTCTGGGACCGTACCTCTGGTGGGAGCAGGCAGCTACAGCACGTGTAGTGCTCTGCCTGTTCAAGGAGATGCTGTTAAGGAAGAACGTGCGATACGGGAGCAGGCAGGTTTGGGCAGCAAGGAGCTCAGCACAGAACAAGCATCTTGCCCAGATGTGGAGAAACTTCCGTAACAGGTGCCTGATCCCAGCCCACGCCATGTGTGCACATCGGGAAAAAGCAGGCCCTGTGGGAGAGGCTGATAAACCCAGTTTACAAACCCATAGTGAAACAGAGACGATGCTTTCCCATTTTGAGAAACTGTGCCAGAGCTTGTTGGTAGCCGCCTATTCAACCTGAGAACCACCACTGCAGTGACGCCTGTCAGGGATTTGTACTGGATCACACACAGATACTCAAGACAGACCAAATGCCACTTTGAAAGCAGCTCATTGCGCTCTAGAAATGTCACCTGTACAGCTGGCACCCCACCACGGGAACAAGAATGCTGTCAGTTTCTTGCAGCAGTCACACTTGGGCCACAGGCAGGGCAACATGACATGGAGGGGTCTCACTTCATAGCAGTTACCTGGTGGATCCCTTAAGTCCCACTGGAAGCAGATGACAAACACATGGACTGCTCGAAATAGCAATATAAGTAAATGTGTTGCAGCTGGTGCCCCACACAGTAATTGGGGAGGTATGATGAGCTCAGAACGGGCGACTTCAAGAAACATTCACTAGATCCACTCGTGACACACCAATCAACACAGCGACCACCATTTGAAAAAGAAGACAAAATGGAGAGCAGACATCACCATGTTGCAAGAGTTTGCAGTTATCAGTATGGCCAAGAAAATACAATAGTAATGAGCTCAGACAAAGTCTGTTACAGCAGAAGGTGGGGTAGATGTCTCAGTAAGTACTAGTGCACAGTCATATTCATTTCAAGCTGAACAGCAGTGTATAAGGTAGCATATTGCTAAAATTGATAATATTAGCTTTGGCCAAAAGAATTGCTGCCTGTTGAAGAGCAGTGAGTAAACTCAAGATTTTTTTTTATATTGGGCTTACTAATAAATGAAAACACAAAACCATGAAATGAATCCTTTCTATCTTATGTTTTCATCTGTTTAATGCCCATAGTCACCATATAGTATAGTGGTCAGCACATAGTATACAGAGCAGATGATTTCCCTTTTTCATACAGAATTGGAAGTTTTTACTCATAAAAGGATCTCTGACAGCTGTTGAAAAGCGTTCACTTCACAGCTAACTAGAGAAGGAATGAAACTAATGAAGCCTGGTTAATAAAGAATGAAGCCTGAGTGAAGTTAGCTTGTTCATTATGCCTCCACTCATCTGGACTCTCTGATGTCTGATAAGATTGGATCGTGTGCCACGGCCTCACCTTCCAGGAGCTGTCTTTTCAGGAGAGAGCTTTTTCTTTATCGTCTGTAATTTTGTGGGTTATAAGAGATGCAAACAGCTTCTTATAGAGGCATTCTGTTTGAAAGAAACCATGGCATGGTGGCAGGTGTCTTTTTTCTGCAAGAGCTACTAGATATAGCTAATTTTCATGAGGCTACTAAAGATTAAAGCTACTCTTTTCATTATATTGTGCAATTATTGTGTCATACGATCCAGTGAGTCGCGTGCCTGTCACATATACTGTTAGTAGTCAAAATAACTGCTCATTCTTTTCTGTCTTCATTTGGTGGGTGAAATAAGTTGCTGCCTATCACACACAGAAGGATCCAATCTTATTGCAATTATTAAAAGCAAACTTTTATTAAAAATCGCAGTTTAGCTTATTTAATTAAGCCTACTCAATAGAATTCTTATGGGATCATTTTACACATCTCTGTTTGATTTTAATATTTCTTATACAGAGAAGACAGATCCCCCAGTAATACCAGCTTCATATTTTTAATTTGTAAGTTCTATATCCAGTGTTTGTCCTCATAAATGAAACTTGTCTTAGGTTAATTTGATCCTGATCAGAACACAAGGATGCCTTTATTCTTAGGGTTAGGGAATCCAGCTGAGTATGACTAGTAGATGAACATATTCCTGTTTACAGAGAGAGTAAGCAAAAACTGGTCTTTTTTTTAATTAAAAAAATAATCTTTTTTTTTCCCCTATCATTGTGCAGTTTGTGTGCTCTGAAGTTTTTTGAGCTCTTGTTCAATTAGGGATTGTCTACCATGTGTATAAAGTCATGTCATTTTTCTTTTGCTCTTGTAATAAGGCGTATCTATTCAGTTTGCAACAGTTCACTATCCTAAAAAAGAGTGAGTTTGTTATTCCAGCAACCTCAGGACTTAAGGCATTATAGGAAATTACGTATGACTTCTATTTCATTATTTCAAATGTTTTATTTAATGTATTTACCTAATGTATAGAATAGTATACTCAAATTTTCTATAAACAATTAAAGTTCAGTGCCTGTATGCTAATGCCCCAACACCCTCTGGAAGGCTGCAAAACTCCAAAATCAAAAGCATACAAGACAACATTAACGATAACCATTAACAATTACTGCCAATATGACATGCATCGACCTAAATCATCTTCCTCCACACTTTCTGCCTGACCAACTTGATCTCTTTCTATGACCATGTGACCCGCTTTCTCGATGAGGGGAAGGCTGTGGATGTTGTCT